>VXBL01005755.1:455209-522030 GCA_013400195.1 Aramus guarauna | reverse complement strand
GGGTGGTTTTTTTTGTTGTTTTTTTTTTGTTTTTAAGATGTGGCTGCCCTCCAGTGGTGGAAATGCGACGGATCTCCGGCCCCGACGCGGCAACCCCAATCTCAAACCATCCCTCTTGCCAGCCCCACGGCCTCTCGCCTCCTCCCGGCACCTGTCCCGGGGGGCGAATCGCGCTCCCTGCGGGACCGGGGGCGGCGGGGCGGGCGGCCGGCCGTGCCCACGCCGGTGCTTCCCCGGGTTTGCAGCCTCGACCGCTCGTCGCGGGCCCGGCATCGCGTACGGCTCCGTACGGGCGCGGAGAGCGACAGAGGTGGCGGGGGGTGAAGAAGACGACGAGCTCGTGCCCGGTGGGATCGGGGTCCCGATCCGAGCTACGTCCCTGGCTCCCTTTGCCGATACTGGCAACTCTCTTAATCCTGGTAGGATTTAGTAACTGGTGGGTAGGGATGCATCCTTTGCCCCGTCTCTTGTTTGTCTGCTTGAGGTCTGCGGTAGGGCCTGGCCCTTCTTGCATAGGTATGCGATACCTAGCAATTTAGGGTCCTCATCAAAGCCGAAGCCATCGGCACACCGTCATTAGCCGGGGTCCTGGTGCGAGCCCAGGCTCCCGCCCAGCAAGGTGAGCGCCCTGTGCTGCGCCTCCTCTTCCGAATACCTCTCAGGGGCTTCATTTGCAAAAGACACAGACAGCCTTTGACACCTTGAATTACTGCGGAGGAGGATTTAAAGCAATAACAACCGAGACAGCTCCATTACCTGCTCCTCCTTTGGGAGCGGCCTTTTCTCTCCATCTTACGACTTTTCAAGGTAGGAAAACCGCCGATTCGAGGCAGGAATTCAGCACTTTTGGCCTGGAATAATTCCTCCTGTGGACCCTCTTCTCCTGCCCTTCCTACCAGGTTAGAGTGACTTCAGCTGTACCGGCAAAACCTCGCCGCAGGATGAGATGCTCACACGAGGAGTTACATACCAGTGTAACAAACGACCTCAGAACTACGCCAGCGTAATTAAAGAGCTGGTAAAGCTCCTTCATACCAACAGCTCCCAACACTTGTTAACCTGATTTTCGCTCGCCGCCACGCATGCGGCAGGAGAGGTGACACAGAACGAGGTGAAATCCTTCAAAAGTTTAGTTGTTTTTCCGTTGCATTCCAGCGCAGATAATGTTTAATTTTATGACTTCCTGCAAGTCTTTAGCATGAACTGAAAGTGCCGTGCGGTGTGACTTCAGGGTATGCCAATTATGTAAATCAGCACTAAAATAACAATGGCAACGTAGTTTACACATCACTGACATTAAACGAGCACTTCAACTTCTAATTGCCATTCCAGTTCAATCTGTAGTGGGTCATGCCAGGAAAAAGTCATTTCTTGCCTCAACACTTACTCGCTGTGCCTGGAGCATAGGCTGCACTGTATGCCCAGCTTCGCCTTATCTCCAGGAGCTTTCCGTATTAGATAGGATGATGAGCCTTGCAAGGGAGAAACGTGTTTGCGGCGGTTCTGCAGGCCTGCGTACACGCTGATCTGATATCAAGAGGGTCTCGTAGGTTTTCCCCTCTCTGATTTGAGGTATTTTTGAATCAGAACTAGTGTGGCCAGCAGGACTAGGGAAGCGATCGTCCCCCTCTGCCTGGCACTGGTGAGGCTGCACCTCAAATACCGTGTTCAGTTTTGGGCCCCTCGCTACGAGACAGACATTGGCCATAAAAGACAACATTTCCCTTTCTAGTTTGTCATCTCTCGGTCGATTTAGATCAGGATCTGCTGGTGCAGTGACTGCCTTCTCATCTGTTCCCAGGAGTTCCCAAAAGACAACACCAAAGCACTTGCAACATGTTCCCTCAATGTACAGACACCCACACCAGAACCTCGGCCGTGCCCCAGCACCTTCCCCACGCTGCCTGCCCGACACAGAGATTTCTCAGCGGGGCGGATCCGGCTCCCTTTCAGCCAGTGCCCTGGCAAATATGGGGAATAAGGCCCTCAAAGTGTCCTCCATGAAGGTCTGGTTATGGTTCGTGCCTCATCAGCACAACAATCGGCTAACTGCCCCTCTGCAGAGCCTGTGAACGCTGCATTCAGACCTGCTCCCCCCGCGTCTCTAGCATCAGCACACCCGAGGCCACAAGCTGAGGAGCATCTTTAACATGATAAAGAGCATTAGAGCTGGGTATAAGGAATGCAGCGCTTGGTCCGGGGAGCGCAAACATGCCGGGATGTGCCTTCCCAGACTTCCAGCTCCCCAGAGGAGCCTTTGCAGCAGGCATCACGCCCTTGTCCCCGTCCCATCCCTACAGCTGTGCAGATAAAGACTCCGAAGCTCAACCGGCCGCATTTCCTGGTGGAGCAATTCCTCACAGACCTCATGAAACTGAGCAATCAAGGGGTACGTCAGCTGAAGTGGGCTCCCGCTTTGTCGTTTCACTTTACAGAGTTACTTCTCAGATCAAGCCCGCTCTTCAGCTAAACTCCTGCCAGAGAAACCACCATTTACGCTGAAAAGATCTGGTTCAGATATTGGGTTTTAGGAAACCTGACCATGCCTATTTGTTAATCTCCTTTGTGAAACTTCATTTCCCTGCCCCTGAACTTTACATAGTTGACTGGACTGATTAATTTTTCTTTCTTTCTTTCTTTTTTTCCCCCTTTGGTTAGTGTTTTTTTTTTTTGAGAGGTGTTGAGCCAGTAAATGCTCAGCTAGCGGCACCTGCTGCTAAGGTTTCAGACCCAGGTGTTCCTCCTCAGGACCCAAACACAGCTGATAGATCTCAGCTGTAGGTATTGTTGGGTTTTCTTGATAGAAAAGTATCCAAATAAGGATAGGTTTTACAACACGGTGGAAGTCTTTTTTCAAGACTTTTCTTCTTACAATTACTATACCAAATCACATTTATTTATTGCTACCCTGTAGTGTCTTTTTTTCCAACCTGGTTAAACGGCGACCGTCAGTGTTGATGGCTGCAGGCAGAAGACTCCAGCTGGAAGACCTAGATCAGAAATGCTCACCAGGGTCTCCGAACATAACTTGTAATCCTTAACAAAATGACCTAATTTCTGGTCTAGTTAGAGACGCAGGTCTGCAGGAACACTTGCAACGCTCCATGCACGTTGACAGTCAACAGTTTTACTACTCACTTCAGCAGACCAGTTAGACCAACGCTGAGCATTTTTGAAAATTCCCACTTTAGACCACTGTCCCTTGGATCTGATAAATATGTGAGATGTGAAATATTAATAGGAGTAAGCTTTATTTATAAACGTTGCACGTTTTAGTGAATAAACCTCTTGATAAAAATCTGTGCTGAAGGATGAAACGTATACATGGTACGGCATCAAATGCTGGAGGGGTGACTTCCGAAAATGAGTTAAGATGTGTTAGTGATGTTGAGGTTTTGGCTTCGTAATGGGTGGAGATTATCTGAAAGCTTTTCTGTTTCTGAACTGTGCTTCCTGCTGGCATCTGTGTGAATATGATGTGTGGCCATTCTTGAAAATATTACTTAATACTGTTTTTTGAAGACGTATTTGTCTTTTGGTGGTTTGTGTTTTAACATGTATCAATTGTCTCTGCTCTGCAGCCTGTCTCCTGTTCCATGAAGGATGGATTCTCACCCGAGAAGGTAATCTACAAGGTGGTGATTTGTTTTTAAAGAGGGGAAAGGCAGTTCATTCAGAAATGTCCATTTCTTTCTTATTCACCTTTGCTGAAATCTGGCAGCTCTTCAAAGCTGTTGCTCTGTTTCACAGTGAGTCTCCATTTCATTCATCAAATCTCAGCTTTCCTTCCAGCATAGCAGCAGGGAAATTGGAATTTATTAGGAAATACAACGCAGACCCAGTATTCTCTACACTTCCAGTATGTCTCCGTTGCTAATGAGCGGTGACAGTTGCTCCTAACGATGCTGTATCTGCAAACGTAGGCTGCAGGAATCAGTTCACAGGGCTGCACAACTTTTAATATTGTAAAATAAATTCCTACAAGTTGTAATCATAGAATCATAGAATGGTTTGGGTTGGAAGGGACCTCAAAGATCATCTAGTTCCAACCCCCCCTGCTACGGGCAGGG
Source organism: Aramus guarauna (assembly GCA_013400195.1). Taxonomy (NCBI): domain Eukaryota; kingdom Metazoa; phylum Chordata; class Aves; order Gruiformes; family Aramidae; genus Aramus; species Aramus guarauna. The sequence goes on along the minus strand of VXBL01005755.1, from coordinate 517,960 downwards.
ACACCCTGCCAGTTGCTGGGGAAAGAGGAAAAAGGGATGCTGACATAATACCTTTTTTTTTTTTTTTACTGTTTTCCCCTTGATGGTACAAACTTCAAAATTTCAAAAGCCAGTATTTGACCTGTAGCTTTTATCCTTAAGAGGTGAAAAAAATGCCGTAATGCCTCTGTACAGCCTGGAGAACAACCGAGCCGTCACCGGACAGATTCCGAGGCACCACCAGCAGTTACGTACATTTAATTACACGCAATAGGAATAGTCACAGACTGTCAGGCTCGGGAGATCCAGTAGACAGTGAAGTGACTAAGATTCAGGAGACCTCCATCTCTTCCCAGCGCTAGACGTGTCCTTTTTCTTCCCTTTGTGCCTCGGTTTTCTCTCCGTTGCAATGGGGATGATGATGATGACCCCGCTTGTAAATCCCTGCAAGACCTTCTAGTAAAAGCACTAGGAGTTAGGCATTGCTCTGGTTTGGGGCTAAATACTCGGTTAATGCCAATAGTAATTTCAAATATCCGGAATCCCAAGGCTCAGTCTTGCCCTAAAGTCAGTGGCAAAATTCCTGCTGGTTTCGGTGGTACAGGTTCACGTGTTTAAGCGGTAAAGAGACAGGGATGCCGACTGTTCTGGTCCGAAGATTCGGAGCAAAGAGGGATTTTTTAATTATATAAGTCTTGTTAGGCAGACAATGAGGTGAGGGTGTTCCCCCCACATAAGAGAGAAATGGCTGCGTCACAGATGGTCCACTTCAGGAGCTTATCATTTCATCACTGCAGAGATATTGACGTCAAGTAAAATGGAGGATAATGTAAAGTTACGCGTATTGCCTTAAGAAGTGCATATTTTAGCAGTGAAACTGGATAATGTTTTGCAATTAAAATAAAATAAAGACAAGCGTGACGTTCTGTTTAAGCAGATTGTCTGTATGAAGGCTTTATTGTAGCTGCAGATTTAGGGCATATGAAAAGGTTTTCTGTGCTCAGTTGCAGGATGAAAAACATTGCATCATCAGGCATTCTTGTTCTCTAACACTTCTTTGCCAGTATGCCTTTGATAATGAATGCTTGCAATTTTATTTTCTGGTGTAAAGTCATGTTTTCTCAGGTCATTATCATTCCAATTTTTAAATATCCTCTTAAAACTAGACAGAACTACGGAAAGGAATAGTAAAGCTTTGTGCCCGCTCTGCGGCATGTGCTCGGCACAAGCGATCAGCCGCTGCACCTGCTTCACGCTGGGAGTAAAGCTATTTTGCAAGTTGCTTTCAATTACGTCCCTTGTTCCCAGCTGTGCCCAGTTTCCAGAGAAGCTCCCATGGGCGCAGGTCTCAGGTCAGCCCCCACCCATCAACTTTTATGTGGTAGCTTGTTTTGCTTGTGTGCCACAAAATTTACTGACTGGTGGGGAGGGGTCTTAGGAGAACAACATCCTTTGAGCGTTCCCGGGCTCTCGTCCGCTCCGGCGCTGCAGCGTTCCCTCTGCGGCATTCCAGAAAGCATGCTCTAAATTGCAGAAACTAATTATTACCGGCACACATGGAACTGCTTCATGGTATTGTTTACCCCTGGAACATCCGTAGCCCCAAAGTCGTAGTACTCTCCTGTACTCGGCCCACCCGTTCCTGCCCAAGAGGAGGAAGAACTGCGACCTCTGTTTTACAGAGCGCGGTGAAAGGCTCTTTTTCTCCGAGGTATACAGGGGCTCAAAAATCCACATAGGTCACACGGAGATTTTCAACGATGCATAATCAGGTTAGACACAGGTTTGGGGTTAAACTCCCAAAACTTCAGTGAGACGTAAGTAGTCAGCAGACGTTTTTTGAAAAGCCCAATACCAAATCTATATACCCAATAGTTTCCCGACAAATTCCTGCGGTGCCTTGTCCACGATTCTTACTGCAACCCATAAATCCTAGCAGGAATATACTCATCTCCTTCAACTATGGAGAAAAGCTCTATCTTGTACGAGTCTGTCTGCGCTGAAGAGAGAAGGGTTTTTACAACCTCAGTCAGGACAATAAAGACACCGGTCAGGGTACTGACGTACGGATTTGTTCCCAAACTGGATCAGGCACCGTAGCAGAGGTGCGCAGTGAATTCCCTCTCCTGCTGTGCCACCGCCGCCTCCCTTTTGCTTTTCTTCAGGCCCCGCTGCAGGATGAGTGTTGTACAGCCCATCTGCTTCGCACTTTGGGAAAGCCTGAGCCACGCTTTGCGCTCCTTAATACCTTTAAGTACCTTTCCTCGCCACACCTCGGCTTCCTGCTTTTTTTCTGAAGTTTGCAATGACAATGACCTGCCTGCCCTTTGTTTACGTGCTTGTAAAACTCAGCACATCCGTCAGCCTGTTCAGGGTTAGGCTGAAAAAGCAGCACCATAAACCGTTCATGATGTGCAGCATTGTCCAATTACTAATTCCATTACTTCCATCAGTTCTGTGTTCTCTAACTGGACTTACGATGTTGTTGTATTACTGTAGGAGATTCGCCCTTTCTTACATTTCCTGTTTTCTGTACGGTATTCATGTGTATAGACTCAGTAAACATTCACATCCACTTAACGTGGGTATACTAAACATTGAATACATTCCTTTAGTCAGCTATGAAATAAGCTCCTTTCAAATTAATCAAAATACTAAACAAACAAACAAGCTGGGGAACCATGGAATAAACTCCATTTCTTTTGCACTTTTGCCTTTCTCACCTGCTCTCAGCTCCCCTGTGCACATCCCAAGCCTCTGCGTACAGCCCTGACAGCCACTGGGGTTTTGAAAAAGAAAAAGGAACTGCCCCAAAATTTCTCCTAAAAATTAAATTTGTGCATAAGTCCTTGAAAAATCAAGGACACTCTCTCCATAACAGCGGAAAACTGAAATTCCAAGTTGCACAATCGAATGTGACATTTGTTTCCGCAGCTGGTGGGAAAATAGTTTCCTTACGAAATAAATTTAATAAAAAGTAGACTGCTTTGTATCTATTTTTTCCCTAAGCAACTTCTAAAATGTCAGACATTAATATTAAGGAACTTTGATAGATTAAAAAAATACACCACTGTAATAATATGTACATATCCATCCTTCCTTCCTTCAGACACTTTCTGACAAAAGAAGCTGAATTTACCAGGGCCAAAACTGTGAAAAAGCATTCTACAGACTCTCCAAATGAATATATACGTATATGATAAAATAAAGGTTCCTTTCCCTTAAGCCGAAGGGAATTTCCCAGCTAGCCTGACTGAACGCCGTTTGCGCCCCATTGCCATGTGTATCCAGGCAGCTGTACAGATATTTCACATGTTTGCTTTCATTAGAAATAATGAATTCTAATTTCATTAGAAATACAAAATTCCTCTACGCCGGATCGTGATGACAGTTTCTATTTGAAATATTTCTCCTGTATTTAACAAGCCTTGTAAGTTCTCGGATTGAAAATCCCCACTATATAGAAGAGCTCGGGCAGCTCCCACGCAGCGTGTGAGTCAGGCCATGGAATTTGGGCAGAGTAGCGCGCGGGCTCTGTGCTGCTCTGCGGTGCGCGTACGACTTTTAATGACTGCACATCTCAGCCGTACTGCTGCAACGAGCCGTACGCGTGGCTATGCAGACTCGCTACGAGAATCGGTTGCTTTTGCTACTAACTCCAAGGCAGTAACAAAAGGCAGGAATTGAAGACTTCACTGGTGTGCCTGGTCTATACTGCTCATGGAAGTTCTCCCGGTGCGGTAAGCTGTCTGATTTATCCATTCTGCAGGTAAGTGATGTGTACAAGCTACCTATGTAACTCAAAGAGATGCCGCTGATGTTATGACGCATTGTCAGTCCCATCACGCTGGGTATCAGCTAGTGCAGCTGTACAGCTAGCTGTAAGGTCTAAAGTCCAACTCGTTGGCTTTTGATCTGCTCCCTGGCTTGCTCAAAAACCCGTGTGGAAAGGAGGGTCCTGAGCTGCCACACGGTGATCGTCTAAATGGAACATTTTTAAGCAGAGCAGGAGATCAGCAGAAGGAACATCCCCATTGTGTTCAGAGAAGTAGGGTTTCTGAATGTCCCTCAGGAGGGGTATAACTGCTCCCGGCAATCCCTTCATTAGCCCCTTACGGACAAAGGGGTTTGTAATACCGCTGCTTTGATATAAAGGATGTAATAAACCCAGGAAAGGCTAAATAACTCATCCGAATGAGGAGGCTTTAGAGCTTTTCCCTTATTGTAATATTTCACATCCTAAAAGCAGAAGAAACCTCAGCATCGGATCCCATCTTAAGGGGGACAATGACACCCTAAGTTAACTGGGGGGAAGTGAATCTCTGTCCCACCCTCACTAGGCCAGTGGCGTGTAGCACGGGCGTTTGGAAGTTGGCCCCTGCAGCTCGGAAGGCTTCCATCACTGTGCTGGGCTTGCAAAGCCAACACAAGGCAAGGCAGAAACTGGGGTTCAGGGGGCAGAGTGTCTCTAGTTTCTCCCCAGTTTATTGAAATTGAAACTGCAACTCTTCCTTCGCTTGTGTTGAGGGCACTATTCACACCCATGCTAGGGCATTAACTAGAAATCCAGGTCCAGCAATACCAAAGCAACCTGTCATCACCACCTGCACGACAGCTCAAAGACGTGACCAAAAACGTACTGTATTCCCGCTGCCTTCCCTTCCAACAGCACATCGCTCCATGCTCCTCCTGGGCATTTCCAGAGAAGCAAAATCCTCTCCTTCCAAAGCCCAGGGCAAAATTCCATGGGAGCAAGCTAGACCCACAGCCCTGTTTGCAGCTCTTCCTCTAAGGCTACGTCTCCACTAGTAAATTAAGTGTGCCTGGGAACATTCCTGGGCACGGAGGCCAGCTGGCATGGAAAACCCTGCTTCACTGCTAGCTTCCGCACCAGGGTGGCTGCATGCAAACTGCTGCTTGGGGATGGTGCCGGGAATGTTAGAACAAACCACGGCTGGAAAGCGTTTGGGAGAGAGCTTCTTGGCCTGGCCCAAAAAGCATACCCGAGGCATCCTGACAGTACAACCGGCTTTTGCTCGGGCCCAAAAGTGTTCCCAGGCACTGCTTTATTTAGCGGCGCAGGTGTAGCCCAAGGCCATGCCTACCTCTGCCTGCCCAGGTACCCTGCGGAGGGCGCGGGACCTGGATGAACACTGTCATCACTTCAGTCAGCCGATCGTGATTTCATACGCTTGTTGAACGCCCCTTTTATCTGTACAGAAGTTGTTGATAAGAAAGCGTTTAAAGCAGCCTAGAGGGGAAACCACTTGAAAGCGGAGTCGCAGTGATGCGGAGAGCAGCTCTAGGGCAGGCCTGGACCGAAACGGGGTGGGATGCCAGGGTGCTGCTGAGCTGCGGTGAGGCAAGAGGACTCCCGAGGACTCCTGCGGGGCTGTGACCCGTGCCCAGCCATTCCCGCAGAGGGGTTGAAGTTTATTTGCCACGAATTGTGCACAGGTTTGCCAGGATCTATGGAGCTCTGCATTGGCATGCTACCGGCATGCACCACAACGTAGTTTTGCATTGCCTTTGGTCCACAAGCTGGTCCAAACTGGCACTCGACTTGAGACCGGCATCCTCTTTATCAGGGTGTCACGCTATCGCGGCCATAAACCCTGTTGTGATTGCAGGGAGCGGGGAAAGGGATCGCCTTTTCCTCCCACATCCTCACTGAGGGAGAGTGCCTCCTCCGCTTCGCATGCACAACCACTCCCTAACTCAGCTCTCCCCGTACGCTCCACGTTAGCATAACTCTTCTCCACGCATTTAAGCTAACTCTGACTATTTTCTCTGGACCAGGTTAGGGAGCAATTGTATGTGCTGTTCTGCAGGCAGGTAAAAGGGGAGAGGCAGCTCTGGGAAGGGGGGAAGGAGCCGGGATGAGGAGCTGGCCTGGCAGAAAGCCCTGATGCCAGATTTGGATGTGTGACCACCACCTCTTTGGGCAGGGTTTTATCTCCGTTTTTTTTTAAAAAAAAACAGCTCAGTGATGGCAGTGACTATGTTTTTATCCAGTTCACCAGACAAATGCATGGTCCCAAATCCCTCCCCAAAAGCAATCCCTCCACTAGACACAATTACTTGGTCAAACCTCATTCAAGTTCTATTCCTTCACTATCAAGCCGTAAGCTGGGCAGAATATATCGGCGATCTCCACTTAGGCACTACCTGTGCCCACGGCTTCTGTGCAACCGAGGCGAAGCCACTTCTCCCATAAATGCCGCAGCTCAGTAACACCTTGTGGGGGTTTTGCATTTCCAGTGGCCAGTCTATCCCAGAGATGAAGGACCCTTCCCTCCTCTCTCCATCTGCCCTCTGTTCAGCACAGGAACTTTCCGAAACAAGCCCGGCTGCTGAGAACACAGTCCCAACAACTCAGGGATGATGAAAGGCCAGGCTGCCGCCGTCCGTCCCTTCGGATACCTCCTTCCCAGCTCCAGCCACGCGGCCTCGCTCCACCTCTTCTGCCAAAACTCGTGCTCCTGCACTAAAGAGGTTTGGGTGAAAAGGAACCCCTTCTTTGAGCAGGTGCACAGCGCTTCGCTTAGTGGGGTCTTGATCTGGGTTGGAACTCCTACCTTACAAATACATTCCTTCCCTTTATATTTAAATTAAATGTACATTCATTTAATAACTAAAAATCAGTTAAAATCCTTAACTTGCAAACAGGATTTAAAAATCTGTAGGAGCCGTATCTGCCATAGCTGAAGGTACAGTAGCTAACTTTTCCGCTAACGTTGTTTTGTTCAAAATCAAATGAGGTTCATATTAAGCCTGTAAAAGGAAATCGTGATTGATGATCTGGCCTGCCCAACTACAATTCCTTCACTAACAAAAATATTTTGTAAGTTCATTTATTATAGAGATCAAGCAATGAGTCTGGAGCTACACAAAATGGTTCCAACTAGATTCAAGTAATTACCATTTTGAGTGAACATAAGTTTTTCTGGATAAAAAAAGAGCAATAAAAGCTTGAGTAAGCTCACATCTGAGATTTAAGCCTTCAAAGCTTTTTTTGCCTTTTTTCCCCCCTTTTTTTTTTAATTTTTTTTTTTTTTTTTTTTTAGCGTCACACACACACGAGGACAGAGGGGGGAGGAACAAGGAGGTAAGAAAAAAGAGGAGTGATTTTCCCAAGCTGATTTCTCTTCCTGGGTGACCCAGTCTCCCTGGGAATGCTGCCCATGTGATCTGCACCAACTGGATCAGCAACAGCGCAAGAATGAAGAGCTTCTGCGGCATCATTACAACAAGTGGCAAACGGGGAAAAAGCCAGCAAAGCACAAGTTTAGTAATCGCGCTGAAACCCTCCCGCAGATGAGGGAAAAGTGTCTTCTCCTGCAGCCACAGCTTTCAGAGCAAATGTTGGAGGACGTAATAAATGAAAACAATTCCAGCGCAGCGACAGCTGGGTCCCTACAGCAACTGAATTAGTCAGCTGGAGAGAAACGTATTTCGTATGCTGATGAAGGCAGTTCCTTGGAGCCACTGAGACCCACTCCAGAGCAGAAAGCGCCCAGGTGCCCCTTCATACTGAGATTTGGGATCCCATCTCAGCATTAAATCCCAAGCCCACGCACACTTTTCATGCTGTGTGTTGAAGCATAGCTTGAAACAATTTTCCAGTCAGTGATGGGGTAGGAGAGCTGAAGCCACTGCCCACCTTCCATGCTGTGAAGAACGTCTTCTGTTCATGGACATATGGGTGCAAAAAGAAAAGGATGGGATGAGATAATATTTCCACACTCCATGAGCATCAGTCACATGCGCATACCTCATACAGGCGTTTCATAGAGAGCAGTGTCATCACCCACTATATTACCTGTCTCTCGCTACAAATGTTTACCTTCAGCAAGGTACTTCCCAGGAAGACCATGAGTGATCAAGGAGTTATTAGTGAGGGAAAGAAGATGGATTGTTTCTGATTTTAATACGCTTGTCTCTTCTTTTTATTGCCCAGATGTCATCATTAGATACTCAATTTCCTGTGCCCACCCAAAGGTCTACAAAAGTTCTCTATGTATGGTTTAATCCCTAGAGCGCAATTTGCTAATAATTCCAATCAGATCATAAATACAGATTCACATTTTTATATAGCTTCATATAGCTTCTTTCGGGTTTGAACATGTATCACTATGACACAGCTTTAGCTCAACTTTGGTTTGCAACTTTTTAGTGTTCCTCTTTCAAGTCTTGCAGCGGAATAGGAAGTCTGAATCTAGTGAACTAGTAAACTAAATCTAGTAATTCCCGTAGGTGCTCTACCTTCAGTTTTTGTTCTAAGCTTATAAATATTTTTCCTCAACAATAGTTCAAGAATAAAAGTTTTAACAGGCAAGAAATGTCAATATTTGGGTTTGAGAAGAAACAAGTGCCTCCGTTCTCTTGCTTTGAAAAGATTTTCCTTCCCGCCCAAAGCTGTTCTCCCAAGAAAGCGGAGGAGCACCCGAGTGCCGAGACAGGCGGGCACAGCCACCCAAAGCGCTGCCCTGGACACTTCCAACCACAGCCCCGTCTTCCTCAGACAGCTGCTTCCCCAGGCTGTGGGAATGAACTTGGGTGAGGCATCACGCAAGTTTCTATCCTCTGCCAGAAACACGGTGTACACGTCAATCTAGTCTGGGTCACGGCTTGTTCTACAGAGCCTTCTGGTGAATGTGCCCAGAAATAGCTGCAAGGCTCAGGCCCCCATCAGATTAACTCCTGATCTGGCACTGGAAACCAAAAAACAGCAGTTCACAGCTCCTGTTGTTCGATTTCCCTCTGCTGCGGGAGACTGGGGCTCCAGTTCTTTGCTGTTCTGCTACTTCCGAACACGAGCTGCAGTTCCACAAGACCAAAGCTGCTAAAATCCTTCCAAATTAAAAATAATCGACTTCTTCCCATCTCCTAGGGACTGAGCTAATGTCCTCCAGGCATTCCTAAACCTTATAATTCTAAGCCTAGGGGCAGCACCAAGGGGTCTGGCGTACTGGACCACTCTCTAAATACCATCTTTCACTACAGAAACTCCTAACTTCATTCAGCGAATCTTTCCCAAAACTTGAGAGTGCAAAATTCACACTGCCCTGCAGTGCACTCTGGATGACCTAGAACAACATGTAGACCTCATCTGAGATGAACAGGACCGATCCACAAATTTCAAACAGGTCTGATGAGCCCCCTTCTTTTTTTGGAGATTAAAAAAAAAAGAGAAAAAGAAAACCACATGTTTTCTGCTCAAAAAAAGACAGCACCCTAAAGAGAGAGTGTGTGGAATGGAAAGTTCATTACCCCTGGTTAGTGCGAACCGAGGTGCGGGGAGGTTTAAGTCACGCTCTCCAGCCGTGGTCCAGGAAGGCTCTTTTCTGCTTGTGGGTTAATGTCCTTTTCCTTCTCCCTGTTATCCAGGTAAAAAGGAAGCTCTAAATGCAGTTGGATCTCTGCTTCACCGATGTTAAAGTCAATTGACTGTGCTAGGATGTCTCAAATGTTTTCTTGCCTCATAAATTATCTTCATTAGCTATGTAAATAGAACCCTAATGAGATACTAATTGGTTGTTAAGATTTCAATCTCCAATAACAAAAACAGTTTTGCAGTAACGCGTGTTTTTGGGTGTGTTTTTTTGCCAACGTGAAAGCACGTGCCATCAATCTGCAAAAAACACACCACTCCTGCACTGGCTTCCGTTGCTGCTGCGTACTGTACACACGCTTCTCGGGCATCTGAGATACGTAGTGGAGATGATCAGGTTTTGATCAATACCTGCAGCCTTATCCTCAAGGTACTGTGGCTGCTCGTAAAGTGTATGTGAGGCTACGCCCTTGGATGAGGTCATTTGCCCTCGCTTCTCTGACTTCAGGAAGCCTCCCTCACAGTCATTTTATTAGGATAATCGAATGAATACTAAGCATAGGGAGTTTGCGGACTGCCTAAAGGAGGATTTCACCGGTACCGAGGCAAGCAAAAGTAGTTGACTGAGAGATGCCCAGCAGGAGCTGACATTGATGTCTGCCTCACTAAAATGAAGTATCAATAACCCAGCTCACACTTGATGAAAGAGCCATTCTGAATTATTTACTGTATGTCATACTTCAGGTTTTAATTTCAATATATTGTGAGATGTACAATACATTATTTAGAAGCGTGACAAATTAAAAGGCAGTTTCAAATCTTCTTGCATTTGCTGATCTTCGGTTAACAGTCCGGTTTGCAACAACGATTTGCTAGTCTATTTTTGCAAATGGTTTTTCAACTAGAGAGGCAGAGAGGCGTACACGTTTTCCATTGCAGCAAATCTTACCTAGCTTGAATCATTTAACAGCCCATCCTCCTTGAGATATACTAAGGAAATACAGCTTGGGCAAAAGGGTCAAATGTACCTGCAGCAGGTTACCCCAGGAGCCCGCAGTTTGTTTTTCCCAGCTTTACCCAGGGGCACGCAATGGTGTGAGGGCTCTGTTCCTCTCGCTTCACTTATTTTTTGTCTGTGTCAAATAGCCTCTTAGGAAGAGATATTTTACTTTGCTTTCTAACTTTTTCTCTTCCTTTTTTCACAATCAGTTTTGTAGGAAGATCTGGGAAATACAGCTGGTGTTTTAACACGTCCAGGCACATGTATCTTTGTCTTGGGATGGCGAGGAAGAATGTTGTCGTCTTCTACTCTGAGCAGTCATGGGTTCAATAAAGGAGTTGTTGTTTTGTCTTGCAACTCATTTTTAGACCAGCCTTGCAAAGGTCTTCATGTCCACTTGTCAAGATATTTTTCATCCTCTTTTTGGCAAATAAAGAAACAGATGTCAATATTCCTCCCTGGAGACCTATCTTTAGGCATAAGCCTAGATGACAGTGATTCAAGCTTTGTTCCTCAATGGGTAACACCTCTGCAAAATTGCAATCTTCTGAGCAACAGAATACACAATATTCAGTCTTGCAAGAGTGATAAGTTTAAGATCCAATATCTCCTGACTCATCAGAGCTCACAATGGAAAGCTTTGTACTGTCCGAGGGGAGAATTTCCAAGTTTCTGTCCATGAAAGAGCCTAAGTTCTTTAAAAATCATGACAAGTTTATGCAGAGTAAAACAATTTTAGGTCAATTTAGGACATCCCGTCCCTCTAAAATCTGTACTGAATTTGTGCCTAGATGATAGGAAAGCTATATGTTGTAACGAGAACGTTTTACAATACCCAACTATATTTAAAACAAAATATTCCAAGTCTTTGACACATACCCAATGGTCTGCAAACAAAACCTGGTCTGCAGTTTTGTTTATAGCTGACTCACGGTTAGTCCATTCTGAAATCACGGGACTACCCCTGAGGTGTGATGATGAAAACTGCTCCCAATTGAAAGGCTCGCAATGGAAACAAAATTCCATTGGTCATGAAGGATTGAGGAGCCTCAAAAAAGTTTCATTCGAAATATCCTGTGTTTGATTCACTTTTGCCTTATCAAAGGCAAAGCAAAGATTTAGAAAGAGCCCTGCCTGTATTGCTGGCGCACCCGGAAGCAGCAGAAATAGCGGAAGCTCAACGGCGCGCTGGGATCAGCAGCGAGTTCCCACCACCCAGCCCCCAGCACAGCCACCCAAATACCAGCGGCGGCACCGGCGAAAGGCCACCAAGGTGCTGTGCAGGGATGGAGCAAGGAGCCAAAGGGCAGTTGGGGACCAGGAGTACATTAACTTTTCCCTCAGAGTACAAAAACTTTTCCCTCAAAGCACAGCCTCAGCAGAATTGCTACAGAAGGGAAACTGAGCAGCTGCCAGATCCAAGAGCTGCTGCTTTACCTGAGCTTAAAAAAGGAAAGAAACTGTAGTTTCTTTTGGCTTGTTGAGAATCAGAAACCCTGGATTTCTGCCAGCCTGAAGAGAACCCTCTACGTATACCCTTATGTATAGATAATGTATCTCTATGGATACCTTATCTCTGAGAACTCTCCAGCTGAAAAAGCTTGGCTGAAAGGTGCCACATCCATTTTAATATTGGTCCCCGAGGTGAGACAAACAGAGATCAGTTTGTTTCTTCCTTTGCACAAGTAAGGCTGCGGGAAAGGGGAGCGTGACATGGCTGGACTTTTTCTAGTCCAGGGCAGGATCCCATCAGACCGGGATCCAGTTACGTACCGAGTTCACAACAGGTTGCATTTAGGACCACGGGCAAATCATTCCTCGCAATGTGCCTCAGTTTCTGCACCTGAAATTCAAGTTAAATAGCTACCAGGCGTTGCATAACCCAATGTATATATTTTAGGATGTGCTGACACGCCATATTGCCTGAGCGCTTGGTCAGAAGAAATAGCAAACACTATTGATATTACGATAATGCTAGCAAATTATAGACGTCTGCAATTGCATTAAATTAAAACCTGGTGCGGTTCACAATAGTCAGACGGGGCAGCATGAAACAGGAACTGTATTACAATCAAACCGTTTCAGCTTAAATATTTGAGGTTTGAGGCATTTGGATTTAAAAATAAAAAGCTCAAAGTTATATAGAGACTTCAGGTAGTTCAGCTGAAACAAACCTTACTTTTCACAAAAAAAAATTAGTTTCGATAACAGATTTTCCTAGTCGACCTTGTTGTACTGCAACACAGTTTGTCAGACCGATCTCCCGGCTACCTCTGGTGTTACTGTTCAGCGCAGTTCAGACTGAATCTGATTTCTTCCTGTCCAGCAATCATTCATTGCAGTACATACTTTTATTTTTTTTTTTTTAAATCAAAGCTAGGGTTGCGTGAACCAATTGTGCTGGCTGAAGCACCTGACATGCAAGAAATAAAGACAGCAGCATATGCCTGAAGTTACTGCGCAGAGCTTAATTAATACCAGGGTTTTCACCTTGGTATTACTACTTTCCTCTGGAACTGAATGGGACTTGACCTTGTCACAACAAGATCAGGGCAAGTCTGTGAAAACGATGTTATGACATCAAAGCCAAAACAAAGGAATGTCACTGCATGTGTCGGAGAAGGATATGATAAGATCCTCTTACAGTAGCAAAATAATACCCGCGTGACTCCTGAGAAACCTTCTCAGCTACCACGTCTTTCTGTGGAAAGGGAGTGCAACGGGAGAACCTGGCAGACGGCAATTTCCTTAAATACCAGAAGATGTGGATGCGGTCCCTAGCTGGAGTAGAGAGGCTCTACTGACTTCAGTGGAGAGATTCACATCTGTTGGAGATCTGGTCCACTGCAACCAAACCGAGGAAAGGATGTATAAATTAAAATACCGCCTCACTGAAGGGCATATAAATTCATCATCAGCGTGCTCGGGCATTGCTCCCCGTCCCTCACCGTGTAAATAAGGCCACATCATTTTCATTTGTGGGTAAGAGCTCTCAGTTCCTCGTGCCCCTCTCCGGTACGAAAACCCCCACTTACGGCTGGTTACTTTTCCGCCTGACGCTTAGCTGGAAGAGCCGCACTGTGAAATCCCTGTTCCCGGCAGCTACCGCCTCGTACCGGGGGAGTTCCCCTCTGCCCCCTCCCCTCCCCTCCAAGACTTAACAGTGCAGCCTTAGAAAGGGGATTTTCCAGTATAAACAGAGCTAAGCCAAACTCTTCTCCTGGCCTCTCCGTGCCCCAGCCCATATTTGCCCCACATATAATTACCTGTGGATTTCACCTAGAAGACAGAGGATTTCACTTATAACCCCAAATAGGCAGGCTCTGACGTAATGGCAGTCTGAGCAATATAGGTCAGGGAGGTGGCCTGGCCGCTGGAAATGAATCTCCGAAGCAGAATGAGCAACCTTGTTAGAGGGGAAGATAGTAATCAGCAGTGGTCCTCGGATCTAAACATTTCACCTCCAGCACTCTTGCAGCTACAGCCCTCATCTGTTTCACTTTCCTATTTTAAGTTCCTGACTCACATCCTAAATATTGACTTCTATTTTTCTATTAGCACTGGATTTTCAGCCTCCATATTGACTTTGACTGTACCTATGGTTGATACTAAGCCTCTCAGGTCAACAAACTTTTATAGCTGTTAGCTGCTTAAACCACATTGGGCAGGAACTGGCACTATAGAGCAGTAGCTAGAAGCAATATTATTGGGAATTATAAATTATTCCTCTGCCTGAACTTTTCCTCTTATTCACATAGCTACATTCATTTTTAAACATGTGGCAAATGAGTTGCACAGGGAGGACAATTGGGACTCTGTGATTTTGGGAGCACCCATCGCCACTAGCAGGGACGGATTCTCCTCTGGGAACAGCGGAGTAAAGCAGAAGTAGTTACAGCAGGGGTACAACAGCGTAGGCCGGGCTGGTAATACCTGTGAGGACAGACTACACCCAGCCGGAGGATCAGAAGCCCCAAATCCATCTTAGCTGTACACACAGACTCTTAATCGTCTCCTTTGGCTAACGTTTTAGCAGTACACGTAACCGAGCTGTTGCAACCAAACATCAGAGAGACCTGGCCATCCATCATTTGTAAAACATTTAATGTATGTAAGAAACAATAACAACATTAAAGGAACATTATGGCAGTGAGAAAGCCAAGCCTAAAAAGTGAGGAAACACAGCAATTAAGATTAACTTATGCCTCACGGTATAATATTTTTCTGCAAACCACATACTATTTTTTGGACTGGGACTCACGCTCGGGAGCGAGGACATGGAAGGTCCAGCTAGCCACAAGCTATGTCAAGTGTTTTACTGACACAGGACGACTGCAGCATTTAGATGTGAGAGGAACTGTATATATAGCTGCGTCCCTTAAAAGATGCCCCTTTGGGCGCTGCTGACCCTGGGGACTTGCCCAGCACACCTCCCTGCACAAAGAGCTCACAGAAATGGCTGTTTCCTGCCCTTCCCCCTCTGCCACTCAACCTCACGGACAGCCAAAATGCGACCCGGATTGATCTTAAATTTTAAGTCCCTGCCATGTTCAGTTTAATGCTTTCTAAAAAGTGGTTATCACCGAGGAAACGATTACTGAGATGATAAGCGATGAATGACTTATTCATGCAGTATTTTCAGTCCTTCATCAGTCTACTAGATCTTGCACTAATGTTCCAGTCCTCCACACACTGATTAATTTTTCATGCGCTACCAGGCCTTTTTCGAGCAAAGACTGCCAAACTAATGCAATCTGGCCATTTAGTAAGCTGTTTCTTTCCTTTTTTGTTTTTCTTACCCCATGCCTTCAGTACAAGCCTGTGGAAGGAAGGAAGGGTCTGTCAGAGAACTTGTATGATATTTGTGATTTATTATTAATTGCTGGCACAGAAGTCCCTGCAGGTCACAGGACCCTGCCTGTGCGAGGTGACGTATTGATGCTGTGCTGGGCAATGCGTTGACTAGGAAGAGGGTGTCCTTTTCCCAGACCTTTTAACTAGGCAGAGGTAGTTGCCCCCCTCCTACGCGATGGGAAAGGCAATAAAGGCGCAGGGTGATGAACTACGGGGGAGGGCAAAGCTGCAAGAGAAACCGTGCGAGTGTCTGGAACTGAACCTACACAGCACCGCATTGCCTCTCTTCCCCCTCCCGACAACATGTTCCCATTCCTCCCAGCTCTCAGTGCAAACCTGAGAAACTTGCTTTCCCCTTGCCTAAAGCCTGCAGAATTACAGTTTTCAAGGATTTACCACTTAATGGTAAAATTCTGGCCCACAATTACGCGGTGTTCTCTCTGCCAAGGCACATACATGGGTTGTAATCAGAGAGCGGTTTTTTTCCCATCCTCCCTCCAACTTTGCCATGAGGTGGAAGAAACTGTGATGCGTTGCGCTCGCTTTCCCCTGCTGTGCCAGGAACGATTGCGTGCCTCGTCCCACAAAGCTGTAGCTCAAATCCTGCTGCAGAGAAAGCACCAGGTTCAGCCCACGGCCCCACCAAAACCGAGGGGCATTCTTCTACCCACACCCTGTGGCAGGGTCAGGGCCAGAGAGTGCAGGTCAACAAGCGAGCAACACATTAAATAAGTTTATGTTTTTCAGATAAAGGGTATTCTTTACCATCTCCTTGACAGACAGGTGGTTTGAGCTTCTTAGAGTGATGACAACTAGATGTAATGGGAAAGTAACATTTATTCTACTCTTAGCACTTCAGTTTCATTTGTAACCCAAAAAATGGTGTCTTGAACGAGATGATCACATATTTTGTCTGTTTTAGTTAGGCGTGAACCCTTTTCCCAACATTTTTGTGAGACTACACGGGTGTCCGTGGCAGCACAGACCACGTGAGCACCAACGCCGTCTGGGAACTGGCCAGCACCGGTGCTTCGAGCAAAAACCTAATTCTGTTTTGACAGAGATTCCCCGTACAACTTTAGCCAAGTCTCTCGGGTATTTGATAGCTCAATTTCTCAGCTGTACAACAAGGAGAAGTTAATCCTGCCTTCAGCAGAGCGCTCTGAGGATGACTGCACTGGGGTTTGGGAGGGACTCTGATGTACAGCATGCATAATGACCTCCAGATACCTAAACCCGATCCTTCTGATGGAAGCATTTAGAGCCCTTTAGTTCCTAATTCCAGCTATACGTTACCACATCAGCAGGACGGAGCAAGATAAGCCTGGTGTTTTAACCAGATCTCTACTAGCCTTGACTGCGCTAGCCAGCGCACTTGCTTTTGTGCTACCCCCTTTTTCTGCAAGCAATGCAATTACCGGGCGTTTGAAAAGCAAAGACGCACACACGCACGCAAAAAGCAGCGCTTTGTGACCTACCTGCTGCCAGCATGGTCCCAGGTGACCCAGCCCAGCTCCACTGCGCGCCTGCTATCAGCGTCCCTTGCGTACTCTGAACAGCTTGTCCTTACCCCATCACTCCACACATGGGAGACTATCCCCTTATTACCCTCACCCAGGGCCCTGACCTCAATTATTAACTGTGTTTAGCAAGGACATTATTAAACCTGACTCTCTGCTCCCAGATGAGCTATCATGTGTCTCTCTTTAACCCAGCAGGAACCTTTTGCTCACCCCATGCCCTTCTTATTACCCTTTAATGTGCCCTGAAGCCTCCTGGAGCAACCCCATCCGTCTCACATAATATCATTTCTAGAAGGAGAGTGAAAAAAAGCAGAAGAGTCCATTCCTGAAGATTTTTTCCCTAACTGGCTCCAAAACATCTTTCCATTTCCCTTCTATTTTAATCATCCATCTCTAATAACAAATTCTAAAAACCAGCAGGTCTCTCCAGTCACAGAGAGCTGCTCAGCTGCGGATTAAAGCACCTTACAGTTTTTAGCAGGACACTGGTTCTTTATACTTGCGAAAACCGATCACATCTGTCTATTGTGATTAAAAAGCAAGTAGATGTTAATAACTAACTACTAATTAGCTTACATGTTAATCGCGGCTTTTATGCCAAACAAAAACAGGAGTGCCACTGAAACATGATATAAAATGTCAGCAAGTGTCTCCACTTCTGCGCTTGGCAAATCCAGCTTGCGATGTGCTGATGACATCAGGGCACCGAAGGGCATTGGGCAACGCTCCGTGCTCCTCTCGGGCTTTGGCAGAGGAACAGCTCTGCGCCGGGCTGCGGTTGGGGCATAACCCTGGGTGTAAGTTAGAGCAGTCTTCAGGCAGCTTTACTTCAGAAGCAGCAGCAAAAGCCCAGCGGAGGCTGTTCCAGCGGCTGAACCGAGGAGACCTCAGCAGCCTCTAATCCTGTTTTCTCCTTCCTTGCTCCTTTTCTGGAGGCTTTTACAGCGGGATCTGTCACGGCTCATCTCATGTTGGCAGGGGAACGCCTCTGTGTCACCCTCAAAACCCACAGGCGTGTGGGAGACCCTAGGTTAATTGGTAACCTCAACTGGTTAGAGATATCTGCAGTGTATCTGCATCTCACAGCAAGGCTGTAGCCTTTGCATAACCTATTCAGCAGCAACAGTGGCTGCTCAGCCGGCAATGCATCTCTCCTGTCTCCTTCATTTCCAGTGCCAGACGCCATACCAGTAGTGCTCATTGCAGTGCCCATGGCTTCACCCGACCTTACCTCACGCTAGAGCCGTCTACCTTGCTCCATCCACCCAGCCGGGCAATCTCACATCCCTCCCAACACCACCTTGCGCGAGAAAAACTCCTCTGGGACTGCGCTTCTGAAGATAACCACCATATTTTTCAGTTTCCACTACTGTCCTCTACTGCGTGTTTGTACGGTGCCCAGCATCCCGAGGCCCTCGTCTCCTTCAGAGCCCCTAAGGGGCTGCTATATTGCAAAAACTACATACCGAGGAACAGCTGGAGAGCACGCAAACGTCGATCAAACCTACCCTTTGACTTATGGCAAGTAGCTGAAAGATGCAGCAGCCTTCAAATAAAATGCTATGACCGAATATTGCAAGCACGACAAACGTTTTGTGGATGAGAATGCTCCCTCCCCTCAAAATATTTGTTTTCAATACCCACAAAGTAGTATAATGTCATTTAGCGAGGAAAATTCTGGCAGTCGATGCACAATCTGGCAGAGCTACAAGTACTGTAGGTGTTATGATACACACACAACATGTTTTACAAATAGAAAGTGGTTTCCAGAGTTCTTTAATATATTCTAATTTCCCCCACCTCTGCCCAAAAAAGCTGCAGTTATGAAAATACTGTCGCATACTGAAATATTAAACTAGAAATCTGAAGAGAGTTGTTTTTTAAAAAAGCTCTCTTTTCAGCTATTCCTTCTCTTTTTTTTTTTTTTTTTTTAAGTCAGGTATGTTTTTAGCAACTTAAACAGGTTGGGTTACCCACAAGAAGTAGTAATTTTTCCACCTAGCAGATTGAGGTATTCATACCCTCTTTAAACATTTCTAAATTTATTCTCCAGTATTATTCAAATAGAAATATTTGCATGTACACCCTGAATCGGATAAAACCCTTTCAGTACTAACTCACGGGTAGAAACCACACAAATGAAGAAGATTAACAAAATGCACCTTCTTTGAATCCAAAGAGCCTTTGGAAGAAATCCTTCCAAAAATCCATCCTGCCTCAATTGCTTATTAATATTATTTCTTCATTTTACAGGAGAATCATGCTCAAGAGCAAACCCAGTACCTAGACAGCACGCAATGAGATTTTCCTTACCTGCAGAACTTGCTGGCTAATAGCCAGATGGGTAAGGAGTTATTAGCCTAATTTACAGGTAGGAGACCAAAGGAAAAAGAGACTGAACTGCTCAAAGCCACCCAAGACACCTGCGTCAGCACCGAGAACGGAACAGTTTTCTTGCACACTAGTCCCACGCCTCAGTCACAACACAAGGCTGCCTTCCCAAGAACTCGCATCAGCTGCTGCTTGTGAATTTTCAAGGTGCAGAAAAGCTGAGTTTGAACTTTTTCAAGTCTCTGAGGTCAACAGCTTCACTCGCAGGTAAAGTGACCACACTCATTCTCAGGAACAAAAACCCCTTGCAGAGCATTCAGGCATGAGCGATGAGTCACACCACTGTTGGTCAATGACCGCCCCATCCAACCTACCCATCCAAAGAAGAGCATTCCTACTCTTTGTTTGTGGGTACTTCCAAACCAGACCTTCACACAAAATCACAGAGCGGTGACACTAACCTGAGCCCACAAGGAGGATGCCAAAGACATACCATGCAGAGCTAGCAGTAACATTAGCTCTGAGTTAGCATCCTACACCTGAGCTAAGAAGTGGAGTTGTGGGGGCCTTACTTTCTCCAGGCAGTGCCAGAGGACTGCGGGCACGTAGCAGAGCAGGTCAGCACAGAATTGAGTAAGTCTTGCTGCCTTGGTCAGCACTAACTAGTCATCCGCACAGTGAATATATGTCAGAAGTTTCTTCTAGGAACATGAATGGCTGAGCAGATGTCTGCTGGTGACATCCAAAACCAGTGTCCTAACAGTTTCTTAGGTATTTTCATGATCCAAATGAAGATGTTTCCAGTTTGTCTCAGATGACAATCTCCAGGAAATACACTGTTCTCTGTTCACTGTCTTGGGATGTGGCATTAGCAGCTAGGCAATCAGGTCCTCCTGGGACTCTGAGCCTATAGGGACAAGAGCAAGGTGGAGGAAAACTGCAGTCTACTATGGGCTTTGGCAGGCTCTGTTACCCCAGGTAGGAGGACCTTGGGGACCCGGACCCGGAAACTATTGGGGTTTCTCAGGTTTCGTGACCTGTTTAGTCCCACAGCCTACAAAAGTACCACGTTCAATCTGATCCATCTGTTCCACAAAGAAGAGCAGCCTTTCCAATTGCAAACACCCATGCTACCAGCATGGAACATCTCCCAGACATCTTTTAATTGCTATACATGAGGCAACTGTGGGGCTTTGTGTAGGTTGCGATGAGGGAGAAGCTGTCATGCTGCACTGCTACTGAAGAGGGGATGACATGACGCTGAGAACAGGGCTAGCAGTGTGGTACCTGTGCATCAGCTGCAGATCACAACCACAAGGTCTGTCTGTAGCCTGAGGACAAAACCTGAGAGAATGAGTTGGTGCAAGTTACATGAATTACCTAAATAATGCTTGCTAGAAACTTACGTCCCAATTCTGCCATCCGTTAGTCTGGAAGTAGCTCCACAGACAGCAGAGGAACTAACACTAAAGTAAAATATTACTCAGCAAAGGTGGGGCTGAGTGATCGCGCCTTCAGCAGTTCTTACCTGTTTGCAAATAGACTCCCATCTTTACAACTCTATTTATTGGGCCAGATCCTCACCTGGCCAGCTCCTCTGAGGTGAACTCAACAGTGCTGATGTAGGCTAGCTCTGAATGCATGATTTCCAAGCATTTGCTGATAGTTACTGCAGCCTGTTGTCTGTCTCCAGGTTGTTTGCTAAATGCAGTAGTATTGCTTGCGGTATTTCCACCTCCTGCTGCTGCACAGGTGCCCCAAGTCATTGGGTTATGAATGGTGAGCCCAGCTTTGCAGCACCCATCAAGCCATTTGTGAAAGGCTTTTTAACCTGGCTCTTCCCCTTGAAAATTCGACCTGGGAGAGGTAACCCTGACCGTCAGTCCAGTCTCCAGACCAGCTGGGTCCCAACCCAGCAGACCATGCGGTTAAGTCCTGAGGGACTTAAGCATGTGCTTAAGTTCTCTGCTGGATCAGTGCCTTTACAACCAGTCCGACTGCTTTGTTAGCAGTGCTGAGCACCAGGGCTGAGCTCCAACAGGAAATAGCAGTTTCCCTTTGAAGTCCTGCCACTGATGTTCACGTAGGTGGGACTTCAAAGAAGAGCCACCGCTTCCCCTCCCAGTATCGGAGGCCCCAGTGTTGGAGAAGCAGTACTGCTGGTTTTAATTGCATGAAGGGATGCTTTAGGGCGGACGATTCAGCCCTCCTCAGTAAAAGGACAACTTAAAAAGGTTCCCACTTGCTGGCAAGAGACCCAAGGAAAGGTTAACTTGCACCCCAAAATACCCTTTAAAACAAAGGTCTGTGGAAAGAAATCTCTTCCCCTTCTGTTAACTGCTTTCCCTAGTGCCACTGAAAACTACTTTGTGTATCTTGTGAGCATCTAGTTTACTCTGGAGCTGTACCCCTTGCCATTGTAAGGGCTCCTCGCCAACCGGGATGTGGATGAGGAATGGCCAACCTCAGCTCCCGTAATAGACATCGCTGGAAAAACTGACCTCAACAACAGCTAAACTGAGCCAACGTGAAGAAATACCCCCACAGGCAACCTACACGGCTGATTCTGCTGCTGACTGACTGTGCAATCATACATGGGAGCTCCTTTAACTTCTCCATACCTCTTTTCCTTGAGGGAAAACAAAGCATCCTAAATGGTGTAAATAAACTCAACTGATAGCAAAAGGTGGCTCCACCTTTTCTCTTTCCAGTCTTGCAGATTGCCAATATCCAGCTCTTCTCTAAATCTTGAACCAGAAGCAAGACCCAGTCGGATGGGAGAGAGATCAGACCCCTAACATAGAAAACCCTGAGAACCACAGAGTACTGAACGCTTTAGAGAAGCAGCCAACGTGCCCAGGGAATAAGAGACAGTGTAAGGTTTACATGGATGTGCAAAGCTCTTCCACATTCATATTGCTTGTTTTTCTCTTCCCTAGAATTCACTCCATATATCCAGGTTCCATATATTTCGACATTCAAAAGCTAGCTACATAAGTAGGCATGGATTTTGAAGGCAGATGAGCAATTTTCATATTATTTGAGGAGTAGGTACTCTGTGACCTCATTACGCAGAGTTCAGCTGAGCTTTGCTGTTCGGGTCACTGATTTGCCATAACCTGGTCATCTCACCTGCTCATTTCGTATCTTGTACCTCCGCACACAACACTTGCGCATTGTTTGTAGAACAAACCCGAGTCAGCAGTAAAGCAGTGTATGCCAGTGGGGAGTAACAAGAGGAGGAGTTTTACCCCAGTAAAACCAGCTAAGCGAAGATGTGCCCCAAAAATGCAGAGAGTGCTTGATGCCAGACCCCGAGGGGCTGACAGCAGAAGCAGCATCAATACGGGGTGACAAGACTGGACTTGACCACTCAAATGATCCCAGCCCAAACCCTGATGGTGCGAAAAATGACCAAAAAGCTGAACTGAAACAATTTCTGGCTCAGGAAGAAAAAACTAGTATGGAAGGTCACTCACGAGCCTTTTGGTGGCACAGCTACGTAGCTATCGTTTTGCTCAACCACCTCCACTGCAGAAGAGCTTGCATAGAAATGCTTGAAAAAATCTCTCTTTTTATCAAGAGAAAAGCGATTTTTTCAAGACATTTCTCTTAAAGTTTTGAGCTTCTACCAAAAAAATGCCAATGTGCATTTTCAGCCAAATTTATGCAACTATTCCATATTCAGCAGTTTCCCATTAAAGATTGTTGGGATTTAGGAGTCTGGGGGTTTTAATTGCTATTTTTTCTGAATATTTAATCAACATTTTCCACTGAGGGAGAAAAAATATTCCAGCCAAGTGTAGGTTTCCTTGCAAGGTTGAGAAGGGCAAGGGGGAGGAGGGGTCGCTGTATTTTTCCTTAAAGACACAAACATTCTCTTATAACTTAAGTCACCGCTGCACTTGTGAGCCTGACAAATTTAGAGGACTAAAAATCAATCAATAAAAAAAGAGCTTGACCACAAAGGAAGTTCTGGTCAACCCTTCAACTTTACATCATAGGCAACATTTATTTTATCACAGCCTTACAAAAATTAAAATAGAAAAATGCATCTTCTTGGAAAACAGCAGTTATTTTCTTCCACTGCTCAGATATTTTTATAAGCCCAGTTCCACCAGCCTCGCTCATGTTGAGAATCACCTTACCCTGCAGGGCAGACCATTTATTTAGAGGCAAGATATTATGTCCCAAGCAGGACACTAAGATGCCTCCACCCAACAAAAACTCTACTGTGCAGCGGAGCTGGACCAACCTACATCCCAGGTCCAAGTCTGGTTTGAAGCATTACCCATACTGTCTGGATACTGGCCTCTATAAATAAACAGGCAAGAAGGTTTGGAGAAGAGGTGAAGCCCTTCTCATTAGTTGTCAGCAAGGAAGGAAGTTGTACCTTACCAAAGACTGCGGGAATTCACAACTCCCTCCTTCCTTTAATAGCACTGCTGGAGGCAGAGAGGAGCAGGGCAGAGCGGCATTGCAGGGATGGTCCAGCAAAATAGCCAAGACGTCCCGTGAAATGAAATACTGCACATGAGTAAGGGTGGCAGAACTTGCCTGACAGATACCTTTCTTGCTGGCTAATTATAACCACAATTTATAGCTCTTTCCATTAAATCTTAGCAAAAGGACACAATGGCACAGAGCCTGACTTGAATTGCTGGCAAACACGTCTTAACCTGTATTTGTTTGGAGAATTGGTTCTGATAGTTTGTCCCCCTCCCTCCAGCATATTTTTTGGTTGTTGATACATATCAGCTTCAGCAAAACTTCCACAGGGAAAAGGTTACTCTGGTCCAGGAGGAAACTTCTGGTCAAAACACACATAAACAAACCTGCTCAGAGCAGTCAACGGTTTCCGCATTCAGCTGGAGCGCAGAAGACGTACTTTTGAAGGCCTGATAGATCAGGGAGTTGAACTTGGATCTCCTAAGTCCAAGAACAGCATCTTAACGCCCAGACAAGAGGCCGTTCTTGGATGTTGCTTCCTGTAGGAGTTGTCTCATATTGGATCTAAGTCATTAAGTATTTGCTGGTAACAGCAAGACCAATTCTGCAGCTCAGAGGCCAGAACACAGGAACATGACTCTGGGTCTCCCATATGCCAAGCGGGTGACTTGGACATCTACTGGTTTATTGTGGTAATAAGAAAAAACCAAGCCCTTTATGGATCCCGTGTCTTCCAAGCGGAATGGAACAAACTTGAAATCTCACAACATCTTGTGCAACAGGAGAACCATTTCCTACCCGCTGTTACAGGGGGTAGATCTGCAGCGTTTATCACCTCTTGTTGCCAAAGTCAGAATCTGGCCTGCTGCCTTCCACCCTAATTCAGAATGCACTTTCATCTCTAGTATAAACACCGAGAAATATCAAAAGCCCTGTTGACAGTACTGCTCTCATTTTCTGCTTTAAGAAGTTGCCAAAATGTACAAAATTAAACTCTCCGAGTCACAGTAGGCTGTTTTGTCAGTTTATCCAATCGGTAACGTAATACTGTCGTAACCTCTATCATTCTTGCTCTTTTCTTTTTTTCTTCCCCCACCCCCTTCCTTTCTTTCTCAAACAAGAATTTCCCCTGGAAAGGAGCACAGTTCATCCAAAAATTAAATCACAGCATCAAATTTCAAACCTGCAAATATAAATCAAATATAGTTCTGTTGACACTGAGGAATATTACTTTGCGCAACGCATGCTGCTGAAGCATTGTCCAGGCCACGGTAGGTAGACTATGGATATTACCGTGCTAAAGGAGCTTCTCTAGGAATTTTCTCTGAAATTGCAGGAGTCAGAAAGAGGAATGCTTCACTGTCTCTTACCTACTACCTCAAAGAGCACATTTGAGGACTGACCCTGTATTTTTTTTCTTTTCTTTTTGTTCCTTTCATAACTAATAGGAAATTATAGGCCTCCAAAAATATAGAATTAGGTCCCTTTCTTATTTCCTTAACAAAAACAAAAGCAAAATAAGTAGCACCATTTAACAAACAGCAATTCTGTGGAAAACTTCTAGGAAAACAGCAGCAATGCCAACTCTCTAGCGCCGGAGTTCCTAAGCTGGGAAATACATCCCCACAGTAAGGCATGCGTGATATTTGCAAATGACCTTCACTTGAAATCAAAGTGTAACATACATTACCTCAGTACATAATTCATTTTTAATCTATTAATGATATGACTCATTAACATATTAGTAGCAGTAGCGGTGTTAATAGGAGTAATACTAACGTCATTGTACTGCTAACAGGTTTCAACATACTAGTCCTTCTACAAGCATATAAAAGGATTTGTGACCCAGCATCACAGAGGTGGTGAGACGAGAAGTTTGGTAGCCCTACCAGCTGCTTCATGTGATGTATGCTATTATCTCTTGTTATCTCCCCAAGGAATCACAGAAGATCTAAATGTGCAATCATAAGGATTGTTCAGGTGTAAGATCCCTGATGGTATCTCTGCTGGACATGAGATGAAACCCTAAAGAATGAGGGGGTTTTAATATTCCTTAAATGTTTCTGTTAGTACTCAATCAGGTGTGAAATGCCTTGTAGGACCTACTGAGCTTTCATAGAGACTTCTGCTTCTCTAGGATGCAAGAATACTCTTACCTCAGGGAAAGGTTTTATGAAGTCATTTTGCAGAACTTGTCGAGAACTACTGGGGCGGAATAACACACAGACTAAGAAAAGCCGTTGTACGTCTCGTTTTCTACCCATAATTTCCTTGCTTGGAAATCCCACCTGAAAGAACTTGAGGAATCGATCTGTTAGGTTGGGATTCCCAGAAGCACAGTTCTCCTGATGCTGAGGGAAGGTCTCCGCATGGCTGAGCCCATCTGCAAGGCTCAGCCAGCACTACCACGCAGCCAGCAAACCCACAGAGCCCAAAAAAAGCACCCTGACCTACAGCCCAGCTCTTCCAGAGAAGCATCAGACTCAGTGTGGTTGTATTCTGCAAAGGGAAGATGTTTGCACAGGGCAGTTGAAGGTTACTGCGTGATTTCTGATCATATAGTGAAGATCTGATTTATCATAAGTGCAAACGCTGCTCACAAGATTTGGGGTGAAATCCAGGTTCAGGTTTCAAGTATCCTTAAAAATCTGCTGCTTTAAGAATCTAGCTTTGGGGTCAGGCCCTTCCTTGGTTCTAGAAAACTATGAAAAGAAAACTGGACAGCATCCCTGGCTTCACGCACAGACAGAATCTGCAAGCAGAGGTCTGCCTCTGCTCCTTCATGGTCATGGCACAGGGGAAAATGAGCCATTCTGTGATGTCTTGCCACATATCCCTGAATCTGTGGGATCCAAAATCCACGCGACAATGGAAAGTAAGACTGGGCAGGCTGGGAGCCACAGCTGGGGTGGAAAATATCCACGGTAGCATTATATAGGAACAATAAAAAGCAAGACTGTAATTACATTCCTGCTCACCCTCACCATGAAGCTGCAATGAAGTCGCTGCCATTAACATCTTCATACAAAGGTAGTGCATCTTTGAGTATATCAGAATAGTGAAAGCACTACAGCTCTCACCAGAAAGAAAAGCTGTATGGTATAACCCGCTTTGACACCAAAATAACTGCATTCACATGAGGTCTTGTCTCACTATAACCAGTGGTAAAAAAATTAATACAGCTTTAATTTAAAAATTACAAATTAATTAATTCCTAACAACAACAACAAAAAATTGTATCAAGGCAATTTTTCATGTAAGCCAGGCCTAAAAATGGATCTTAGAGCAGCTGCCAGGAAAATTGCCTAATATTCCAACTCTTCCGCAAGTCTCATGGTACCCAGTACGGCTTTTAAAACCCCTGTCCCTGAAACAGCACCAGCTACCCTGGGACTCTGCCCAGAGACACTCAAAAACAGCAACACCGAAGGTGCAAAACCAGGGGACCGATGTGGGCTCCAAATCCAGTTTCAAACCAAGGAAAACACCATAATCATAGCCTGTTCACCACTCAGGTGGGCAACTAAAGGACATCCGTCAAGGCTGATGATGACAGCGTTACTCTGGTGGTGCCTCAAGGGAGCAGCTGGAGATGGATCTCCAGCCCCACGGCCAAGGCTGCCACAGCCTTGCTGGAGATGGCTGGGGCCATCCGAGGAGTTGCCAGTGTTTACCTTCACAACTGGTTTATCTGGCTCTCACCTGCTGGCTTTTCAGAGCCCCCAAACTATTATTATCAAGAAAATTGTATTAACTACTACGTGCCCAAGTGAGTAAGTAGACAGGCTCGCCCACTGGGAATGGGAAAACAAATTCTCAAAGGCAGATCTCTCCTCCCTTTCCTCAGGCTTACCTTTATTTTTAAAGGCAGAATCAAAACCAGTCCAGGTCGCCCCATGCCAGGCAGGAGGGACAAGGCCCCAGGATCCCTCTTGCCTGTTTTTAGCCTCTTTCATAGCTTTGTCCAGATCACCGAGATAACGGGCAGAAACCCGCTAACTGTGCACTTGCTGGGGTAACCTTGCAACTTTGCCATAGCTGTCCGCCTGCCTCCTCCAAGTTAAGCGACCCCCTGCAATCTCCACTGGGGTGAAAGATAGCAAGTGAGTTCCTCCTTTTCTCACCATCCCAAGAAGAGGAAAAGCTCCCGGATGCCACTCTCCCACTGTACTGCCGACTCTTGATAATCTGTCCTGTGCAAAGAATATACGAAAGGCCCGTGTCTCAGCGGGGGAAATACACCACTTGGATCACACGGTATCACACAGTGACTCCAACAACTTTTTGGTGAGATCTGCAGAGGTGTCAACTTTACCTTTGCAAACGCTTTTGTGGAGCCTCTGCTGCTGAATCCTGCTCCTCTCTAGAGGTGGGGAGAGTCCTCCCAACGCTTCGGCACTGTAAGAACATGGGCCTTTATATTCAGGCTGCTTTTATGGAAGCTTTTGAGAGGAGAGCTCCTAAATTGAAACCACATTGCCCAGCCTGAGCCAGAGCCTGCCGCATGAGCCCTGTCTACTCCCTGAGTCTTTCCAGTGCTGATTGCTTCCCGGTGAGAGCACGAAACAGTGGGGCTTACAGCTCCCGGGAATCTGCCAGCATGGAAACAGCGCTTGACTAACAGCTTACAAATTTCCACCAGAGCTCTGGGATGCTCTTTCGTCTTTCCAGGGTCTTGGTGGGTGCAAAGTGGTCTGAACAGCTCTTTGTGTCTGTAGCTGCTACAAAAGAAACACCTTTCCTCTTCTTTATTTTTTTTTTTTCTCAAAAGAGAAGCTGTTGGGACGTGCTCACCATCTCGCTCTCTTCTGATAACCCTTTCGGCATCCTTCCGTTTTCTGGTTATTCATTTGTTACCCCTGAAATCTGATTCCTGATCTCAGCCCTCTCTTATCAGCCCCTTTCACTGAGGAGTTCCAAAGCAACGGGTTAGTTTTAATCTTTGCGCTCTCCCTCTGTCCCCGAGGCCTCGTTTTGCTGGGGGAGGAGGTGAGTGATAGGACTGACATTTGTGGGGGGAAGGGGCTGCCATCCATTAACTCGCTGTTATCTATCTATTCATCTGCCCGGTAAAACAAAGGTATGATTGTTGCTCCAGCTGACAGACCTGTGCTGGCTTCACTCCAGCTACCGTGGGTCATAGGAGCAGAGGAGATATGGAGGCATGGCCCGAGCACGGCCCAGCAACCAGAAGGTAAGGCCTCCTATATGGGCTCTGTGCTGAGGTCTATATAACCACGTCCTTCGTGACAACTGGTACCCAAGCCGCGCTGCTGAAGCGAGTGGGAGGCGAGCCCATCTTGGCCATAGGGTTCCTCCATTCGGGTGTATAAACCTGCCTGTAAAACACGGGATTGATTCTGCACCACCCCGGCATCTGGCAAAGTTGTTTTGGGCTGTGCTCTTATTTAAGCAATTATATAGGATATAGGGTGCTAGAACATGACTTCCCTTATCTCTGTTTCCCACATTACACCCTTTCCTAAGGCAAATTGATGCAGTCCCATTGAAGCCGAGGCACTGATTGACACTAGCTGAAGATCTGGCCCCGATTCTGCCGTGCTTTGCCTCTGGGTAGTCATTTACACCTGTTCAGAGTGCAAAAGGCGACCAGCAGCAACTGCCGGAGCTGCAAAGCAGCGAAATCCCATCCCATCGCCTTGGGAGCCCGACATGCCACGCACTGATCAGTGGCACAGGGCCCAGTTCCCCTTGCGTCGAAGTTGGTTTTGGCGTTGCACATAGGCATCCTCTCTTCAGCTTCTAGTAAACCTTGAGATTGCTGCCAAGTCTCATGAAAGAAAAAGTTGTGACCCAGTTCCTGGAGGGTGACTTAGTGTAAATAACTTCCAGTGGCATGATGACACCCTCATGAAATCTAGCAGTGCGCTCGTCAGTCCATGAAACGTGGAGCCAAGAACCAATCCTCATCCAGCTATACATGGCAAGTATCTTTTTCTTTCCTTGCACACGCAAAATCCCTGGCAATTTCCGGAAGAACTGTGGTTGTGCAAGCCAAACAGGGCTTGGCTTATTTTCTGAATCATCAAAATCGTGCCAGTTTGCATGGACAACATCAGCTTTTGAGTAAAGCTTGCCAATACTGAGAAAATCCTTTATGCCTGAATTAGACCCCAGTTCACTGCAGTTAGATGACTCTCCTGGGTTGGCTCTTCAGCCAGCTTTAACTCTGTGGCCAAAGAGTCTTCCAGAGACTAGGCAGGCCGATCTCCATTCACTGCTTGAAATACATCTGCAGGAATCGAGGGTGAACTTTTCTCTGTCATTTTACTGATCTCGGTGACACCCTGTCTAGCTTGGCACTATTTGGTGGCCTCAGAAGATGCTGTGCAAACAGTGGTGAAGCTGAACAGCCACCAACGCACATCTTCACGAGCTCCATTTTTCTTGGAGACTCCCAGGCATGACAGTCACTCTGGTTTTTTTCCATTGCCATCCAAAATCCAGTGAAATTACTGGAAGGCCTCCGGAACCGATTTCAAACAAAATGGATCCAGCATTTAGATCTAAGGCATCATGTTTAGATCTGCGGGTTGCTTTGGGCTTCTAATTTCCATGGGGATTTGCATAATAAAATACAGTAATAGGCTGGGCAAGTACATCGAGCAGTGGCTGTGAGCCAGGAACTAATGAGCTCCATTGCAGACTGTTTAGCTCTGGACAAGTCACTTGACCTTCCAAAGTCACATCATCCCCATTTGTGAAATGGGGATAGTAATACTTGCCTCACAGGGGTGTTGTGAGGATTAATTAGTTGCTGCTTGTACATTGCTTTGATGATGTTAAGCACTACATGCCTGCTAAGTATTGTTATTGTATCATGGCTGGGAAGATACTGCAGTTAGGACTAAATCCTGCCCTTGGAAAAAGATGTGTCTTTCCCCACGTCTTGTACAATCAGCTGCTAGGCTTGCGCAAGTAGCGTTTATATAATGTTGGTACCAAACATCAATATGCACCTTGTACCTTTGACGTTGCCAAATCCCCAGAACAATAGCCTGCCGGGACTCAGGTGATGCACCATCCCGGTGCAAACAGCTTTGGGCAGGAGCCCAACTGCAAACTCTTTCTTTTTCTTCCCCCACAAATTGAAATTAGTAAATGTTTCCACCAGGCATTTCAGCGGTGACCTCAGGTCTACAGCTCGGTGTGCCATACAAAGCCCACGGGCACACCAGCCCAGGCAACGCATGCTACACGCTGCCGAGAGGACAGCCCGCGTGGGACGGGGCGCCTGGGACACCCCAAGCACAGTCCTGCACACGGCAAAGCCACGAGGGCTGCGGTGAAATGGGATGGCTGCAGGAAGACGTGGATACATGCAGGAGCACAGCCGGAAAAGGTAAGATCCCCTTGCCTAAACTCTAACCCGTAGGTGGGTGCTTGCTCTCCCATATGCTGCCCTGAGAGCGAAGCCCTTTCGCCTCCTGAGCATTTGGGCCTAAATAATACAAAATAGTGCACCGAGAAAAGAATTCCACCGACTGCAACGGGCTACGGCTTAGAATCATTAATCGAGCTCAAACCACAGTATCCCGCCTCCTCGAGGAACACATAGGAGTTATGCATCCAAATTTCAGTGACATTTAGTGGAAGTCGGCCAAATGGTTCCCTTTGATTCCTTTGAAATTTGAGCTATAACTGTCATTGTATCTTAGACGTGTGAACTGCTCTGAGAAGTCTCCCATATAGATTAGACTGCGATCAAAGAGTTCCACTAAACTGAATTTTATGAAGACGGAGGGTTGAGGTGAGGCTGATCGGCAGCAATATTATCTGAAAAAAACCTCCAAACCAGCAAGTTTCAAAGGGTTAAAGAAGAAAGTTGTTTGGGTAGATGGTGTACATTAACTATCATTTTCAGTCAGCATGCAATGACTAGTTAGCAGGGCTTATCATCCCCAGCTATGTGAGGAATTACAATAAATGCCTGAAATGCAAGCAGGTTTCCGGCTTAGGTAGGTAAATAATGGAAGTCACTATTTTTGTCTGAGTTGCAAGAATTCCCCGCGCACACAGGCTCCCCACCCCCTCCCCACTGTAACATGGCTAACTCTACTCCCTGCTGTTTGGCAAAATGAAGTCCTTTCATGCATCCTCGGGACTTTTGCTTTGTCTGCAGAAGTAGCCGACTCATGATTTCCTTTTTGGTGGAAAGCGAGAGGTTACATTTTCTGCATTCATTTCTCTTAAATATTTCCAGAATGCAATGACCTAAGGATGAGTGGAAGGAGATACGAGCCGTTCTGAGACAGTGACTGTGTGATTTGCAGGGGAAAAGTACCAAAACAAGCAACCAGAGCATTATTCTGGCACTGTCCAAGCCTGGTAGTAATCCTCCTGTTGCCTTCAGTGACACGAGGCTTCCCCTCCGCAGCACCACCCCGCGCAGAAAATACTCTCAGTATTCAGTGATTTGGCTGCTATTCCAACAGCCACTGGAGAAAAACTCTGGCTGCCTCTGAAGGATAGAAACAGGGTAAACTTTGGATAGCACTTAGTAGTAAATAGGGAATAAAGTCATTACAGTCGGGGAGTTTATTCTCATTTAGCCCAAGGCCCTTTTCCCTGCCCTGGCATCCCCAGGCACGTGCCTCACCTGGCCTCTCTCGGAGGCCCCTTTGAGGTTTGTGCGACGCAGCCTTCACACGCCAGCTCGAGAAAACACGGGGCTCCCGCCACGGGAGGGGAATCCGGGTGGGATCCTGAGCCTTGTGAAGTCCCACGTCGATTTGGCCAGGCTCCAGGTAAGCCCATGAGAGCCTCAGCCCCTTCTGCCGTTGGATGCACAAATTGTTTGTGAACCACGGCTGGGGGAAGCCCGGCAGAGGCACGGAGACGATGGGGCCGGGGAAGGGTTAACCAGTGCCACGGCTGGGAGAGCGTCCTCCCTCGCTGCTTCACACATGCCGTATTTCTGAGCAAAGTGAACATATTAACACTGGCATGCTCCCACACACCGCCTTGGCTCTTCTCCAGGAAATCATAACCCAGCTATTTGGCACACAAGGCCGCAATTTTATTTACACAATCAACTTCTTGATAAACATAAAACTTACAAAATATACCACGCCCTTAAAATAAAAAAGGAAAACGTGGAGGGGGGGAGAACTGCAGTAACCTGACATTCTCAGCCAGGAGGGCCAACCTGCTTTGATTTGACACCCCCATCCCCAATGACACCTCCTGTGGATACGCGAGGGTTTGCCCTGGCTTTAAGGAAGGGTCCTGCTCGGGGGGAGATACGGGGGGACTCTGCGGGGCTGGGAGCTGCCAGAGGGATTTGGGCTGACTCGGGCAGGTTTCCTTAGCCAGTCTAACCAACTGCAAGTGGAAGCGGTAGGTTTCATTTTGGGAGGAAAACATTGCTGATCTCTGGAGACCCACTCCACTTTGCCAGAGCAGGAGTCAATTCAGCCGGGAAGCTGGGAAGCTGGGAAGCCTAAACCTTCAGCAGCCCCCCAGGGCACCCACTGCCTTGGGTGAAGTTCTGCCGAAACATCAGATAAAACTGCATCAGCCTTGCAATGAACTGAGAGGCACACATACGCGTGCTGCTTGTATCTGGGGTCACCTGAACTCAGCTCCACCACCTTCTCCTTCACCTTTTGAGCTCACATTTCTCCACTGACCCTTCAAAGCAATTGTCTTGCTTGGCTACTTGACAAAAGGCTCCACTCCATCATCTCTGTAGACAACGGAGACCAGGGTGGCATAGGGTGCAAGTTCTCCAAGAGCTGGGGCTGATGGTTGTTCTGCTAAGCTTCAAACTGGACACATGAAGACAAGGAGATGCTTAAATGTAGCTTAAATCCCACTTGAGACAAACTGCATGAGAAAAAATAATAGGCCAAGGGCATTAAACTGATTTATACTGGCTGAAGATCTGGACAAATCTGCTTTATTCCGTGCAGATAAAAAGATCTGCCTGAGGCTAATAAGCTTTTGATAGTTTGGGAAACAAAGATTGATTCTTTTTTTTTTTTTTTCCTTTTTCCCACAAATAGGAAGAACCACCTTCAAATACCTGAGACACACTGCAATCGTTTAGACAGATAAACATCTTGATTCCTAGAGATAATAGGAGCTGAATGGTTGGCCTCAAAACCAAGCATTCGTGACAATTCTTGAAACAAGAACGTTATTACTCTCCATTTCCACAACAATTTACATACAACTGCAAAGAAAACCTTTCTCCCTTTGCAGCTGGAAAATGTACTGTAAATACGCTACCCC
Organism: Aramus guarauna; assembly: GCA_013400195.1. Classification (NCBI taxonomy): domain Eukaryota; kingdom Metazoa; phylum Chordata; class Aves; order Gruiformes; family Aramidae; genus Aramus; species Aramus guarauna. Next base: position 484,233 of record VXBL01005755.1, on the reverse strand, counting down.
GAAGCCTTGCCGTAGTTCCTGCACACCCGGAGATGGGTGGGTGAGCGGGTCCCCTGGGCCATTCTCCTGGGTGCAGCTCAGGGTCTGCGTCAGAGCCCAACACACTGCCTGCTTTGGATGAATACCTGGCTGACCTCGGTATAAACATCAGAGATGTGAAAGAAGGCCCGCTCCCAGGAAAGGACAAGAACACTGGAGATTAGAGCCAAGGCCAAGGAAAGAAAGTCTGCGGGACAGGGTAGTCTTGTAGCACGGCAAAAAGCACTTCCTTGAAAGGAGAGGAGAGCAGGAAGTTTTTGAAATAATCTAGTTGTTGCCTGCCAGACATCTTGCTTCTCTTCACAGGCTGGGAAGGGAGAACACGGGTCCACCTAAGCAGATTGCAACTGTGATGGAAATTTCTCATGCTATCCATTACAAAACAACTACTGTGCGTTCACTCCTCTCTCTCCCTCCCCAAAAAGTAGCAGCTGAAACGAGAGCCACCAAGATCTGTCAAGAGATCTTGCCCTTCGGGGACCGCACCTTGCCTCATGTGGTCGAGTCACAGAGGGATTCTGGGGAGGCTGCAGGAGGCTGCTCCAGCCAGAGAGCTTGCGAGTGCTCTCATTTTTGTGGCATCCATCCCGTAAGAGTTTTGCACCCACCACAATAACAAAACATTCGCAAAGAGTAATTTAGATCTGTCTTCTACATATTCAGCTGCACATGAACAAAAGGCTCCCCTTGTACTGTGAACAATTTCTTCAAATACCAGGCGTTGCCTGATTTCTCCAGAATGGCCAATTCCTACAATTTTATAGTGAGTAGTACTACATACAGTGACTTTCCACTAAAATGATTTTTGTACCTAAGAACCTCATCTCAGATTTAAAGTCAGTTTTTATCCTCTGTGAACGCAGGGACCTGAGTGCCCCTGATGCAAAAACCAGAAGGCAACTTTCACTCTGCTCTAGCTACTAAAATCTCAAGATTTCTAAAGCCAATCTCAAGATTACATTTTTTTGGATGCTAACATGACTACTGTCATATAAAAAAGAAACAGCTGTCAGTATGCAGGCGGTTCATATAAGAAGTGCTATAAACCGACAAACCAACTGAACTGGTTTGCTGAAAGTATGTTCTACAAAGCGCTTCCTTAGTCCATCTCTTGATCTTACACAGCACACATTACCTCCAAAAACTAAATGTCTTGTCAGGAGTGACACTTAGATGCCAAGTATCTCCAGTTGCGTGTAACCACTTAGAACACTGTTGTCACTGCTGTCTTGGCCCCGGCACGTAGAAGTGTGCGCCATCCGTAGAGACAACAGCTCACGGTCTTTTCTGTTGGCTGCGTGTAGACTCCTGTGTAGCTGCAACAGCAGCTTTTCTACAGGGCAAAGGTGGGCTGACGAGAGGCTACAGCTAACAGTCAAATCACCTCACCTAATGCAACCCATCCCAGAAGGATTACACCACCGGCCAACAGCCTAGACCAGCTCCTGCGCCACAGCTCTATCTGCTGCTAAACATAGGGAGACAACACTGGCAGGATCAAAAGCAGCGAGTAGTCAGAGCTCCCTTGAGACCTCCCATGTCCTCGTCACCGTTTGCAAAGTTAAAGGGCTTTGCAAAACTGAGCAGCCACCAGGAGAACGTAATTTGGACCAGCACCCACTGTCCCTGCAGAGTAATGCTGGGAGAAGGATAAAATACAAGTGATCGTCTCGCCACTTCACCTTCACACCTCACGACTCACACTGTGTTTGCCACCTTCTCCTCCTGCGCTTCTGCCCTCTAAGACTGAGAAACAAAGACCAGGGAGAGTCAGGGCCCAAACCAGAAGTATCACAGTTCTGCAAGAAAGGACAGGGACCTTCAAGTTGAGGGATGTTTCCAACAGAAGCGCTGATAATTTCTCAGAAACGGGCTCCAAATTAGCCTCGTCAAGCCTATTTCAGAGGGCAAGATGTGGAGGAGGACTTCAAGGGTGCTTTCAAACGAACTGAATCAGAGGTTTACCCAACCCCGCTCTTTCAGAAGTTTCTGAATAACGCACCAGCTTGAACCACTGGAAAGAAACAAATAAATGAGCTGGCAACTTTCACAGGGAGGAGCCTTGAAGCCCAGTTCCCAAGACCACGCCAACCAGCTCCGTGTGACAGCATACAGGAATGAAAATAGGTAGGTAACATTAACAGAAATACACTGAAACTTAATAACAGCAGCTTGTCAGGACACGCACCGAAGAGAAATGGCTCATAATAGCTACAGCTTGTATTATGAATGTTTCATAGCCATCTGGCTAACAGAGCTGCCTAAACTCCACTGATGTTTTCTGTGTGCCGTGGTAATCCGCGGTGCGTGCTCTGGAAGGAGACGGTCAAGCTGAAATCCTAACATCTGTATGAAGAAGAGACACCGTTCCTCGCGTCAGATGAAAACGCCTTAGAATAACAACGCAGCGATGAACAGAGCCCCTGATGAGCTCAGGCTGTGTCCTCCTTTGGTGCAAATCGGCAAGGTTCACTCGGGGCAAATGGAGTTATCCTGATTTACACCAAGTATAAGGTCCAGCTCCATTGTATTAACCTCTTCTCGGTTCAGTCACAACTCTCATGCGTCTATCGGTAGTTTAAAGCAAAGGCACGGTTTAAAAGAAAAAGTAATCCCCCTGCCTTTCCTCTCCTGATCTGATTCGCATACAAAATGGGCTTATGAACTCAAAAATTATGGGAGGGATTCAGGGAGGAGGAAAGGGAGACACAAGAGCCCTTTTATTTTGCGTCTTATTCACAATGAAAATTGGCACAGAAGCCAACCACATACATTAACATAGTTTGGGCAAGTTTAACTCTCATGAATACATTTCTGTGGAAAAACTATGTGACTATGGAAAAATCCCCTCTTTTTTGCCACTTGAAAAGATAACAGGCTTCTATGTGGAACATACCCAGAACCTGCCTGATTCAGAGACATGGAAATACAAAGATGAATAAGGCTGAGTTTCCCATGCTAGGGGCCCATGGAAACTGAGAGGGGAGGAAGAAGTAAGGAGGCCCATTGACTCAGGAGAAGGACTTTCATCCTACAGGTGAAGGAAGTATTTGAAGGCACTAGTAACATTGCAGGCCTGTTCCAGAGCCCGTTTAAGTCACTGGCAAACATCTCATTGACTTCACTGGGATGTGGGTCAGGGCTAAACAGTTTTAAAATATATTCCAAGGCTATTTCTACATCACTGTGTAATGAGTGGGATTCAAAACAGTTCAAGTGTGCCCAGCCCTGTGTCTTACCTGCTTTCTGTCCACATTTCTGGCTGTTAGCCTGGTTGCTGCTTGGACTTAAAGTCTCAATATTTCACTGAGGAAAAGCTGAGCTCAGGACCTTTTTGGAGGATTGTCTTGGACTGAAGTGCACATTAGACTGCACCCATGCCTAAGCCGGGCAACCTGGAGGAAGGAAAATTTTGGCCAATTGTACTGGGGCATCAACTGCACTTCTCTGCTCTCTTCCCCTCCTGTATCTCTGGTGCCCCTCTCCAAACTCAAGCTGAGGAGGGCTCTCAGGGTGAGCTGGTGGGTTTGCAAAGAGCAGTAGACATTTCTGTGCCTGATGATGTAAGTGCACCTGGCACCCAAGATCTGGAATTCAAAGCTAGCCCAGCCAGAGCGACTTGCGCTGGGATCCTCTGACCCAACTGCTGGCCAGATGCAGCCTTAAGAGTTCTGCAGAATTTCACAGTTACCCAAAAGTTGTGACCCTGCTTCATACATCCCTAACTGCAACCTACAAGCCATTGCGATTCCCATAAAATAACCTTTCCCTTCTGCTCACTGACATCGTACAGTGCTACCCCGCTGCAGTGACATATTTATGGAATCATAAACCTCAGAATGACTATTTGCTTTTGAATAAACCAGCTTGCTTTATTATTAGCCTATCTGATACGATAGTTTGCATTACAAGTCCTTCATCAGATCACTTGAGAAGGACGTCATTGTGCTAGGCTTTTAATATCTTTTTAATTGGTTTCATAAATTACTAATTGAACTCTTTAAATTACTCATATTGGTATGGTGAGTCTCACCATACAGAAAACTCAGTGATCTCAGAAGAGGATACATCATAGAGTCATCCTGTCCTGCTAGGTAACACAAAATTAAACAGTGGGGTAGGAGCAGGACAGGGAATTTTCCTCCACGATTAGCAGTTCAGAGCCTTTATCACTGCAATGCATCTAAGTACCGCATATTTTGCACCTGCCTAAACATGGAGTTTCCACTGATGTCAGTGTGTGTAAGAAGCGAGGTGTATAGATCCACACATCGAGGGCAAAGGATCTGCAGAGCAGATCAAAAGGGAACGTTCTCCCTCTGGGACAAGTCCATCCATAGTGTTAGCTCTGTTGCTCTAATGACACTTAATGCACATCGCCAGTGATGTCATTGCTAAATTCGGCCCCGCTGGTGAGACGGGGTTTGGCAGGGATCAGCGAACAGCATTTTTTGCAAACTGTCCAATGCTGACCACTTCCAGCAATGCCAAGAAACTGTCTTTGCCTTTCCCAACACAACTGTCTCCAAACACAGCCTAGGAACAATGTCACACCTGGCACTCGCCTGGCAGCTGGCAAAAGGTAACTGAGCATTTCGGGACCAGTTCTCCAAATGCACAGTTCTCTGTTACTTACTGGGCTAGGCTGGAGAGAGGTCAGCAGGGCTTCAAGCAGATTTGTCTGAGTGACCCTTCACTCACTGACCTGCTGTTTTTCCCTAGGAGCCAGCCTGATCACCACTTGCCTTGCAGCAAAGGATGGGTTTTTTTCTCACCTAACTCCCAACAATGTTGGTATCTGCATCTGCTCAGCCACAATCACCTCCCACCAGAGTTAATGGAGTGAGTAGGCGCTTCTGGGGAATAAATCACCTGGCCTACAGCAGATGCATCCCTTAGGATGAGATCAGTATCACTCCCCGACAGCTGTGAAGAGCATTTAGCTCTAGATCAGCTCTACATGTCCACATACAGCCGGAGGAATGCCATCCCAAGTGAGTGGTCAGATGCTGCTGCAACAAATTAAAAGCACGGTTGTTTTACACATACAACTGGCCTTGTGTGCATCCTGTGTTCCTTGGCCACCTATTTTGCCTTGCTCTAATCTGCCTTTTATGACTGACCCTAGGACAGGGAACCCGCTGCTGTTCCTACACCTCCAAAAAGCAAGAAGAACATGAAGACCGCCACGTGTGCACAGGTGGTGCTGCTCTAACACAAAGGTTGAAGCAGAACTGGTTAGCCAAGTTCTTACATGTAGACATAAAGCCCCAACAGGGACCTTTGCAAACATCTCTGCTGGTCTCCTGCATTACTGGTCAGTGTTTCGCCCCCCAGATTTCTGAACTTAGAAAGCTACACGGTTCCCTGGTATAATTACAGGTATGTTCCCATTGGATTTGGCACCACTGGTTAACCAAACATCATGCATTAGCTCCTAAGAGAAAGATGTTATTTATTTTACCCACACAAGGTTTATCTTGTAGTAGCCATCAACTTTCCATGGAAAGATCATGCTCTACTACTATACATCAGTCATTAAAGGCAGCTCCTAAACTTTAATATCTCCAAAGGAACAATAATTGCGACCCTTTCAATATTTTATATTTGCAGACAAGCGGAATGAACTCACTGGAATCAGCAGGTGGTGTATGTTCAGCTGCTCAGAGCAATATTCAGCTTGCCTATTCCCAGCGAGGGCAGCTGACATCAGAGAAGCAATGCCCTGTGAATGTACCATTCAGCGGATAGGAGAGCCTCGAGTTTGTATGGTAGACATCAAAGTGTTTTGTAACACGCAGATGTTTTCCATGCAGAGGCTGAGAAAAGTGACGGACAAGATTTTGTAAATCCTGTGCTGTGTTTTTTTTCTTTATTTTCTCCCTCATGTATCCCCATTTCCTTGCCTTTCCTTATATGGAAGAATGATACCATTAAAAATGATGGGTTATATCATAGCTGATATAATTTGGTGTGACTCCACTGACTTCACAGAGCTATGCCTGTTTACACAAGTTGCAAATTTCTCCCATCAATTTAAATCTATACAGATTTACATCATGGGGAACAGTGCTACATTTTTCTCCATAGCTAATAAGCTTCTCAAAAAAAAAAAAAAAAAAAAAAAGACGACTCTTGCCAGCTATTAAACTTGTACTTGGAGATAAAGATTTCAGAGGATGCCTTCTCCTACCCTTTCTCATGTCCTTCATCCCACTCCTCTGTTTATTGGAGGGTCCTCCCAGTGCCAGGTGAGCCAGAGCTGACCTGAGTTGCTGAGGATAGTGCCTACGGATGAACCTGCGGATCTGCTTGCTGACGTGTGGCTCTGTTCCCTTGCCATCTTCCCAGGTAACGCTGTGAATACAACCTGTCCCAAATGTCCCTGAATCCTCCTGCCACCCAGGTTCACACATGGGAAGTAGGTAAAAATCCCAGCTCTCTTTAACAGAGGGCAGCAAGTTCAATGTACAGCTCCCTCTGCCCAAGTGAATTCCCTAAACCAGCAAGGTAATAGCTATTTTTAAAAAGTTCTCCTTTCCTTTCATTTTCATTTTGTGAAACATTTCAAGAGGCCTTGCTTTCATCTTCCTATGGAATAAAAACACATTTCGAAACCTCACCATTTTATATTAAAATAAATTCTTGTGGTCCCACTTGCCCGAACCAGAAGCACTGTACCACCACGTCTGCAAAACACGTTGTATTGTGCTATGAACATGTGCCCTTCTGCAGAGAAACACAACGAGGTTTCACATGACATTACCAACTGACCTCACTCAAAACATCCCTCCCGTAAATAAATGCCAATCTATACATACAGCACACATGAAGACAGACACTTCCCATTAGGAAGCAGTTTGCTGAGCAGGTTGGAGAGCTTAAATGCTTCTGAAAACTCAACAGCAACAACTCTTCTGCTGGACAATATGCTGACTGAGACTGATTTGGGGATACACTGAATTACCCTGAAGAACCAGGTGACTCAAGTGCCAAATTCCTTACCACATTTACTGATTTAATTTGACCACTGAAATTCTCCAGGCTTTTTTGGAAGCCCCAGTTGTGATTTCAGGAACCAGTAAGTCCAAGACAATCCCACAGGTTGAACACTGTCATTAAAAGCATGACCTGTTCCCGCTGGAGGCAAATGATGGAGTCCCTGCAGGAGTGGTAGTGAATTAAGTGGCTGTATCATCCATCTCAGCAGTGGCTCTGTAACATGACGCAAGACGCAAGACCACTGGAGATGTCTGAGGCCATGGCAGAAGTGTTACATTTCTTCCAATAAAAGTTGAGCTTGATACTGCCTAGTGACCTGCAAGACATGTTGGGGATACATTTTCTGGATGAATCAAGGAGAGAGCAACCAAGATGATCAAGAGCTGGAGCTCATGACGACCAAGGAGAGGCTGAGAGAATTAGATTCGTTTGGCCTCTAGAAGAGAAGATGAAGGAGAGACCTTATGCCTGTCTCAGCTACCTCAGAGACAGTACCAAGAAGGCAGAGTCTGGCTCTTCCTGAAGGTGCATAGCTCTGCTGGTCATTGCACTGACAACACGCATCTCCTAGAAAACCTCCTCTGCCATTATGTGTACGTGTCGCTCTGTATGCTGCTTTCCATACGACCTCCTGCTCTGAGATCAACATTTCCATCCTGTTCCTCTTTCCCTCAGACTGCTAACTTGCCAGAGGTTAAGCTGCCTCTCAAACAGCCCCCATCCCACTTAGCCTACATCCCGGGATTTTCTTTCATGAAAAAGGCACTGTAAAGGCTCTGGGCCCTGTGCTATGATTTACACTTTTTCATCTCCTGTAGAAAGCCTGCCGTGTATGTGATGATACCATTCAGCTCCGTTTACCTGAGAACTTAAAAAAATACCATCGGAGGTTGTTTTTTCCATATGGGTAAATACTAGGGGTGGGAGTATTCCTTATGGGAAACCTGGAACAGTCGCACTCTGTCGGCCTGACATTTCCTGCTGTAATTGAAACCTTTGATGTTAAAAATTCCATTTACACAGTGTCTCTCTAAGCCAGGCGGGGAGAAGGGCAGAGGTGGGCGCAGCATTAGCACACAGTTTCCCCAACTCCCCCACTGCAGCCAGCTAAACTATAGCAGGTGAGATGCGTAGATGTAAGGGAAGGAATATGAGGAAGGAAATACCAGCTGAGTTAGGTAATTTGGGTCAGAGGAAGCCAGGCGTAGTTACAGAGGCAGGTACAGATTAAATCAACGTGAGGCTCTAGGTTTCTGCATTTGCCCATACCCCTGCCCAGGAGGGCAGGGAGAGGTGCACCCACATGGTCCGGTGCTCTCAAGGGGTGTGTACCCTGGACATCTGGGCTCTGCCTTGAGAGGACAGAAAAATCTCTCTCTCAGAAGTTACGGGCGCCAACGGGGAGAAATAACTTCGACCTCTTGCAAGTTAAAGGACGTTTAGCTGAGTGTCTTTTAAAATCCTACCCAATGCCATGCAACCTAATCCTCAACCATATCGGCCAAACAGCCAGATTCTAATTCCAATCCCAGCCAGCCTCAGGTGGAAATCCAGACAGAAGGGCCCACTGCTACCAAACGTAAGCTTATCCCAGCACTAATTCCAGACCCCACCATAACCTTATGCCTGAGAACCAGCACAAACCTGCTCCCCACTCCAGCTAGCCCAGCAGCCCCAGCCAGCGTGGATTCAGTTTATCCACAGGGCTCCCTCCAGCTGGGGAAACGGCTCATGGGTCCATGGGGGTTTCACCCAGCACGACTCGCCCAGCCTCTGCCTCAGCTCTCCCGCAGCCGCCTGCTCAAATCCTACCTCTACCTCCAGCTCTACCCCGCCCCGGGAGCTCCTGTCATTCCCAGCCCTCAAGCGAGCCAGATGCCTATCCTCCTCCTCAAAACCTCCAGGAGACTCTTCAGGGGTGAACAGCAGCAGCAAGAAACATCTGAATGCTGGTATCAACGCTGGCCCCAGCTCCCGCTAGCAGTAAATACACTAATAAGACAAAGTACAGGACAAAGTGGAATCCTTGTGAGTAATGGACATAATTACATTAGCTAGTCAAAGTAACTTTATGTTAAGAAATATTTTTGGCATGCCATGAAAAGTTTAAATCCTGTCACACCCCAACAGTTACAAAAGTCAAAGGCAACATAACATGAGCTTTAACTGTTAAGTACATTTGCATAAAAATGCTTCTTCAGAATGATAATGCAACCGTGCTTCCCTGTTTTGTTTTTTGCTGTTTTCCCTTTTGATGCAACTTTCTTGCACCCTCAAAGGCACAGAGCAGAACAAGAAACAGTTCTGCCTGCGACTCTTTTCTCAGGCACCTTAAAAAATTCAGGCTCAATGCTTTGAATTTCTTTCACATATCCAAAGACAGTGAAAAAACCCCAAGTACCTAGACTCACCAATCATTTCTGAAAATCTGGATTTTCATTGTCAAATATGCATCTGACCCTCCAGCCATGACAGTGGCAGCCACAATAACAAGCAAATTACTTTAATCATTATTCTTCCTAGCAATCCTTACAAGCAATGGGCAGCAAGGGGTGAGAAAACCGAAGCTGGATCTACAGAAACGGACATTTCAGAAAGGAAACAGATGATTTATTTGAACAGCCGTTCAGATTAATCCTCATTTCTAACCCTGTAACTTAAATGACAACTAGTACTATAAACTCAATCTACTCCTTAGAGTTCCACAAAAAGTTCATTCAGGAACAGAAGTAGGGAAAACTTTCAGGTCTCAAAAATACCAAAATGCATTCTATGCTGCTGACTTTCTCAAACTCTGTCACCAAAGTAGGCAAAACTAAAACGTAAAGTTAACAGCTGTCACATTTTGATGCTGTCTAATACACAGATGCTCATTTAAATTTAATTATTTAAGTTAGATATTTCTGGGAAAAAAAAAGTCTGAATTTCTCCATTCAAAAAGTTGCTTTACTTTTAAATTCACTTTGGTTTTTTGAAATAAATAAATTAAAAAGTTTCAAAAACTAATAAAGGAAATATTTTGTTTCTGATTGCACAATACATTTTATTTGAGACAAAATTAATCTTTTTGTTTGTTTGTTTTAGTTTTTGACAGAATGAATATCTTCGGGGAAAACTAATTTAGGAAGACCTAAAAAAACCAGAATTGCCAGTGATCCCAGTGCCTACCAGTTGTTCTTTTATGTCCCACCAAGGAACCTTTCAGAAGAAAACTCCTAATACGCATTCCGGTTTTCCCAGGCAAAGTTGGGATGATGAATTGCACAAAAATGATAAATTTTCCTACTACAGCAGCAAGAAGACTGTGGCTCATGGGCGCCCCATTACGCAAAAGGCTGCCCCTTGCTTGAGGGGCTCACAATTAAGAGAGAAACAAAGATGGAAAACAAAAATAAAATGACTTGCCCTCTGTCATACAGCAGACTGATGGCAGTGGGGCAAAAAGATTCTGGTTCACCTCAACTCTTCCTTCAGTGACCTATCTGATAGGACTGTAGGTCAGACTCGCTGGATAAAGCCTTTATTTTGGTTTCTCCCACCTTGTTTCTGCTTCACAGACTGGCAGAGGGTTGCAGAACTTCAGCAAGTACAAACACAATGATCTTCGGCAGATACCTAGGGGGAACCAAGGAAGATCTTTATCTTGATCTTATATTGATCTTGATTTTCGTCCACACGGAAGAAAGGAGAACTCCCAGTGCGCCACCAGCAGAAGCCACATACCTCAAATTATCGACTGTGAGATAAAGAAAAAAACTGAGGAGGAAAAAGAGATACCAGATAAATACAAAAAGAAAAATGCTGTCAGGAACTGATGGCAATTCTTAGCATGAGAGTTGTGGGAGTCTCTGGTCTAGTGCTGTAGGTAAACATTTGTCCGAATGACAGCACATGGTGGAAAATTATGTGAGATGGGCCAGAACTAAGTCATGATTGATGAGCCTTGGAAGAGCAGGACCTGGCTCTCCAATGTTGGTTTTGCAACCTTTGATCTTTATAGCCACGCATTATAAAGCGGTTTCAACTTGTAACTAAATTCCTAACATACTCAGCTGTAAAATCCAGACATATCCTGAGTAATAAAACAAATACATAAACTGGAACTTAGGTGAGAGTCATCTTTTACTGTCACTTAATGCTGGGAACACCTAGAGCTTGTTATACTAAATTCAATAGGAAAACATAATTTTAAGAGCAGCATGAAGGGATTTTGGCTGGAAACAAATTAATTGGGCTGTACAGACTACATCATTAATCCTATCTGGATCACAAATGTACGGTGCTTCTAAAGAGCATCGCAGAAGAGGCACCTTTCAAACTGTTATACATACTGAAACTACACCGCATGATGTTCATGAAATACAGCTTCTATCGCTAGGTGTATCAGAGCCACGGGCCTTCTGCAAAAACATCATTCTGCGAACTGTGGATATAACCAATAAATCAAGGCAGTTGCACAAGCCACAACTTAGGTGGCATTAATTAGATCAGTGGAAGTTATGATCCAACATAATTATCATTGCTACCCCACCTACGTTTAATTTCAGTGTTTCTTCCTATCTTTCCCCCAGAGGGTCAATAGAAGAGTTAAAGTACATGCTTCAACAGTGTCAGTCTCCAGAGGCAGCACGAAAGAGCAATGTTTGGTAATTACATGAGTGCAAGTAAGGGGAAGGGGACTATCATGAGATGTGATCAGATACCATACAACAAGGGGAAGAAGAAAGAAATTCACCCTTTGCCCCTTACACACCTCATTGCTTTGCAACTGTACAAGAGGTCGAGGTTTTGTGCTGCCCGATCTGACCCCCCGGGCCCTATTCAGCAAAGTATTTACATAAAGAAATCACGCTAAGCATATGGAGAGTCTTATCAAAGTGAACCCGATTTCCCAAAGTTTTACATACAAACTGAAAATGGCCTGAATGGCACAGCCAAGGGGAGGGGAAGGAAGGTCAATGTACTGAGATGGGGCTCGCGGCATCTCTGACCACATCTACAATAGCAAGTAGCGCGGAACAAGAGGAACGGATACACAGAGAGAAACAAGTGGTGCCAAGGACCTGACATCCACACTGCGCGTTTCCATTCCATACGTGCTTTATTTCAGCCTAGCTGCAGTCCCGCGCCAGTAACATCCAGCACGAGCTGTCCCGAAGCACATCCGCCAACTTAGTGCCATCCCAGAGGAATCCAGTTCACGTCCTCCACGGCTGCTCTGCCACACAAACGTGCGTTTATGTGGGGATCACCGGGAGGCTCATTTCAGAAGCACACTGTTGATCTCAAATAAAATGCTAATGCCAGTCCCCCCGCTTAGAGGCATCTCCCTGCTGGGCATGGACAAGTTTCTGGGGATACACACACGTTGCTGACCACTCAATGCTTCAGAGATTTCTGAGCAAACATCTCCTGAGGTAGCTGCAGAGCGAGAGCCGCAGCAGTATAACCAAGTCAGCGTGACACTATGGCCGGGCTGTTCCGTCCTGCCGAAACGGCTCAGGATAACACAGTCCTGATGTAGGTCTGCACTGGACCAAGACGAGCATCCCCAGGCAGCGCTGCACTGTGTGGCTGCACCGACGCACGGGCAGCCAGCTCCCCTGTGCGGTGCGTGCGTGCTCTTCGTCTCCGTCACTCCCTCTGGCAATAGGGACAATTTTACAAGCCTGCCGTCTCTGAGGACTGTGCTGCGGGAAGTGAGAGTCGTACGAATACAAATACAAATGGGAAACCAAGTGTTTGCAGGGCTGAGCCCTGAATCACAGTCCAGGAAAGAGTTGTAATGACAGTACATGGCTGAAGAAGAGCTACTGCCTTTGAACTGACTGGAAGGACTTTATACAAAAAGGTGTCAGATCTTTCAGGTCACAGCAGTTCTTTCTGATTGAAGGTTGCACCATCACAGTGATGGGAAGACAAAGAGGTTTTCTGCTAAAAATCCCCAAAGATGCTGGTTTAGCAGGTCAATTGGTTCTCTTCTTCTCTGACCTTTCTTCGATGCATCTGCTCTTCCCTACGCTTACAATAAAACATTTTCCTTTGACACTGTGCAGGGCTCTGCTTAAAAAGAGCTTGGTGTAATCAGGTGTGTTCCTAGTGAACTGCAGCCCGCAGTACAAAGACACCACTGTTTTTCAGAAGGCTGTTCAGTAATGGTCACTCAACAGAAGAGACCGACAGTATGGCAAGATCCATCAACCCCCTGCATTTGCTTGTAATTAAAGAAAGGTCAGTAGCTGTGCCTTTCTGAGAATCACGCTTACCTTCGCACAGTCAAAACCCAAACATATATGAATTTCACAACGGAAACTTTCGTTGACATCCAGAAACGTGAAACCTGAGACATGAAAAATATTAAACAGCCAACCGTGCTAATCTAATAAGGTTTGTGAAACCAATTTGCCCCCATGGTCGGCTACAGAACTGTTGAGATAATATTTGGTACCTAACAGCAAACACTGTTGTGTTCCAGTTTTTTCATGCCTCGCTGCTACAGAAAGGCCCTGATTCACACCACTTCATTATCTTTCCTCATTTTTACAGGCAGCCAGAGGGCATGCCGGATCCTCAGTTTGTTTGTCTGGATCCACTCATTAGTAAATTACATGTAGTGAGCAATGACACGCACCTGGACATTTAGTCTGAGTAGATTCTTTAACATTCAGATTGGTTGTGCTACTTCGGCGGAAAAACCCAACAGATCGTTCTGAAATGTCATTTTTTCTTTACGCTTCTGTGTTTCTAGGAGACATATCATCAGTGGAGCAGAAGTACCAAAAAGCAAGAACGACAGAGAAGAAAAAAAAGCACAAGACTTCTCCTTATGAAGAGAATCAGTTCGCTGTGAACACAAGGATCCCGCAGCCAAGACCACAGCCACATGATGGTGGCCATCGCGGTGGCAGCATTTGAATTTTTGCTGTATAGCTAGACAAGAAAGACGGAAGAGGAACACAGATATGTCGAGATTCAGCTGGGAAATTTGCAGCAACGTTGAGCGCAAGCCTGACCTGTTGCTCTGGAAAGCTGGAAATGACCTAGAAATCTACTTTTAGGGACCAAGCCTTTAACCCTTCCCTGGCTCTCTTGGTGGTATCACCACGTATAATTTGCTATTGTAACGAAGGGAACTGGGACAAGGCATGAGGTATTCCAGCAAATTCCTTCTGGCACACAACTCTTGGAGACCACGGACAACTGGTGCGAGACTCACAGAGACACAATCCAACACAATCCCCTGCTCTACTTTTCCCATCGTTAGCCGCGTACTGCAGGGAACGTAGTTAAAAATGTCTTCTAAAATAGCTTTAAGGATTGGAAATCTGATAAGGCAAATACAAGTGGCAAAGCTCCACTGACGTCAGTGAGACTTATATAAGGGAAGATTTTGTAATGGTAAAAGTAATACTGGAACTGAAAAGTCCTGCACACTGAACAAGGAAGTTTTTCAGGTTAACCTCAACACAAGCCAAAGATTTGTCCTCAAAACAGTTTCCCCCCTCCTCTCCCCCCGGCCCTGCAAATAAAAACTGAACTCAGACTATTTCTGCAAAAAATTGTCACTTCGTGTGTACAATCACACACGCGTAATTTACTACAAAGCTACTCAGGAATAAGCAACTGAGATATTAATATTGCATGATATTTTTAAAGGTAAATTTTGAATTTATACATATGAGAATGTTAATGAAAAGATGTGACTGTAAAATGCAGTACATTTAGCCAGTCCTGGGACAATATGGTGTGGGAGTCATTCTTCCCTCGTACAAGTCTTCTTTTCAGGACCATCAAATAAGTTGGTGTGAATTAACACTGGTCATTTGAAATCAATTGAAAAAAATGGAGCTATGCCAAATTACATCAGTGAAGGATCCAGCCTTTTGACTTCAAGTTATCCTCAGTTAACACTGGCGTAATCAGAAAAAGGCGACATTTACTTCTCAGCCCAATGAAAATAGCCTGGGTATTGGCTACTTTCAGAGAACTGCCTGAAAACATTCCACAAACCATGAATTATTCACAGTATTAAACAAATAATTGTGACTAGTAAATAAATATTTGAAAGTAATGGCTGGTTCATACACCATTCAAACATAGCGTAAGGGGGAGATATTCATCATATGAATTACCCATTAAGAATTATTGGCTCAGCTCTACTTATAACTGATAAACAGTCATGTGGATAACAAGGCAAGTGTTTGGCAAGTCTTCTGCTTTCATTCTCAGCAATATGGCTTCCTTTTCAACAGACACATAAGCTCAACTATTTATCCCCCTTCTACCAGAGAATCTAACTGCCTTCGGTGCACCTGAAAGGCGAGAGCTGGCGCGCAGTTTCCCCAAGCCCTACTTGTCTGGTTAAATTCCAGGTCAGGCAACAGCCCTCTGACAGAACCACATTCCTGCTGTAGTTTCAATTACCTAAATTATTCTTCACCTCCTGTCCTAAGCACGGGCATATTTTTGATGGCCCGAGCTGGGAAATGTGAATGCAAACTGCTACCAGATGTAGAGAGGAAGAATGATTTCGTATCGGAGGCGCTAGCCTCTGAGTCAAAATATCTGAGTCTCTGCTGTGCCACAGGCTTTCTGTAAGCCACTTAGGCCCAAATCCCCAACGGTATTTAGGCTTTTAACTCCTGTTCATTTCAGTGAGAGTTAAAAGCCTAAATACCTCCATGGATCTGGGTTTTAGCCTCTGTGGTTATGTCTACGCAGCACGAGGGTATCCATAGTACCGCCTAGGCACATCGGAGCTAACTCTTTAACAGCCTGGCTCCGGTGGAAGAGCAATATCCTGGTGTCGGTCTACTGTTCAGCCAGGAGTGGAATATAATCTGATTGTGGATAGCCCTCACCACAGCATTCCCGGCTACAGCGCGCTCAGAGCTAGCCTGGGTATCTCCACACAGCACTGTGTTCTGCTGGGCGGGTACAACCCAGATGCCTCAAAACTACGCTGCAATTCGGATAACAGCCTGCCTTGTCGGGATGCGGGGAGAATAAGCGCACCCCAGAAGATTCGCGCGGTGCCGGGGTGTTCTGCTGGTGGGCAGCCCGTGAAGCACAGGGAGCCAGCAGGCTTGGTTCGACTGAACGATCCTGCAAATTCCATCTGAATCCAGCTGTTCGGAAAGCAGCTTCCACTGGCCACAGAAAGGCAGCAGGGGGCCGTGCAACATGCTCCCATTTAAATATCTGGCATCTTTCACTTAGAACGCCAGTACAAGATCTGACCGCGTCTCCAAAAAGAATCAGAGCGAATGGTTAATGCGCGGTTATGGTAGTTAAAAAAAGAAATGCTTTGCTGCTATTCTATTGTCAGTTTTGGCAAGCAGCGCTGGGGAAGCGAAACACTGATAACATTGCTTTATTGTTCATGTAGGTCCCAACCTTAACATGCTACATCTGTATCTTCTGTCTCAAGAAGTTGCTTTCTTTTCATCAAACACATTCCAGAAGTCAACAGTAAAAGCACTGACAAGAGACAGCAGATTGATCCATTAACTCTCACTCACTGCTAACAGTTCCTTGGCTGAAACCGGACCCTGCATTCCACTTGGGAAGATTTGGTAAGTTCAAAACGTAAACATGCTTGCAGGATTTGGTTACTGCTCTCATACACTCCAGCTCCTGCCTCAGCTTAACAGGAGGTGCTGGGAATCTCTACAGGTGCTGTGCCTCTTACTTTATACATGCGTAATTAAGTAACAAACAGGACAGGCCAAACGAGTCCTCTGTGCCTCGTGTTAATATTATACCACACTCTCAGTTAGTGCTAATCAATGTGGTTGCAATGAAGGATATTACAGCATATAGCTCTTTCTAATATGTATAATAATAATAATAATAATAATAATAATAATAATAATAATAATGCACCCTCCCTTTGCCAGAAAAGATGCAATTAAATGAGCACATATTTTCTCTTTGGAGACAGGCCCTTAAGCATCTTCCTTTTAGCAGCAGATAAAATGAAAAGTCTTGCTTGTCGTGGCTTCGAATTTGCTTTGCAAAACCAGCCGTTGTTTTAAGGTCGATTTATCTACCAATGCTCCCTTGTTGAGCTATTATTCTCCATCTGTATTACCAAAGCATACGGGGTCTCTGCTCACAGACCCACACCCCAGTGCATCAGTCGCTGTAAAAACACCAGACAAAATGCCATTTCTTACATCTGCTAACAAAGCTGCGAAGCCCAGTACATCTCCTGGTGTGGCTCTCTGTCCCCCTCTACTGACTACAACAGTCGGTCCCGGGTCCAATTCCCGCATCCAGGGACTCGGCCTGGGATGCTGTTACCCTTGGAGAGGTGACAACACACCTTCTGAGGGGTGGCAAGATGCTGGCTTATCCTGGGAAGAAGCTGATTTTTCCTGTGCAGCAGCTGGACAAACAGGGTTTTGTCCAAGCAGGCCTCCAAGTCCGGCGTCTGCATTACTCACGAAACAAAACGTGGTTTTGTGCTGAAAATTTTGATGTGGAGGTAAAACATCGCTGCAGTATTCCAGCCAATCCCTTGATACTGAGATTTGAGAGGGTGTCTTTGGTGTCCATCGGAAATGAAATCATGCTTCTCTGTGACTCTACGGGTCAGGTTCTTGAGACGAATGATATTTTCCAGGATGGTCATCTACTTCAGCTGAAAACTTCCTGCTTTTCAAGAGTTTCATTTTTTGTCGTGACAGTGACACTTCCCAAAGAAAGCAAGCAGTTTTTGAAAGAAACACACCGAATCAAAAAGCCATGTTTCTGGACAAACATGCTTTCAGTGCACACGTGAATGTACCTACTACTAGCGTTTGCTTTTCATGCAGACTACAGTACCATGTACAGTCCTGCAGCTCTTGAGCAGAACCAGTAGAGATTGCTAGGGGTAAATGCCAGGAGCTGCTCCGCTGACATCACTGGCAGTTTTGCTGCTGATTTCAGTAGAGTCATGATTTCAGGCAGGACTCTGCTGCCATTGGACTCGAGGTTTAATTACACGGCTCTTACTAACTGGCTCTCTAGGTTTCTACAATGCTGATTTTCCTCCAGTCTTGCTCCAAGGGTTAGTTCTGACTTGTTACCTGTTTGAAAGCCTGTTTGAAAGCTTCATGTTCCTTATGCTTCTCTTCTTCCTTTGCTATTGTACAACCACAGACACAGTTCCCTATTCCAGGCGTATCTGTGTACACATCATCCATATTTACATCTTAACACTTCAGGTTTCTCTCCTTTGTTGTCTCAAGTTTCACATGTGTTTTGCCCTTCCCTTGCTCTTCTCTTCTCCATGATCAGGTCTTCTGTATTTAACACCCTTTTGTGACATAAGTCTATGAATAGATCCTAGCTATCAGTGAATGATCTAGAGAAAATGATTTGTTATTATTATGGCTCTGGATTGGCAATTTGGTCTAGGTTTCCAGATCATTTTGGCCTTCTGGTGTCACCATTAAGTCATTCCACTGTCAGATCCATCTCTGCCTGTAGAGAGAGACATCCTGCCCATTTGGACTGCAAGCCCTTCAGGAACTAGCGCTGGTTTTGCTGCCTGCACAGCAGTGAGAGCGATGGGACCTGAGGTTTGTACAGAACTGGGAGCATCTCCATAATAATTCTTGATGGAGAATACCTATTGCACAAGTTAACTTACAACACCTTAATTCACAGTCGCGAGTTTGTCCGCCTTGCAGTCAAAGGCACGACAGCAACACATCGACCAGATGCAACCTAGCTACTTTGGATACGTTAAGCAGTGGAGACACAGTGTTCAGGCACCAGCTCTTGAATATGCACGCCGCATCCCGGGCAGGCTTGTCCAGCCTGCCCTAAACCCTGTGAAGATTAAAGCTAGTCCTCATTTGATTATCTGCGCTGCAGTCACACCTCCGATTTGCAACATAGGTGCACAGTCGGTGACCAGGGGACCGTTCCTCTCTCTCTGCTGTATTGTCAGAAGCATGCACTACCTGTGCAAGAAGCAAGGGGGCTGGCAGGCTGTACTCGGCTGGTCCTCCCTGCCTGCAGCCTGCCTGGTTTGTCCCAGAGCAGCTCTCGTTTTGTTAGCAGCTCACAAACACTGTGATATTTCGGTCTTCCCCTTTCCTCCCCACGCTCTGGAAAAGAAGATAGACTTAGGACTGGGATAGCTCGAATTTATTTTGGCTGGTTTCTCAACAAGTGATCTGTTAAAGGGAGAGAAAAACACTTCTGTATGAAGTTGCTATTTGTGTTATGTATTTTAAATCCTGGAATGAGCATGAGATGAGCTATCATGGAGATTTACAGAAATTGAATTATCACCTTTCTTATACCAGTTCAGAGTTTATAACTTGTTTCCACTTACAGAAGAGATGCAAACGTCTTTACAGTGACTTTGTCTTCTGACAGGTTTGCTTCACTGAGCGTTTTACTTGTCTCAGATCCTTCGGAGGATGCTGGGGGTCCTGGAATAAGATGCTGAAAATCACTGCCCTGCACTGCTATCTGATGTGAAGAAAAATGCCACCAGCTGCAGCTGAGTTATGTGTGAGCATAACTAATGTGAAATAAAAATAAAGCCTGTGAGTTCCTAAGCCTGCAACTATGGTCTAGCATAGCTAGAGCACCTGCAAATTCAGATCCATAGATATGTGCACCTGTACACAGAAGTGCAATAATAAGTTAAGAGAAAAGTAAGAGCAATTTGGACTCTTCCATTATTAGGGGCTACACTGAAAGCGCCTCTGAAAGCTAGACCCTTTGAGGAAGTCTCAAGTCCAAGACAGAGAACTTCAAATTGCAAACTGCTTCTCATAATCTTTGCCTAAATTTGCAAAAGTCAAGACAGGGCTATAGCTGACAGAAACCCAGCTTCCCTAACGTCTGGACCTGATTATTCAGACACATTTTCAAAAAGAGAACTATGACAAAATTAAGTCCAAGCACTTGTGAATTCCTGCTGACCTGCTACATAACTGCTTAGTGTCACACATTCAAAATGGTCCAACAATGTACACTTTAGCAGGGCTGCATCAAAAGCTTCAGTGTCTGAGTTTGGCTAAGCAAGCTTAAGTTTGGATACTTATTTAAAACTTTTTTGTATCCCTTAGTCCATGAAGCCAGGGTGAAAATATTGTTGGAATAATCCTTCTCATGAGGTCTCCAATAATACCTGCATCCAGCTGGGCTAGAAAAACACTCGGAGCAACCTTTCAGAAACTTTCCTCATTTTGCCTTCCAGTTCCAGCTGAGACCCGGAAGAGCCAAGTTTTATAAGCCCGACCAGCAGTGGGGGAAAGAAAAGTTTGCGAAGTCTCGGTAAACATGTCCGTATGAGCCAGGGTCGAGTGCCTGCATCTGCGATACCCAAAGTCCAGCATCTGGGAGCACCACAAACAAGTGTAACTGGCTATACGAATCATACGTTCTCTTGCTAGAAAAATACAACTGCGCATGTGCTTGAGCTTCTGCACTTAAGTAATTGAGGAAAATAAGTCACTTTTAATTTTAAAAAGCTCTCAGCCGTGTCCTTAGTAATTAAGATAGCATGGATGCAATAAATCAGTCCATGTGCCAACCCACAGAGGTCAAATATAACCAGGCAGCAAATTATAGTAAACATTTATGAATCCCTTGTATACGGCACATGACCCCACCCACTCTTTTTGGCACAGAAGTTTGCTGTTGATTGCACTGGTCCTTCTGGCATTTCATGTCCTCATGCAAGTCATACCAAGTAGCCTCCCTGAAATATTGTACTTGAACATGATCAGACTCATTTTAATCATTGTGTGTATTTTAAATGATGACTAACACTCCGAGAGGATGAGAGAAACCAAAATGGTCAGGGAGCTTGTTTTAAAAGAGGAACAAGGAAAATGTAAATTGATATTTCTATTTAAGCAACAAGAAACTCCATGCATCCTCCTGCAGAGGAAGGATGGCCTTGTGGTGAAGCAGAGGGCTAGGGTGTGAGACCCTACTAACCCACAGCATGTCTCCAGGTTAGCACAGAAAACCCACGGCCGAGTCCCCGTGTGACCAGAGTTCCTCAGCTCCCCCCTCTGTGAAACGGGGATAATTATGTTTTCTTACTCTCATCCTTTATCTGTCTTGCCCATCTATACCAAAAACACTTCATTGAAAGGGACTGTCTTTAATTAGGTGTCTGTGTGTGCTTAGCACAATAAGGTGCCAATTTTAGCTGAGGTCCCTGAGTGCTCCTACCCGGCAAACGAAACAGGCATTTACTGCAGGGTTAATGACCAACTGAGATTACTTGATATTATTATTTCATTTGTACTGCTGTCACACCTAAGAGCACCAGCCACAGACCTGAACCTGTTCTGTGTTTGCATTTAATGCATACAGAACATAATGACAGTGCCTCTCCCAAACAGCTTAAAATTAAGTTTTACTCTCCCTTCTCCCAGCACTGGCTTGCACTGAGTTTGTTCTAGGGAATGCTTTTCAAATACGTCTGCCGGCGTGACAGCTTCAAGTATCTCCTGTGCCTGTTGAGATTAAATACAGGTAACACCTGAGAAATGCAGATGAGATTCTGATCACAACTAGAAGGAAAGTGAGAAATATTTTCTACCAGAAGGTTTAAAGAAACAAAACCATTCCCTGTGTTTTTAAATGCTGATAATTCTTTTTGACAAAAGGAAAAAGAAAATCCAAATAAGAAAGACCTAGGAAGCAATTTGATGTTTTCTCTTCAGAAAAGCAATATATTTTGATGGAATTTCAGAGTTTTCACAGAGGGTTGTCTTGAGAAAAAGCATTCCTACTTTATTTCCCTGGAGAAAGCTTCGACCCCAAAAGGTCCATCTGCTGCTGTTCTCAGTCCTGCTAGCAAAACAGAGGCTTCTACACACAAGTTGAGTTTGGGGTATGAAATTCACCACCTAGCCGCTATCTTGATTTCAGTCTAAAGCCCTTGAAGCTCCTCTTGCATGTTCCAGTATCTGGGGAAGCCTAATACAAGATAGTACGTGCTGCATTTGAGGATACTTCAGGTGTTGAAGTACAGTAGAGCTTCTGGTAGGGGATGAAAGAGATGGAGATGTGAGATGTCTTGCGGTATGAGCCATTTCCTTTCCCTGTGGTGGCACTGATGCTTGACAGAGACTTTCTTTCTTCTGGTAAAAAAAGCTTGTCAAAGGAGTCCTTACCAACTTCAGATGAAAAGGCAGGAGCTGGCGTAAATATCTCTTCAGCATCAGTGCCTGCTTTATACTTTGCACACACCTGGAGAGTCCTGGAATACAAGAGAAACCACCTGCACATCTTTGGTTACCAGACAAGTTCCTAGAGCACGTCTGGGACTCTTAAAAACTGCTATTTTACCAATAAGTCACAGCTAGCAGGAATTAAGTACTTTCTCCCTTGCCTTCTTGAAACCGGCAAGAGAGCTCGCAGTTTCATTTGGTTTATGTAGGCTCCTCATCTCGTGCAGAGGTGCACAATGGGGAGAATGGGGACTGAAGAGGAGCCTCATCCCAACACTATTCAGCTTTTCATAACTAACAAATAATGATACTTTCTGAAAAGGAAATCCCTTTTATTTAAAGTCAGCAACAAAAAGAGAAAATAATGACATGGCCTTCCATTCTGCCCTGCATTAGTACCTCCCGACTATAAAAACTGCCTTTCAGGCAGAACACCTTCCTGAATATCAAAGTGGATATAAAGCTGGGAAAAAAAGACGACCTGTGAGGAAAGCAAAGAATCTCTTTTAGAAGGGACATCATAGCACCTATTACAGCACAGGATGTTTTCCTACGGGTGTCACCACTTGCTATTCCTCACCCAAGGCTCTGACAGAGAATATTATAAAACATCCAATATCTTCTTAACACAGATTGCTCAAAGTTGCTCATCTAAAATATGTATCTGTAGATATGCAGCAAATTCTCTAACAAAGATGCTGCACATGAGGATTCACGTTCTCCTCATTGCCTTCATTGGGAGCATGATGTACCAGTATCTGGCATACATTTGAAGAAAGCATGGCAGGCTTTATTGGCAGACTCAAGATGAATTATACTCACACTGGACCATATAATCTTCACAAGATTACGCAATTTTCTAGATTGTAATCTCTATCTCATGCCATGTGAGCCAAGTTAGAATGATAAAAAATCACCAGCCCCATAATCTGGAAATGTCTAAACCAAGTATCTTCCAAGTTATCCCAGATGTTTGTCTTTAAAGTTTTCAGGGCAAGTTATGCTTGAGTTCAGGAGTAAAATTTGAGAGGCCGGAAGCCCCTCTGACAATTTTATTTTTAAGACCTTTATGAAAACCCTATGAATGCAGACATGGGTGTGACAATCTAGGGGGTGATAGTCAGAGCTGCTATTAGAAAAAACAAAATAGTAAAACTCTAATTCCCACAGCTGCATAAAATTAAATACAAAAACATGAACCTGAATAATCACCAGTCAAATAAAACCCCAGAAGACATTATTTACAAAATCTCATCATTTTTAAACAGTGGTATCATCTGAGAGGCTTGACTCATGACTTCCTAATGCTTTGAGTTAACAACACTAGTTGACAGCTCTAGTGGCTGAAGTGAGCTGTACTTACTACAAAGTCAATCGTGTGTCTACCTGGCAATTAGCCAGGAATCCTAAAATTAACAGCTCATTAGAAACCTGTCTGTGACATATTATTCACATGGACAAGCCCTTGCTCAGGAGCAGTCCCTCTGAACCCAGCTCAGGGAACAAGGGAGAGGACCAGTATCCAGCACAATGCTTCCACAACGGGGTCTGCTTCTTCCAGTAGGGTGGAGAGCAGCATTTCAGTGGGCAAATAGATTGGAAATGGGTCCTACTCATCCTACAGCTCTCTCCTCCAAAGGACAACCAGATTCAGGGTTTGTGAAATGTTTCTCAGTTGTCCTGGGATGTTTTTCTGGAAATCAGCCTCATGCCTGCAGATGTTATTGTTATTAACACTGGCTCTGCTCCATCAATGCTAAAATGCACCACTGGCAATTTCGACCCCACATTGAAGAAGGTTTGTTCTCAGCAGGATCGTTTGATAGAGCAGAAGCAATGCTGGCCACAGTTACCTAAACAGAAGCCAGTCCAGAGCTGATTATGTCTTTTCATTGATTGAAGGGGACTTCTGCAGGATCCAATAGTTTTTCCAGCATTGCTGATTAGAACTGGGCAAGATTTTTCTGTTGAAGGATGTTGGCTTCTTCAACTAACACAATTCAACTGTTGACAAAATTCTGGAGTTTTCATTGAAAACTCAATTTCAATGAAAATCCCAAACTAAACACTTTGATTGTGGATCAGAAAGTATCTTTGATTAAAAACCAAAACATTATTTCAGACGTTGAAATTCCCCTTTGTATTAGTTCTTGGTTTTGTTTCCTGTTGAAACTCTACCACAAAAAACACTTTACAAAAAATGGATAAAACATCAAAAATAGCGCAGGAAGGGATTTTTGAACTGTATTTTTCCACATGGAAAAGAAATCTCTAAAGCAGACCTATTACTAATACATGTGGAGACAAAGCAGCATTAGTGACATTGCTAACATTTAGGAGTCACGGGTGTCATTCAACTTGGGATCTTGGAGAACATCCTTTTTAAAGATATTCAAAGAACTTCAGATGTGGGACAGCAATCTTTGGAATATATCCATGAAAACTAGATGAAAATTAAAGAAGGCAAGCACTGAAAAAGTAATACTGAGTTTAAATCCATTGGACTTGACTCTGGGGCTCAGTTCGAATAGTCTTACCCACACGGAATGGCATTTTGATTTCAAGCCACTCCAGTAGTGAACTGTGGGTGCTATTTAGGAAGTGTAAAGGCATTACAGCCTGGCCCACTGTTATTTAGAAATAGAATTGTAATTGTGTATTGAGTTCTTATCTTAGGATGAGGTAATCTACAGTATGCTGATGAACATTTATCAACTGGGCTGGTAAAGCCCCAGGGAATGACAAAGGGGAGAAAGAATGGGAAGGAGACACATTGGCTATGAAACACTCCTTGCTAGAACAAGAAACAATAGTGTGCTGCAACTGAAAAAGAAAGAAAGAGACTTCCTGGGACAAGATACCTTGCTGAGGTACATTACTAAAAAGAGATAAGCGTATTTTCCATGGCAGGTTGGGGCATTGAAAACACAGTAATTCTTGCAGCAAGACAGAAGGTCTTTCGAAGGCTTATGTTTAAGGTTTCTAAGGTCAGGTGACTCTTGCTCCAGATCAGCAAAGCATTTGTTTCTCAGGTAAAAATGTTTAAAAGAGGACCGTTCAGAAAGTAAGTACTATATAAGTAAGAGCAACTCTTGAATACCAGAGACCTGCAAAATCTCTTAAAATAAACACCCCAAATAGCATACCACTTCAGATTTCTCCATGTTTTTCCCATATAGTTGAATCAGTAATTTTCCAGCCAGAAGCTTATCAAAGCATCAAACCTCAACATTTTAGTTCTTATTTTCCAGCTACTCTTAACTGACTAATGATAATCTCAATACTAAAAAACAAATTTATTTCAGATCTGCTGCTGGAGTCGAGCTCTCCATAGGAAGGGAGTCCAAATTCCAAACTCGGAGAAGGAATAAATGCCATTCCCACTCAAACATGCCCATGGAAAGAGCTGCAAAGCCACAGACAGAACATGCTACAACTACAGGGAGATGTTAAAAGGAAGGCAAGAAGAGTTTCATACTCAAAGTATTTCTTTTTTAAAAAACTTTGGCCAGTGCTGGTTAGATTTTTGAGGAAGCATCACAGGGCAGAACAAGAACTCCGACAGCACCTAGAAAGTACATGTCCTGCTTGTATTGCTGCCCGTCCCCTTTCAGAAGGAATTTTGCACACTACTCCCATCACCAAATTTGAAAATCTTTGCTTTAATCCTTAATATAATTTCTATCCAATTCCTGTAACTTCTATACAGCCTTCCCATTGACTGAAATAAACACTAGCGTCTCAGTATATATTCCAAAGAGGAACCCAGACATCACGTGAATTAAAGCACACGAAAAGAAGATGCAAGGAATGCTTTCCGCACCTTTACCTACAAAGCAGCGTCCTGTCGTGTTGGATTAAGGCTCTTTATTGGTGGCATCCCACATGGCGCAAAAAGCATACATAGTCCCATTATGCTATCCATGATAAGAGGAAAATCCTCAGCCAACCTCTTGCTGCAAATCCTGCCCTTAAGCAGGGGGGAGGTTTGCTGAGAACCCACTCGCTGAAGTACTAGGAATTTCAATGCTTTGGTGTCTGACACAACACAGTTTAAAGGGGTCCGAGTTTTTATAATCCAGTTATCCTGCACTGGGCATCCAGATCCAAGACCCACTATTTCACCAGTGATAATCTTGTTCAGAAGTACGTTCTCTCATTTCCAGCCCTATTTTTTTTGTCAGAGAGCAGGCTACAAAACCAACATCAGCCTCTGCCAGCTGGTTGAGTAACCCCACAGAAATGTGTACACAAAGTTCTCCCAAATCCCATACCTCACAACAAATAATTGATTCCCCTGGTGATGTTTAGGACTCTTTGTCAATCTGACAGCTCTTTCACAGGCCTAACAAGAAGGAAAATAAAGAGTAACTTCAGCAAAACTTGTGCTTCTTGTTCATGCAGGTCACCACCGTGGCAGTTGCCCAGCCACAGAAACTCCTGCACACATTAGCAGCCCTTCCTACTGCTGAGCTGGACTGCCAGCTAGTGACAAAGAGAGCTACATTGGCACTCAAAGAACTTGCTGAATATCACCATCTACTGGCATAAAATGTGGAGGAAGGAGAGGACAGGACTGGGGACAGCAGGGAAGCAAGGAGGGGAAAGTGAACGTGGCTGAAGAAAAATGAATAGCACAAGGAAGATAAAACTAAAGCCGCCTATCAAAGAATAGAAGGCTCTTTATATCAGTATCAAAGGAGCAAGAGGCAAAATAAATAAATAAATAAATAAAAGATGGTGGGAGCTGTTTTCCTGACAAATGGCCACATGCACCATGCAGCTGGCTGTGAGTGCTGGGCAGGAGCCTGCAGACACAGCACCAGAGCCTGGCTACTGGGAACCAACGCAGCTCTACTGCACGAGGTGCAGGCAGGCCAGCCCGTACCAGGCAGGCTTCTCCACACACCTTAGATCACGCCAGCTGATGTCCTGTGTATCATAGGCCATTACATCTCAAAACCCTTCTTTATTTTAGCCCCAAACCTTGTGTTTGCTTCAGGTACCTAAAAGGGTGTCTGGCCTTAAATGAAAGCCACCGAGAGGAGTTTGGAGTTTGTTTGAACCGCTGGTCACCTTCTCCTTGATGCAGTTCCCATCCGTGCCAGTATCTCAACAGGAGGCTGTTGCCCACAAAGTCTAACCCCTCAGGCCTGGCTTCCTTCCTTGGGCTGTTCCCGGACCTGGCAGGGCTGTGGCCAGCATCTCCCGACACATCACAACCTCTGGATGCCTCTCCACAAGCAATAATGCTCACCTCACTATAGATCTGAGCTAGATTGGAATTTGTCTCCAAGATAGGGAAGGCTCCATATGTCATTACCATACTGCTCAAGTCATCCACCCACTTCGATCTGCAAGGCTGTTATCACACTGATTGCTGTATGTACACCTTCCGGGAGTGACTTTACAGGGTCATCTGCTCACCCAGAGTCAGAATTAGAGACAGGAATGTACTATTGCAAAAAGAGATTTAATATTCATTTGAATCCTTAACATTAATTTGCTTCAGCTGTATGCCAGCCCCCTTTCCATATTTGCTTTCAACGAATATTTTAAGAAATTAATTTTCTGGCAGGAATATTTGTGGAAACGGTACGTTTTAAATCAGTACTGGGGAATGCTCCTGGGAAAGAAATTTAGCGTTCATAATTGTGCGTATTCTCAACAGAAACCCAATATGAAGCGTTCTGCTTATTCAATCCCACGTGCCGGGCTGCAGTTCAAGAGGCCTCCGCTCAGTCCCAGTCTCTGCCAGATTCCTCGTCTGATCCCGGGCAACTCCAGCAATCTCTCCAGCTCGGTCTGCTCCTGGGCCAGCACAGCGACGCACGAGAGCTCAGGGCTTGCAGCACAGCCAAAGCCTAACCCTCCAGCGGTGACCGTCCAGAGATGCTCCCTGGAGCCAGTAAGAACATGGGTATGGCTGCCTAGCACAGGGCAAGTCTACAAACGCGCTTTTAATTGGGGCTGGCTACTTCAGGTTAAAATAACAGTGAGGGCTCTCAAGTTGCTTTGGTTTATCTGATTTAATCTGAATTATCTAGCTCAGGTTAGCAAATCCAAATTAAGAACGCACCTGCATTTTTTGCTATGGAAATATCCATCAACCCTAATCTTTCCCACCACATTCAAGTCATAGAGGCTATAGGAAAGCCTTTACCTTTCCTTCTCGTCCCTAATTACACTATAATCTATTCCCTTTCATAATCAGCCCCGAAAGGCTACCTCCTCCCCTACAAAAGACCAAATGCTAAATTAAAAAAATAGGTATCTCAAAGCCCTGTTTTACAGCTCCCTTTGCAAGAAAAGGGCTCAGCCACGCAAATCAGTGATTTCATCAGCTCTATTTGCAAATGTTGTTTTCTTCCTCTATATGGGAAAGGTTGGAGAATTAACGAAATCATATTCCACTTGAACTTTCTGCTGCTGTGACTCTTTCTTCTCTCTCTCTCTGTTATTTTACCTCTTTCCTCATTCAGCCTAGCAGCATATCCTTTCCTTTATTTTCTACAGTAGCCTATTCCTTTTGTTTCCTGTGTTTCCCTCACTAATTTCTACCTCCTTTTTCAGTCTGCACTGTGTCATTCTCGGAGCAATACAAGAAGAGATGGTAGCACCTTATCCAATTATTTCCCCTCTCTGTGCTCATCACTCTCTCTGGTTTCCCCACTTCAGTCAGACTCTTCCTCTCTCCTCCTTATTTGTCTTTCTTCACCCTGGGCTGTAAGCCAAATGCCTTAGGTCTGATAGTAAAAAAAAAAAAAAAAGAAAAAAAAT
>VXBL01005755.1:357224-455164 GCA_013400195.1 Aramus guarauna | reverse complement strand
AGAAAGAAAGAAAGAAAGAAAAAAATCCAACTCCAAAGGTCTGCATAGGATTAAACCCCATTTACCCCAGACGGTTTTGAGACACGAAAAAAAGAATTCAGCCACAGCAAGGACTAGATAGTCAGACTTTCCAAGTAAGCAAGTAACGCCAGAAAACGTACCAGGCTAATTTCATTCCCACCGTACCAATGCAAATTACTGGTGGTAGGGATCAAGGCTGGGATTTTCAAAAGGGCTAAAGCTCATGTTTTTAAAAGCTCTTTACTGACTTTGGAGTCAAAGTCCCATTTTCAAGAGGAAGTTAAGAGCAAAAATCCCCTTCTGAAGCCAGTCCTAATTCTACCAGTCAGACTGGCGTTCCCAGATCCTGACTTCACCACCACCTCGTTTTCACTGGGAAAGTCCCCAAGATGGGTAGGCACAGGTTGTGTCTGGGCAGCAGCTCGGTGCCCACCTCATGCCTAAATCCCAGGCTGAATCAGAAATCGAGTGATCGCTCACTGGGTCTGGTTGGTATGCAACGAACGCACATAAGCTTCAGCATACCTGTGCTTAGCGTTGCCCCCCATGACAGGGCTTAGTGGTACCAGTTAGCTGTCCCTTGAACACCTCTTTCAAACTCTATCATCAGCCAAACTTGGAGCAAGATTTAAATGTGGACTCTCCCACTTTTAGGAAAGCTTATGCCGCTGGCTGCAAGGCACGCTGAAGGGTCTTGCCGTGCTCTTCCTACTGAAGATCCTTTGCTTTGTGCAAAATACTGAAAGATTCACCAGGGCTGAGAGAAACCCAGAATATTCCGTAGCCTAGAGATCAATGTTTCCCCAGAGGTGGGAAGTTGGTTTTCAACGCGCAGCCTTGAGACTTGAAGAATGTTTTGGGAGGAGAAAATGCGTCAGATCTCTTCTGGTTTGTTTCATTTCATTTGCTTTTTTATATAAGATAAGCCTTAAACCTGAATTCTAAGAGAGCATTAATGGCAAGGCGAGGGAAGAGTCATATCCAGGGAGAGACACCTACCTCACTTTGGCAAAGCAAGGCAGGATAGGAAAGTCCTGTCTTTCCCTCTTACCATGTATTTGTTGGTGTGGGCGTGCACAAGATAACTTAAGAACTCTGGTGGCCGTGTGTACTGTTCTGTAACTGCCTACATCTCCCTCACCAAAAGTCAGTGGTACTTGCTATCTTCTAAGTCATTTAGGGTACACATTGCAGAGGTATCTTAGGGCCAGATGTTTGCAGATATTTACATCTCCAAACGGCACTTACATAAAATATTCCTCAGTGAATTAGGAACACAGTCTATCAATTTTCAATTGTCCAAGAGATGCTTTTTGAAAATTCTAGTCTTGCAAGTACAGTTAGCAATAAGTACCAAAAGACTGATTTTGAAATAGTTCAACCATTCACACTCGAGGACACATTCTCACATGCACCCAGTTCCCTGGCTGATACATCAATGAAATGCCCAGATTTTCAAATATGCCAGTCACACCTAACCGTTCTTCACCACCCTGTGTTCCCTTCAGGAAGGGGAGAACTCATCACTGCTTTTCTGAAGTGAGCTTGGTGTTGAGTCCTTTTGAAAACCCGGCTCTACTATTTACTAGTCCTCTGAACAGCTCCAATCTTTTAATATTTGCTGGCAGAAACTGTGCCTTTGTCTTCAAGGCAGCCTTATCTTCCTTCCCAGATATCCTTTCTGACATCAGTAGCAGTAAAGGTAGATCAATCAGTTATTTTGAAAATCCCACCCTCTACACCATGTCACAGTAACTCAACACCAATTAAAATTTGGATCTCGAATCTTTTGAACAAACTGGCAGCTAATGATCTATAGGCAAAGACTGGTTGACAAGCATGGCTGAAATGAAAAGCTGTATGTGAAAATCACCATCTTTTCACATACAACTTGTGAAGAGAAAGAGGAAAATATGAATCAAATTAGCTATCATTACAAATAGTGGTCTGGAAATGAATCACAGATGTTTTGATGGAGAATGGGTTTTTTCGTAACACAATTCTTCTGAAAAGCGCCCATTCTGCATGAAAAGGATCCTTTTTTCCCCCTGAAGAAACTGATTGTTCAAAATATTAAAGTATTCCAGCCATGCACAAAGACATTTCTGCATGCCTTTGCAATGTTCCATGGGAGCTGGATTTTGTTCTATGGTGTTCATCTAAGCCAAACTCCTTAAATGAATTACATTTCAAATGTCATATATCTATCATCTTTAAGGGAGGAGACCACAGAGGATCAGTCCAAATAGAAGCCAGGTTTAAAGAAGCTTAAAGAAAGAATTTTAAAGCCAGGTACTATGGCAGCTTTTCCAAACAGAAATATTCTGGTCTTTCACCTTACATTTTCTTGTTATTCATCACTGGGTTTTTTTTTTCTTCGCTGTAGTTACAATTCTTTTCCTTACTCAGTGTTTATGCTATATGAGTCAGTAACAGTCATGTGATAAGCAGAAAAGTAATTTGATAAAAGTCCACTATAGTACGTATATTTGGCCAGCAGCACTTGGACCCCTGTCCATCTCTGTGGCATAATCCTCTTATACCGGCACAATTCAAATAAGAGCTAAAAGTAGGCAAAATTTCCAGCATGTATCCATACGTCCACAAATACAAATGTCCCTCCAGACAAGTGGTTTCTTCCTTCTCCCAAAAGATAGAGGGTTTTCACTTTTGTGCCCCATTCCTCCCACATCTGCCTCCTTCACAAAGCCACAGCTACTGTCCGAGAAGAATCACACTAAACTGACATTCAGGACCAACATGTTCTGCACCTACAACTACTAAGAAGTCTACTAGCTTGCCTCTCATCCAAGCCGGCAAGATGTGGTTTGTAGGTGGAAGGAATTTCCCTTATTAGACCAACTAGTATCATTTGAAAAAGCAGACGAGCTTTCAGGACAGCTCACGGGTCTTTCTTCCAAATCTAAAACATAAGCAGCAGAATTCAAAACTAAATGTAAATTGGGGGAAAAAAAAAATAAATGCCTGGAGTTTAAGTCACCATGTACCAGCGATGCCATCTATTTAAGAAACAGTAACTGATATATGTGGGGGACGTTAGCAGCATAAAATTAAGAGTGGCAAGGTGATAACCTTTGCAGGACTGGGGAGAAGAAATAGTTTATAACCAGTGGAATATGAAGGTGCTGTAGGTGGGGTAGGAAATTCAAGTGTACCTTAAAACCTTTGATATTTAACACTTACAGATTTTAGTTCCTAGACATGACAATAGAAAGTGTGGTTGTTTCACTACAAAACCACTTTGATGATTGAGCTGGGAAGGCTCCACAAGATAAATTATCAGACTGGACTAGTAAATTTGCATGTCTTATTTTATGGGAACACACAAAGGGACTCTGAACTCCAGGCGTCAGTAAAGTCAATAGCAGAGCGCAGGCTTGTCCAGATTCCCTTGTTGACCTGTGGAAGAAGATGCCTGCTCTCCTCTGACATGCCACACGGCTATAGCATGAAAAATTCTTGTGGTTCCTGATCCCTCCAAATGTGGAATGCTATCTGTACAGCCACTCCAAATGGAGAACCAGGACAGTGCACAACGTGGCATGATTCCTTCTGAAGATTTCCTAAATCCAGTAAAATGGAAAAGTGGTCAAGTCCAGAATAGAGCTAGCCTTAATATGTTTTAATAAGAAACAAAGAAAGCACTGTTTTGCACTGTATTGCTCAGGCTTGCCTTTAGGCACATATGGAAAAATGTTTACTAAATAACTCAAATACTTAGCAGTGAGATGCATTTTATTTCAAACTGACTTTTCTGCAAGCGTACACATGCCAAAAGGGAAGTAAAAGGTCATCAAATTATTCCAGGTACCAAGTTGATGGTGCTGTTCTGCAGACGCAAACCCCTCCATTTCACACCAAGAATGAACCACGTAAAACCCCAAACCAAAGAGATGCCTCTCTCCAAAACAAAAACAGAAACAAAAAAAGTGTACTGTTCTGCACTGGAATGGCATGGAGAGGACTCATGACTTCATGAGTCGTGTGTGTTGTAACCATGCATAAGGGGATTGCCTCTTTAATACGTGACTAGGGCCATGATCCGAGTTCAATCCTCACTCGGCCAGGTGAGTAAATGCATTTGAAAAGTGCCTGACTAGAAGAACTAGATAAAGAATACATCCCTCTGGCCTAAATTAATTTTCTTGACATACTTCAAGCAACACAATTCAGCATGCTGAACTCTTAAGCCAGTACCTAAAACAAATGAAAAACAAGATGCAAATGCCCTCCATTCTCCTTCCCAGTCCTTGACAAATTAATTGTGGCGTTTATAGCCAACTTAACAGAGTTTTCTTTTAAGAAAATATAAAAGATTACAGAAAACAATACATCAAAACTGACTCATTACTGCAAAAAGACTTTCACTTCAAGTAAAGGTCTCATTCTTTGGGAAAAAACACCTCTCAAAAAAATGTCTGATCTCCTTTGTGCAGGACTCTACATCTTGCCAATCTGACTGAAATACCTGCATCTCTAAGTCACTTCAGAAAATAGAAGTAAGGTGCTTTTTTAGACGTTGTTCTTGCATATCAGATCCCCCACCATCATAATGACATGGTTGGAGTTTTAAACTAACGCCAGGCAAACCTCAGGCAGGGCTGAAAACATCTATAAGGTACAACATGTACCTGCCAGCGGCACTATTCCCAACTGAAATCTACAGCCATTTTATCTACTGCCTTAGTCATCTACTACCTGTACTTTCCCATTTTTCTACCAGCCATAGCTAAATCTCAAAGCCTTTATTAAAAAAAGGTAGTACTTACAGCACACTCAACCTTTAAACTATATATTGCTGAACAACTTGCTACCATTTTAAGTAGAATGATCAAAGATACTAATTCCTAAGATAAACACAAGCATGCTGAAGTGACATATTTCAAAAATCTTCTGTTGCTTGGAATAATCACCTTTTGAGAAGAAAGCAGTGATCCAAATCCCTGTTAGTAATAAGCAGGAATTCTGCCTGCGTATTATCAGTGATCCTGCAGTTACCATCCTAAGATGTCTACAATTAACTACTGCCAAAAACAACACCACTTGCCCATTCACAGAATATTCCCACCAACTGCAAGTTTGTTCCTGACTTCAATATCCTTTTTAGTCTGAAAAGAAATTACCACACTGATTTATTCTAAAGATGTGCTTCCTGTGGGTAATCAAAGTCTTTATAAGCATCTGTAGTTTCAATTGCTTAATTTCTACTGCTCTTAGCACTGGAGAACGCACGGGTATATAAAAGAGCCAGCTGGATTCTTCTGGTTGTTTGGGCATCCTCATCAAGAATCATTCCCATCAGTTACACCTAAACTAATCTATACTGTGGTAGGCCCTAGGGGTACCAGGCAAGACCACAGCACTGTACAAGCATGCAGCAAAAGACAGTCCCTGCCCTGAAGAGCTTACGGTCTACATGCACAAGGAATGGCAGATGCAGCAAGACACAGTGACTCATGAAACGTCTGGCAGTAGCAAGCCGAGAACGAAGATTTTCTCGTGAGGGAGTTTTGCAAGCTTTGGCGACTTCAAATAGCCTCTTCCCCAGGCAGGTTGAAAGCCACTGCTCTAGATCCTAGGACTTCTCCTCTTGTGGAAATCATTGCAAACCACGATGACGCTTGGGAATATTGCAGGAGAAAATCCAAAGTAAGATTAGTTGCTACTGGCAGACCAAGGACATCCAGCTGACAAGCAGCTCCTGTAGGATTCCCCCTTCTAGTTGGAACTGGACTATCTGATGCTTCAGCCCTTTAGAAGATGCAAAGCAAAAGGACTGCTTTTGCATAAGTGATTTGCAAAGCCAGGACACTCTTGAGTAATAAAGCTGCCCTCATTCATGTGGATTTGAATTCAAAGAAAAATGTCAGCAAGAGCCACTCCGTTTCTTCAGTGGATTTGAATTAGAAGAACAATTTAGAAAGGTCTTTTCCTTTTCTCCAGTCACCAGACTACGTAATGTATTTTAATGCCACTTCCTTTAATTTTTCTTTAAAAGCTGGTACTTCTTCTGAGTTAACAGGAGCTGTGCATACAGCTGCTTTTCTGTACATGAAACTCGCTCTAAATCGAATGGGAAGACGTTTGCGTTTTGGCTCGTAGGAGGCAGTATTTGCCATTCTCATTTTCTGTCTCTTGACGTGAAGAATAACGTATTTATCCACAAACCAGAGAAAACAGCATTTTGCATATATTTGTACAGAGCAATTCAAATACTAAGGAAAAGGGAGGTGTTTTTTAACAGTCTAGAGGTCACTCTAACGTCTTTTGGATACAATGGCACCTGAGGGATGCTGTCAGCTGCTCAGTGTTTAATATGGGACTCTAGTAGCTGCTTATGGCTTTTAATGCTCAGGCTTGCAATCAAAGACATCATCTACCTGACAATCTTGAACAGTAAAAATTCCTCTATTTTTCATTTAAGTATCTATGGAAGGTTTTTTGCACCTTTTGACTTGCCAAAATGAGATGGAT
The DNA here is from genome assembly GCA_013400195.1 of Aramus guarauna. NCBI lineage: Eukaryota > Metazoa > Chordata > Aves > Gruiformes > Aramidae > Aramus > Aramus guarauna. Next base: position 448,648 of record VXBL01005755.1, on the reverse strand, counting down.
TTGTTTCTCAAATATGAGCTGGCTTTGTATTTCTAGGAGCACGTACTGAAGCTTCTGGTGAGGATGGGAGCTTAGGACATCATCACTACCTCTGGTGAGCAGGACCTGAGTTAGTTAAGCCTAAATGTGAGCAACCACACTACAAATCAAGCGTATCCTAATGATCTTACATCTCCCAACAGCTGCTGAGCCTTCAGGGAGCGCAACCCCTGGGTCTCTATGGCACCCAGCAGCTCTCACCCAGGGAGTCACAGGGGAATTGGTATCCCCTTTTAGATACAGATTGGGAGCTGTAAAAAGGCACTGAAGGACAAACCAGGCTGGATGACTTACCTTCCACTCTAAGTGTGACTACTCCAAATAAAATCAATGCCCATATTGTAACTCTCGCTCTCAGTTAGGTCTGTCCCTGTTGACAGAGGTGCTAGGCTCATTGTAGGGTTTTGCATGGGACAGAGACAAGACAAAGTACAACAGCCTACTAAAAGCCCAACCTGGCTGTGCAGTGAAGGCACAAGGTGTAGATCAAAGGTGCCATCATAAAAGAGTTTGAACATTTCAGGGCTTGCAAAGTGACACTTGATGTTTTTAGAAAGTTAAATCTGACAAAAGCATATCAGTTTTCCAACAGTAACATCACTGAGAACGCAGCTGCAAATGGATGTCCTACAAGCAAACAATCAACTGTGGATCTCCACAAAAAGGAAGTTCCAAAGAGCTTCTCAGATCTCTCTTCAACTTCTAATGAACTATAAAGAACAACAAAATTACAGAAGCAGGAAATCATGCTTCCTATTCTTTCATGAAAATCCTTTGAAACTCGTCCACTAAATGAAGATTTAAATAGTTTCCTAGTTATAAAATAATCTCTGCTGGTTTTCATCATCATGCCAGTTTCAGCCTCTTGGAAAACTCTTCTCTCACCTCAAGCAAATACATACCCACATACAGTTACTGAGATTCATTAGCTAGTTACCTAGATTCATTAGCTAGTTGCCTAGATTCATTAGCTTTTGTTTGCTACAGGAAGCCCGTCTAGTGCTGCCCAGATGGGTAGAAAAGGAAGGGCATCTCCAGAGATCTGAGTCAATCAGTGAAATAAGACTCAGGAGATGCAAATGTGGGTTTTGATTCTGTCTCAGGGTACCTGTGTAATCCTGCACAGGTCATGGAGAACCTTGCTCTGCCTTAGTTCTCCAGCTGTAAAATGGAGTGGTAATTCTCTGCCTCAAAGGAATCCTATGGTGCTGAAATCAGGAAGGCTCAGCTATTATGGGGCTGCAACACTCATAAATATTTAAAGAGAATGAAATCTGGAGGGAGGAAAAGACAGGGGGGTTTAGTCCACTTCAAATTTACTTTTTTCACTGTAAGTACAAGTATGGAATTGGTAAAACCAAGTAATCTGATCTTACTGCAATGATGCCACTACAGGCAATGCTAATCATAACATAAAGGCAGCTGCGTGTAGAAATGTGTTTCTTTTTGGCACTGTCTGTTCAGTTGGTTGTCACACACCCCCAGGAGTTGAATGAGTCAAGACATGGAAAAAAAAAAAATCCCATCAACACCACAACACTCAGTTTGCCTGCTACTTTCACGAACTCTTCAAGCTAAGCCCCAGGTTTTCTAACTCTTCAAGGTGTGGACATAACATGTTTGCAGATACTGTCTCTTTGCTCACACTAGAATTGGAACTTGTCACCTGGTGGCATAAGTAATAGCAGGTCAGAAATAACTGAAATGAAGCTTGATACTCAAATGTATCAGTATTGACTACATGACACACTCCATCCCGTAATGGACCCTGAAAAGGATCACACCTTCCATTTCTAGCATTGAAATTAGCAGCACAGACTGCCTGTAACATGATCCAGATGTTTTGGGAAGCCAGTTGCAGGTGTGAACAGTTACTCACCTTATGTCACATCCTCAAGTGATGTGAACTAGTGCTGAACTTCCAGAAGGTTGCAGCCCTTAGCTATGGAGTCCCCAGGAGGCATTTCCATGCAGGAAAGGGTGGGAGTGGGGGACACTAATTGTCACAGGCAGTTCAAGCCAAGGCTAGTATCGATCTTACTGACCAGGCATCATTCCCATTGCCTTGTGGCAGAAGACTTCTCTTTGGTGATGGCAACCTGATGAAGCATAATAAATCTGCAACTACCTTTCACTGAAGCGCGATCTGGAGGGACACTCACAAACACATATCCAAGACTGTCTTTTTTCCATTGGCTTTCTGGGAGATTACACAGTAACATGTCAAAGAGTAAAAACTAATCTTTTCTCATGCAAAGAAAGAAAAGAGTTTAGTGCACATAGGGTAACAGTGAAGACTAGTGAGCAGTTTGGCCAAAAAATCAAGTGACCAGTGGTAATGACAACAGGAGAAAGACTTTTACTTACTGGTACTAGGACTTCTAGTGCCTTGGAAGACAGCAGCGGTCAGTAATTTGAAATACAAGACTTCCACTGCTTAAATTGAGATTTGGTAGCAACACTGCACATGTGTTTTTAAGGACATTAATACATTCCACAACTTAAGGAGTCATCTTCTGAATTTCCTTCTTCACCACAGAAACGCAAACACAAACCAGCTTGATACAAGGTCAAGTTGATGTAACTGCTGGCACTCCAGCTTCTGCATCTCCCCAGACCGAGTGGCTCTTCCAAGTAAAATCTTAGGAGAGCTCATACAAGTCTAGCAAGAGCAAATTCATTAACCTGATGCGCAGTCATACAAAGTGCCTGGCCGCACACAACAAACGCAGCCTTTGTGGCCGTTCAATATGACAAGATCCACGCCACATCAGTGGCAGGCACTCGATGCCAAACACTCACATAGGTCTGCTTAGGAGTTATTAAGCACGTGTTGTCTTGCAGAAAGCATAAAGCTAACGAACATAACAGATATTTTTGAGAGACGCGCCATGACTGCTTTTTCATGTAATGGCATATGCGCAGAGCTTTGCTTTTTGGCAGTACAATACCCAGCATTTCAAGCCCACAAAGTCACAATGTTTATTGTCTGCCAGATGGACTGTGAAATGTTCATAATAGGATTATGCAAGTTGTCTATTGTGTGAAAAATAATCTGAGCATTATCCTCTGTATCCTTTTAATGGGTTTCCCTTTTATATAAATTACGAAGTCCAATATTTCTTTTTAAATACTTCTTGTAGAGATCTGCTTTCAGCTTTACAAATTATGTTGTATGCAGGCACATACTTCAGCAGTATTAAGGGAAAACAAGATTTTTTTGCATGAACAGAAGCATGAACACAGAACATTTTATTGTCTGAAATTATAGATATTAACTCTGATAATGTACCTGTATTTCTCAGTGTCCCAGAAATAATGAACAATATATGACAGTGCAGTTGCTATGACTCACAGCCGTTAGCCCCAGTGCAAGAAACAACTACCTTTCTGGAAAACACCTGACACTTTGGGTATATGCTTGCAGTTCCTGAAGCCAATAAAATTGTGCTTAAATGATTATCTGAACTGAAAATTGCGCAGCTCACCTAATCTTCACATTATGAATTCCTCTTTATAGTTATTGAAACTCCCAAGGATTTGATGGGTTTTAAATACAGACAGCCTTCCAAATTAGGTGATTCCTCGTCACTTGATGGGCAATGCTGTATCAGATTTTCAACCATTTTGCCAGTCACCAAGAAACTGTGACTGCACAAATTAAACTGCATATCTTAAAAACCAAGACTCAGCATGACTACTGCTGTTCCTTGAGTTATATCCACTGATGTCGCCCACCTATCAAAGTCACCCATTTCACAGTCATCCATTGCTCATCCTCCTCACTGAATCCGGACGGGAAGAGCCTTTGAAATCCACTCACACCTTCTTCAGCAGTGAATACGGACCATGCATTGGGATACATCTTCAGTGCCACAAGTGCCAAGCAAGGCAGATCTGTGTCTTACACTGCACTCCCAAATTTCTTGTGGGATCGAATGGTTTAAGCGATTAAGTTCTGTGGCTGGTTTTAACTCATGAAATTTTGTGTTGTTTGGGAATCAGTGCTTTGGAGGACTTTCAAAAGTCACCGAAGAAAAGATTAAAAGATTCCCATTTGGTTTGAATCAAGTCTTCCGGAACCATTTCTCTTCTTACATTGCCACCATTACAGAAATTAGCTAGTTCTCTTGCTACAAGTTCCCAGATTCAGGCTCTGTCCTCTGAAGACACTACTGGGAACACCTGCAACCGTATCCTTTCAGCATGAAAAGGCCCTCAAGCTCCGACCTTCAAGGCATGCCAGAAGTAAAGGATACCGGTTGCAACTTTCACCTGTCGAGTCTGCTGTACTACTTTTTTGTTACCTATAGCTTGAACTAAGGTTATTAACTCTAATGCAGCATCAATCTGAAGGTCAAAGGGTGGAATGCCACTGTCACACACATAATTAATGTGACATCCCTAAATAAGCATGAATGAGCTTCGAAACGGTACAAACCAGACATTTTTCTCACTAACTCCCAATCAAACCAGCAATATAAACTCTTCCCTTTCCCCTCACCCTGCCATGAAGAATCACAACTGGGATTCACCCTCAGGTGGCAGTACTTCAGTGGCAAACACTATCACGCAATAACCACACTGGGATTATACAGAACAAAATCAGTTGCGAAAGAACATATGTACTTATATTGGTGTTAATCTGGTTCCTTAGTCAAAGCAGCTGTAAAATGAGTGTTAAAAGAGAGTTTTTCTGGTCTAAAGATACTACAAGGGAGAACAAGAATGAATAGTGGCCTGTAGCCACTTTTAGAGAGGTAGAAAGTGGAATGTTACCTGATTTAAAATCATTAAATTGAAGAGAATTAACTGATAGACATTTTTCAGTTCCTCTCCAACTAAGAGGAACGAAAGGATTTGATAAGCTATGGAAACTCACTTACAAAAAAACCCACGACATTAATTCTTGCGATAAGCAAGCAGTTATTTTTCTTGAAAGAGTTCATTGTTCATAAGTAATTTAAGGACAAATTCCAATTCAGGAAAATACACTTTATATCAAAATTTAATACAACATCCAGGAGTGACAGGAAATTCAGGGCAGCAGGATTTATTTAATTGTTTTTAGGTCCAGTTCTTGAGGTCTGTTTTTAATGTTGATTCATAAAAATGTTGCTTTAGTCAAATATTTGTGAAACTGTGATTTGCTAGTGGTTTGCTTCATTTGGGGAGAACTTGAAAATGTTCTTGGCTTGGCCAGAAGGTATGAACTTGTTCTTGCATTTGACCTCCTTTGTACAGCACGGACTCAAACATCAGAGCAAGGCTCTGCTGTGTTAGATGTTGCATAATGGTGTCAAGTACTTTGTGTTGGCAATAATCTGCACATCTCCATCTTTCTTCCTCTCCCACATTCCCCAAAAAGACATTGACTGTGTGTCTTTTTATCTCCTTCTGAGCAAGCTTTAAAAAGTCTTGTGTTTTCCAGATTTCCTCTACAATCATTTAAAATTGGAAAGTTAAATTCTCTTGTAACTCCTGGAGCTCACGTGTTAAGAAAGACCATGACAACTGGTAAAACATGAAATACGAAACATATGGCAGATGCATCCCTGTTCTATTATATTATAATCTGCATGCTAAAGAATTGCTGGGATCCTAGTTGGTTGGAGGCAGCTGAAAGAGTGAACCTGCAATACGGTGGAATGACAATTCCCAGTTGCAGAACAGGACTGGCACTGCCAGAAGAAGACTTACCGTGCTCAGCCCAGTGCAGAAAGCATCTCCTTTATACAGGATGACAACACCCTAAGGACTGCCACCAGCTCAGGTTCTGCTCGTCGCACTGCAGTTTGGCAGGGCCCTTTTGGAGCTACCGAATCAAGCCCTTATTTTCCTGCTAGCTTCATGATGACTATATATCTCCCAGACCACTCCTTCACTTTCTCATTTTGCCTCTCCATTTTCTGCCATTCCTTTAGTAAAGGTTAAGGCAATTTAGAGCTTTCAATAGGCAGCATTCTGTCATCCAGGAGCCTGATCATGTCTGCTTGTCCTCAGAATGAGCACAGAAAAGGCAACAGTAATGGAAGCTTTTCCATGCACTGTCCCACCCAGGATGCTGGAGTACCTTGACCTGCTGGTCTTCTCCCATAAGGACATGAGGATACTTCATTACCTTGTAGCATCATTAGGTTGCTTGGTGTGAGCTACAGTGTCAAACAAGGGTGGGCCTGTCAAATGCTGCCAGTTGGGATGACCATTTGCTTCTACCTAGACTTCGAAGGCCACATCGCTTCCAGCCAATAACCAAAGTCTACTTCATTCACGTAAATGACCTACAGATGAGGTACTTCACATTTCATTATGGAACCTCTGACCCACCCATTGTCCAGTCCCTATTTTTCCCCTCAGCTGTCCAACTGGATACCCCAAATAAGTTAAAGCACAGTGTCCAAGAGTCATACAGTGCTGACTTTCCACTGCTCTAAAAGGCAAATCCTGCACTCGTATAAATATTTCTAAGCTCCAACTCAATAAACAGGCCCTTCATGAGAGTATAAAAATAACTGAGCCATGCTCCAAACCTTTCAGATTGCTGGAGAGGTGCAAAGGGTGTGCAGTGTAAATAAGAATCAGGTTCACAATTTCTATGCATGCTCTTGTTTTCAATTACACTTAGATTTGTTTCAGCTTTAAAATTGAGTTTGAACTGATGCCAGAATTATTTTTTTTCTTTAAATCTCAACACATTACAGATTAGCTGTGAACAACAGTTACTCTTTTCCATTCTCAGCCTACCACTTTTAAAAGGACACAGAAGAGGAGCTCAGATTTAGGCTCTGGTCTAGTGGAGAGGACCTGATCTCTTACAATGAGCACAGGTGCTTCTGTATTGAAGTATTAATCAACCAAAGTCCCATATGACCTTTTTAGTATGTTGGTATGGCAAGCAGTCAGCTGTGGGGTTTCTTCAGAAGCTCATGAGATCACTCCATCTCTTTAAAGCAAAAATAATGACTCTCCAGCAAATAGTAAGAGTTGGCAGCTGTGATGTTGAGATGATGTAATTGTACACAGTGGTGATGTGAGATTTTTCTTGGTTCCTAGAAGCCAATACTGCAGAGGTAACGATAACAACAACAGTATTTGCCTAAAATTTTTGGACAAGAAAGGAGACCAAGTTTCTTGCAAAAATGAACAGTGATCATAGAGAGCGAAAGGTCAGAAACTGGCTGTGAGAATTGGAATCGGTTAGGGCCAGGCTCTGGCACTAAAAATGCAAGGTAGCAAGCAGTGCAAAGAGCTGACTATTTCCCCTGCGCTAACACACATATCTTTATATTCTGAGCACCCCTGACTACTTCCCTCTCCACACCTCCTCTGTTAACAGCTGGTTATCTTCTTAGTTTTGCCATGGAGAAAATGATGGTATGGAATTATTTACTATTAGTAGGCTCCCCTAGAGTAAATATATGGCACTGTATACCTTGGCAAAATGGGACGGACATCTAACACTGAATCAGTGACTCAAAGAAGCAGCTTTTTCCGTTTTATAGGTGTTGGTGAATTTGCTGAAAAACAACTACTAAAAAAGACCTATGTTTCTTTTTTTCGACAGCTAAAGAGAATGGACTGGAAAGCTTAGGCAGGTTGAACAACTGGATAATGGAAATATCTGGTCACCTTAGCTCTGGGAGGCTTCAGGTGTTCTGCATCTTGTAGTACCCCCCTGTCCTTCTTTAGTTCTTAGGTATGAAACATAAGAAGAATGCCACTTAACTGAACTAGGTAATGCCTGTAAGAAAATGCTGGGCCACGCTGGTCTGGCTAAGCTACTTTCACAAAGTGGCCCATTTCGTTACAGCTCCTAATTACTGCTGCACAGATGCTGCTATTTATAAGCAGGAATAGCAGGCGCACTGCAGCTCCACTGTAAGTTTCCCAGTCTGCTGGTGGAGTTTGAATCTGGAATAGTTAGAGATGGACTCAGAAACCTGGCAAACTGGGGAAAAAAAAAAAAAAGTAAATAGAGGTTACTTTACTAACCCTTAATAAAGTAACCAGGAAATTGCTGTATTTTCTGCAATGATGGCTACTCTGAGTGGCAAATAAAACTTCTTCCACTGTGTCACTGTCTCTAACTGGGTTTTGTGCTTTAATGGTTTGTGAGGGCAAAACATCATGTAGGTATATATAATTTGGGTCACTCTAAACTCCTCCTAGATTCACAGGGACTGAAAGTTGTGTCTTATGTCATCCAAGAGGTAAAAACCCTCAATCCAAACCAAGGCTGGGGTGTGACCTACCAGTTAGATTTAATATTACAGGGGACAAATAAACACTGTAGAAGGGAGGAAAAAAGTTGGCAAACTTTCTTTGCTGCAGATTAGGAAGAACTGTATTCATTAGAAAGTTTTAACTTTGTTTAAAATCTGAGAGATTATCTGCAAATGATGGTAAGAATGCTCTTACTTGTTTCAAATTTGCTTCGAGTTCTTTTCAGGTGTTGTGTGATTTATTTTTTTTTTCCCAACATTAAAGTTAGCTTAATGAGTGCTAAAGTTAGCTCTAATTACTGTAGAAGTATGAAATGTAGATAACGTAACTACTAAGAGGAGAAGGAAACTTGAAAACTTTTGGATTTGGTTTACTGTTACTGACATGGCTGGTTAGCATTTCTGATAAAGGAGGTCTGCTAAAGATGGGTTTTTTCCTTTCAGTTGCCTTATCAAGAGCTCTTGACATATATGTGTAAATATATATTTATAAATATATATAGTATATCCCCTGCCTGTGCTTCAAAGTTGGAGTATATAAGGATTAAATATTTGTAATGTAAAAAAAAAGCAAAAATCACACCTGAAAGTAATCTTTCCAGCTATCTCTAAACATCACTCAGAAGCAAAGATGACACAACTCATTTTTTGCAGGAGGAGCTTTTCGAAAAAACAGTTGGCTGTTGAACTGGCTTTCAGTTTTGATGGGACTATTCTGGCCAAAATTTCAACTCTTCTTGTTTGAAAACACTGGCTGAAGAGAAGTTCTGCTTTAGTTGCCTAGTGTCCCCGTTCTCCTCTCTGGGCCAGGCTCTGCTGCATTGCCCAGGACATGGCAGGATCCTGATGCCCACAGCCGTCCCCACCTTCACTCCAAGGGTGCGACAGTGCAGGAGATTCTGGTTCAGCTAGGAGCAGACACCCAAACTACTCAGAGGGCAAAGTAGCATTTTTTCATAATCCTAATTATTTTAGTCTAATTGTACTAACCAATTTTACTGTTGACACAAGTATTTATCCCGAAAATTGAGCAAAGCAAATGGATGTGGCAGGTGAATCAGCTACTAAAATACAATAAAATTTAAGAGCGAAAGAACAACCATTCAGGGTTGAGAACCTGACTCTAGCAATCACCATTCCTACTCCAATCTGTCACATAGATGGGGCATGGCAGCACCTCTCTCTTCAGAAGGGGGAAATCCAGAGTTCACGTTAGCTGTGCTCTTCAGATTACTAAACAAAGAGTGCTCGAAAAACCCAATACATGTAGATATTTCATATTATCGTTCAGGACACTGACACTACGTTGCTGTGCCACATAAATAGAAGTAAGAGTTATGTGGGTTATTGACCACTGTATATTTTCCCACTGAATCATAATTATAGATTCTCTTTTACTGTTGCTGCGAAGTAATTCTGTGACTAATCTGATTCACTGTGCAAACACAGCATTCACCAGAACTTAAAGTGTCTTGTGTCTTAATAGTGCCAGGCTCAGGCACATGGTAGCTCGTAGTAACCAGAGGCACGGGTCTGAGACTCACCAAACTCCCTGCAAGGTCCGCCTCTGAGGAGCAGGCTGCATCAGATGTGTCTTCACATCATTGACATCTACAGAAATCTCTCATATACTGGTTCCTGCATAGGTTGTGTGAACAAGAAGATACTGCCCTGATACCACAAGACTATCAAAATAGCGAGTAGCAACCACTAAAACACCATCTGAAAGGGAGTACCTCTTACCCAGCTCAAAGTGCGCAGCATGCTGGCACGTGCCTCTCCCGGGGCACGCACAGGGACGCCACGCTCCTAAACTGAGGCTGTGGACACACAAGTCCTTTTCCAGACTCAAGTTGCTCAATAAAATTTTCCCATTACTTCACAAGCTAAATCAAATGAATGAATATGCCTCACAGTTGCTTTTCTCCATTTTCCCTCCCCACCACAGAGACTCCTGAGCTGGCACAGGCCAATGTCATTCCACTGAGGTCAATGGAATGATGCCCATTTATATCAGCTGATGATTTAAACCTCTAGACTTTCTCTCTGGCACACACTTCTTTTCCACTGAGCCTGGATATAAAGCAGAGTCTAGAACATATGGAGGTGAAGACACCCACAGCTCATTTAAACTCACACTTCCAGTCTCGCAGCTGCATCACAACAGGAGTTTTGCAGACACGACTTCAATGTAGACACATCTTCAAAGGAAAGAAGAACAACCCAGCACGTACGTCAATGCTAAACAGATACCAGCAAGCAGTGACAGCGCAACTGGCATCGAGGTGAGGTTCTTCCTACCACCCAACTTTTCCAACTTTACTTTTTTGCACAAGTAAGCACTAGAACAGCTACAAGGAGGATTCAGCACGCAGAAGTGGGGAAGAGACTGTCTGGGGGGACCTTCCTTGTAAAGAGAAGCTACGCTCATGAGAACTCATGAGAACTGTTGGCTGAGGTAACTGTGTAATGCTGTAGCATGTTTGCGGAGGAATTCCAGCTTGACTTCTGCAATGATTGTCTTATGCCCTCAGGCATGAGCTTTTATTACCCTTATCTTGGCAAGTACATTTACTTATTGGCCACAGCCTTCTGTAGAGGGAGGACTGGCTTGCTACCATTCCCGACTGGGTGGCTGCTAAACCAGCTGTCCCAAAAATTGGAGGGAACAGAGAATGTTGATAGATCACACCTCAGCCCATCTACTTCCAGCTGAAGTCACAAAGGAACACAATCTAAAATGAAATAATTACCCAGGGAACCCAAGTGACCAGGCACCTCCTGCATTTGGAAACCAGAGTCAGCTGGCTGGTACACAACTGAAGAGGGATGTTCCCACCAAAAGGAGCCATCCAAAGCCAATTCTGAGATCCTATTTCTGGAAGATTGAAGATCTGAAGTCTATAACAAACTGGAAAGTGCATCTTGGCCTGCTGCTCCAGCCACATTTGAACGTGGAGCAACAGTGACATAAAGTGGCCCAGTGGGTTAATCACAGGTAGAAGCATTTCCCAGGAGACCAGGCAGTACCTTACAATGTTATTCTAGCGTGGCATGCTGTAAGAAAAACAAGCCCCAAGTGCTACCTTATTCTTTACAGAAGAGACACCAGAGTCCTCCACATCTGGTAATGGTAAATAGCACAGGATCACCTGGGAGGAGTTATCTGAAACACTGCCTGCTCCTTTTCATAGGACAGGCTGGCAAAACAAGAGAGGCAAGTAGAAAAGCACAAGTATAAGTACACGTGAAAATGTGAAAGGTTGTGACAATATTATATTCCACCCAGATGTCTGATTCTCTGAAAATAAACAATATGAACAATAACAACAAAAACTCAGTGTCATTTCAGTCCATACGCCCACAACCTGAGAGCCAACTGCCACTGTAGAGATAGGCACGTGTAAAGTGTAGCTGCAGAGCAAGACCAAAAGGAAGGAAAACATGAAAAGATCATTCAACTGTCTGATCTTTCTGTCAGGACCATCTGATCAGTTTAAGTTGTCTGCAAATATCGCTCAGTAAGTCAGTATTAAATGACATTATTAAATGTCAGCAGAGACATGCCAATTTTTCACCAGAGTCCTTTGCTGACTATTGTATCTCCATATGCTTATTATTTGTGTGGGCTTTATTCTAATTCTTACAGGAATAGATTTGTCCCCAGGCACCACACAGTGCACAGGACAGAATGATCCCCATGTCAATTAGGGTTTCCTCAGGATAATTTGACACATGTTTTCTTAATTAACAGCATCGTAAGTATTAGATCTAATTACAGGGAAAGCCATGTACATTATAAAATATAAATTAAGGTTTGTTTTATACATTAAAAGCAAATCAATATTTAGCAATAACATTCTCAAAAATATTTTCTGTAATTACAGTATGACACTGATTAGTAATTCAGGTTGGAATTATGGGTCTTGGATATATTATCCCGTAAACTGATAGGGAAACGCCTACCCTATTAAACCAGAGCTCTCTGGGTGTTTCCTTTCTGGCCGTAAAAGATCACAGCTGGGCCCTCGATGGCTTCGGGACAGCTCAGTGCAAGTAGTATCACTTGTGTCTGAACAGCACCATGAGTGTTCACTGCTGATGCTGTCACGGTTAGAATTATATAACAGCTGGCAACTTCAAAGATTTGGAGAAGGTTATTTTAGAAAAATTAAAATATTTTAATATGTTTTGCTTGTAAGAGCTAAACTTTGTTTACTTCTTTACAAATTTGTACTGTATTATATATTGTCTAGGTAGCAGGTAGTACAATTCTAAGCGTACATACAAGGAAGCATGTCTTACTGATTTCAGACAAGCAGAAATTATTTTTAGCTAATCATAAGTACACGTGCTGTCAGAGATGCCTGTTAAAGTGCTCATTGTTTGCTTCTGGATATCTCTAGACTTAGAAAACAAAGAAAAATGTCAGAAATAGAAATCAACAATTAATATTTGTGACTTGTAACTAAAAAGCAAAATTATAATTACAACAACCAGAAGTAGAACATAAAGAGATAACCACTGAGAGAAGCTGTTTCACAAAAAAATATTGTTTGGGTTTTTTTCTTCTGAAATGTCCAACCTGGTAGGAGTTAAAACAGAAAGCACAAAAATAAAACCAATTTTTTAGAAGTTTCTTTTTGTTTGTTTGTTTTTCTGTTTGATTGGTTTTTGGTTTTTTTGTTTTTTTCATGGAAAAGAAAGACTCCATTTCTTTGCTCACAAAGACTCTTCCATTTGCTTAGGCTATGAAGTGTTAAGCTAGTTACTCTGCTGTGCTATCTATTCACACTGTCAAGAATTCCCTGAAATAAATCCGGTGTAAACAGGGTCCATAAGTCCTGATGGCTGGAAATGTTAAGTGTATAGAAGAGCAACATGAGCGAGACAGAGCTTTGAGGTGGATCTGCCTCAACCTTCTGTTCTAAGAATCTCCCCAAGTAAGGCTCAAAAAGTCCAGTTTGACTTTAGCAGCAACTACTTCTTGTCATAGTGAAAGCTCAAGGCAAGTAGAAGGTGAGAAGAAAGGATGTATAACCTCTGATACGAGAGTTATAACTGTAACTCCCTGTCTCTGGCTCTTCTTTGTTGGCTTCAACAGCCTTCTGAGCTGCAGCAAATCGTGTCTCGCTGACTCTAAGGACTCTCCCCAGTTCCCTTGGAGCCTGACTGACAGTTCCCTGCTCCCCAGAGTATCCTCTCCTTCTCCCACCTACCAATATTTCCCTCTCTGAGCACGCATCTGAGGACACCGTGAGCAAATCTAGCACATACTATATATCACAATACGCAAACAACTTGCGGCATACTAGTGCCCCATCAGGACTTGCTAGAGCGGTTCCAAAAAAAAAAAAAAAAAAAGCAAAAAAACCCCAACAAAACACAAGAAGGAGCGGAACTTAGGATCCTCGTGATATAAAAGCACCGAGACCAAGGCGATGAAAAATCATCTACATTTTTTTCTGCTATGTCAACTACAGAACATGGACATAATGATATAAGCATGGAAAGATGTCTCATGCCCCTGGTCCTGGGCAGATCCCTTTCCAACAGAAAAGGACTTCATTTCAGAGACTATTCATCCAGTGAGGCTACGAAAGCAAGCTGACCCCTCAAATACACAAATATGCAGAGAAGCTATTAAACAAGATTGGATAACAATAGAGATCACCGCTGTGATCCATAGCCTTAAAGGCACAAACTGGTTGCAGTTAGAGGCTTGACGCAGTTTTGACCAGAGAAATGATTACGTCACAGCGAAGCAGGAAAAATCCACAAGGCACAACATCTCGCTAACCAAAACCCCATCCATTTTTTCCTGTTTCCTGAGCAGAACATCCAAAATACCTTGTTCTACATTGCAGCAAGCCTAACTCCAAAGAGTTTGGACAGCAGAAATAATGACACAGGTTTAAGGAGGTAAAAAATCCTTCCTGCTCTTTGATTAACTGGGCTTCTTGATGGAGTTAAGTGCAAACAGCTGCCTGGACTTCAACTGAAAAGCCTAAATCTAAACACTCCGTGTTTACATAACCCAAACTTCTAATCAGGCAGCTGGATAATCCACCCATTTAAAGTATCCCTAAGAGTTTCAGGGAAATGTGATTTTCTTACAGCTAAGCCAATCAACAACCACTTTAAAAAACTCTAGCTACCGAGTTACTACTTTGGAACAGCAGTCTCAGCGGGATGGGGTCACGACCCCACAGTGAATCACAAAGCAATTTTGGTGGGATCCGTCCCCCTTTTTCTTTTTTCTTTCTCTCTCTCTTTTTTTTTTTTTCTTTGAGAAGTACAAATCTGAATCTCTAATTTCCTCTGTATTCAGATGCTGCAAGGTAATAAAGAGAAAAGCATACAGCAGTGCTTACATGCATGCTGGTATTTGCTCACAGGACCTTAATCTAAAATCTCATGAAATCCTGACCACATCCATCCGGAACCAAGGGACTTGGGAAAGGTAAGGTACAATCACCACCAAGAAAGTCCTTAATTTCTTAGGGGGAGAAAAGGGACAGGATTTAGGAATGAGAAGATTTCACAGAAGACGACAGTATAGATTTTTACAGGACCACTTATAGGATTCCATATTCCTTAAATTGACAGACACATTTGTGGTGACTTTAAGTGGCCATAGCCCTCCATGTTCACAGCCCTATTTCACCTCACAGCAGTGTTTTACCACCATAAGTCATTATACAGTCAGGCTCTCAGTTTTGTTTTTATGTTTGACTGAAATATTTTCACCTTATTGCAGTTTATGATTACTTACCAGATATCCCAATGTTTGTCTGCCTTTTCCTAAGTCAGCAAAGTCCCTATGCTAAATCACATCCAGTCACACCAGTTAGATAATGGAAGGCTGAACACAAATATTTTCCCTGGCCAATACCACAGTTGTTAATAATCTGCTCATCCACGCAATCCCTAACAAAATATCTTATAATTCAACTAAATTTTAAGTGTCCCAAAAAAACGTGATGCTGCTTGGTCTAAGCATAATAACATGGGGTTTACTTCTGAGTCTACTGCTGAGCAACAGGGTGATCCTGGACAATTAACTCGATACTTCTCCGCCTCCATATCCCTACCTGTAAAATGTGGCTGGTGATGTTTAGCTTTCAATTTGAGACATGGTAAAGCAAATTACTGTTTTAGTAATGACCTATAATGCTCAAGACTGTAAGTAAAGCTGTATTTTAAAACTAGTGAAATAAATTGAAAACAAGAAAAAGATTTCACTTTTTCCAAGCAGAAGTGACCATTTTAGAACATACGGTAATAAAATAAAAATAAAAGGACAAGGTTTTAGACAGAGCTGATACAATCTGGCCATAGAGGAAATAAACTTCATCCAGCATTTCTTCATTTTGCCAAGACCCCAGCAGAGCAGCAGAGATACAGCACTTGAGATCCAACACTGGAGAAACAGCATTACAAGATCCCTTTCAGATTATATGCCAAATATTTCAATTCCTAGCCAAAGAGGTTGAAAGGTTTGGGGCCAAAGCTGAGAAAGAGCTTTTTTATTTTAAACTTTTAAGAACTGTTTATAAATACTGCAATGTTGGAAGGAATCTGGCAAATTTTGATCCAGATCTGAATAGACAGATGAAAATTTCTTGTGCTTTTCAGTGATAGTAGAGGTCCCTTTCAAATAACTTGAATGTACTGGTAGAAAAATGAAGAGCAGTAAAAGCTTGGCTTAACTTTTTATTATTCAGGTTTCCAAGAATTTCTCCTGCTTATGGATAGGTGTCCTTTCCACCAAGAAGCCCAGCAGAGAGCTCCTGCATTAATATCCAGTAATTCCTGCTGTACTGGACAATCGCCGTAACAGACACACACTGCTCATGAATCCCTCAGCCAGCCTCTCTTGTCTTTACTGAATGATCTAATAGCTGTTAGCGGACAGCAGCGAGGACAAAAATATCCCATAGAAAAATTTCGTGTCCTTCACCTTCATACTAAGCAGCCAGTTGTCTCATCTGCTCTGTGCGTAGCTCTGCCTGGTTCCTATTGGGACTATGTGGCAAACTAGCTGCCCCCAACTGAATTGCACAGTCCACTCCTACCTGCCATCTCTAGCAAATTCCTATGCCTTTTTTTAGGAGTCTATAGCTCCTTTCATCCTTCCAGCTTCTTTTCTACTCCTGTGGCTGATCAGCACAGAAAGCAGAAAGTCTGGCAAAAAGAGTAGCAGAGTCCAGCACTAACCCCACAAAAGATGAAGTGGCAAGCGATAGCAAATTGGAAGATTATTTATAAAACACCAAAATAACTTCAGTTCCCCCCCAGTTCTAATCCTGTTTTTAATCTTTAAGATGAGACCACCTCTATTTGCTTTTTTGGAGATGTGTTTGAGTTTAAGGTTCCCATTAATTATTTTTAAAAAGCTGAGGGGAAGGTTGGAGAGCTCTGAGCTGCAGGAAAAAAAAAGCATTCTGTATTCTCCTCTCTGTGTGAGGCTTTAATGCTACACACGCTACAAGGTGAGCAAGAGTCACATAACAAAGCCTGGCTGTTGTGTTGAGAAGGCATGGCAGAAGGTGACATCTAACTCACCGACTAGTCAGTAAAACACAGCAACAAACACCGTTTTTCAGCCTTTGCAGGGAACACGTCCTGCACTGAAAGCCCGAGGCAAGTGCACACAGCACAACACAACGGAGGATACCTGGAAGTCGTAGTCCCAATCCGGCTCCTCAGCCTCTAGTCCATCACCGCTGTGCGTCACCCTTCGGCCACGGACCTTCCGGCAATGCCGTCAGGGAGCTCTGTATTCATTACCTTCACAGACTGCAGCACTTTCTTCCTTCGCTGAACAGCACAAAATATTTTCATGAAGAACACCTACAGCATTTGTGGTCCAATTTCCCCTCTTGAACATCTTTGTAATTATGTGGCTTTTAAGATAAAATGTCTCAATTAGGCAACTATTTATTTTCATTAAGAGTTCAGCTTGGCTTGCTTCCCAGCAACTTTCTGGACAGCCAAAATAATAGATGTATAGTGATTCAAATAACTGTGTCCTAAAAATAGATACATCTGCAGTATTTGCTGTTGAACAAGCAGCCAAGCCCAAATAGTATCTCATTATTTTGAGAAATAAAATGTAACAAGTTTCAAGCAAAATACCCCTTCTACACTCACATCTTTCCACAGTCTCCATTTGCTGTATCTTGAAAATGCAAATAAAGTTTTATAACAAGATGCAAATAAAACTTTTTCAGCAATAAATACATCACATCAGACTCGTGTAGAGATACACTTAGATTGCAATATACTCTCTGCAGATCCACAGCCTGACCCTACCATTGTATGTGAGAATCTGAGCAATAAAGCCCATTCAAAATGAACCCGCTTGCATCTTTTCTAAACCTTATTTAAACCCGTGAAAGACAATGTAGAACAATAATGTTAGTCTGTATGTGAGAACACTGTTACAACTGTTTATACATATTCACCAATTTCCACTGAGTGGTGTCATGGCAGGGAGCGTAGTTTGGGTTTTTCTCCTTGTCCTGCTATTTCTTAGCTGTGTTAACCTTGGACAACACATTTCACTTTTCCTTTGTCTGGTGAGGAATAACTTACTATGAAAAAAAAAAAAAAAGCCATCTTGCTTATGCTTCTGTACAATATCTAGCCCACAAACAGCTCTAGCTAAGACTGCAAATTTAGATGCAATGTGAGAAGTAATATCAGTAGCTCTGTGTGCGCAAAATGAGGTACAGGGTATCTGGGTGTTTTAAGACAGAAGCTTTCCAGCTCTCAAACTGGCAGGCTCAGCCCTGTGAGCTAACACACAGCCTTGCAGCGTGCTTACAGCTGCTTCAGCCTCAGTTAAATCAAGTTGTTCATCCACAGCTCCAAACCCTTTTTAACTTCAATGTATATCTCTGTATTCACACCAACGTGTAAAGGGCTCCCAGCCAGGGGCACGGTGCAGAACCAGATCCTATCTGCTCACTGACTCGATGCGGCACCATCCACAGCTGCAATGTAAATACTGCTTTCATTCTGTAGGGGTTTCTAAGAAAGTTTATTTGAAGTCTGGAAGTGATAAAGGGCAGTTATTCTGTATAGTAAACAATTATCTATAGCAAACAATTACATATTTAGCATCTGCTTGTCTTGTTCAAAAAAGAGTTTTGGGGTTTTTAAATAAAACTAGTAAGAACTATATTTAAAGATTCAAAACTCAGAATTTTTTTTAACAAGGTCTGCATACAGAATCACAGAATGGTAAGGATTGGAAGGGACCTCTGGAGATCATCTAGCCGAACTTCTCTGCTAAGGCAGGATCACCTAGAGGATTGCACAGGATCACGTCCCGGCGGGTTCTGAATATCTCCAGAGGAGACTTCACAACCTCTCTGGGCAGCCTGGTCCAGTGCTCCGTCACCCTCACAGTGAAGAAGTTTTTCCTCATGTTCAGGTGGAACTTCATGTGTTCCAGTTTGTGCCCATTGCCTCTTGTCCTGTCACTGGGCACCATTGAGAAGAGTCTGGCCCCATCCTCTTGACACCCACCCTTTAGATATTTATAAGCGCTGATCAGATCCCCTCTCAGTCTTCTCTTCTCCAGACTAAACAGACCCAGCTCTCTCAGCCTTTGCTCGTACGAGAGATGCTCCAGTTCCCTAATCATCTTCGTATGAAATTGGAAAGCTATTTTTTTCTAGAAGGATTATACAGTTTTATAGAATTGCAAGCAGCTCTACTAAATGTTTGGCTGTGTTTCTGTGCAACGGAAAATGGTTACAAAAGAACTACCCCACAAACGCAGAATCACGCTGCCAAGATTAGGTACAGCTTGCTCATAGTTTCAACAGGTGCCCTGTAGTACTTCTGGGGATTACAAAACGTACTCTGACCCAGACCTTGAAAAACAAGTGTGTCAAGCCACAAAAAATGAAAAAAAAAAAAAAAAAACAAAACCACCCCAATGCAGAATTTTTAGAACAATCAAAAATACCATCAAGTTATTTTACATGCGTAACATGTCCATGACAGCGTATTCCAAGCAACTAGTAACAATAGGAAAATGAAAAGAAAAACATAAACTATTTGATGTCCATAAAATGGGTTTTCACAAAATAGGAAAAAACAGGTTTCTCACAGGGATTCAAAGTTAAGCTATCTACTATCCAAAAGGAGAACTAGCTACTGTCTGTCATCGGTGCCCTACTAACAGTTTATTAGTCTGCTGACATCTCCATCGAGAAAAAAAACTGGTAAATTGTGTCGGGACGAGAGGCCGCAGTGAGTGAAAAGGACTTGCTGTGATGTGGTGGTGGCAAGCAGGATTTTTTAGACATCTACACTTACTTTGTGATAAAATGCCTCTAAGATGGTGTCACTTCCCTCCCAGACAGCCCAGCTTTTCTTAGCGCCTGATACTGAATCAGTGACCTTCTGTGAATCGGAGCTAATCTCAGGATATGTCACATCTGCAGCAGGAGGAACAGCTGAGCAACACTTGTCCAGGCGTAATTGAGCCTCAAGATTGCAGAGCAGTGCGTGATTAATTGGCTGAAGGATTCCTGATAAAGGGGAAGAGGATAATGACCTGCCTGGGTCAATGGGTGGTGCTCTGCTTATCTGGAAGCATAAAAGGCATTAAAAGAAATGCTCCTGATCAAGGTCACAGGGAACGGTGACAGATTCTGTGTGAGTGTGAATTTGAGGCATTTCAAAATCACATTCCATAGATGTGCACAGGGATAAGTGTACTTCAGAAGAGTATTTTAATACCTTTTATGGTTCTGGTTCCACAATCATTATTCACAAAAGTATTGCCAAGTGCCTAAACTTGAAGACAACTACTGATCTACAGCTTTGCAAATACTTCCACATAGACTTGGAACAGGTAAGCCTAAACCAAGGTAATTCTCACTTGATTTTCATGTGGATATTCTAGCTTGTTCCAAGGTCCTCTTAGAAGGAGACAGGCAATGCTCCCACATTGGAAAAGGGGGAAAGAGCCACCTGGAACAACTTCTGTGGGCAACAGCTGTGGTGACACACACGTGACTTGTGGCTTAAGAACTACTTTGGCTTCCTAGGACTGCTCAGCTAAGCTGCAAAGAGCAGGTATCATTTCTACTCCACACATCCACTTCTCAGCAACCACGACAACCTCCTTGGTGCACCCTCAGGGAAGGGAAGCCTCGAACATTTCTAAGGATGAACTTCAGAGCAAGTACTTACTATAAGTCCACGCAGTCTTGCGCTTCAGTCCACCAGGATGCCTTATGCAGATCAACTACATCTTGTGCAAGAAGTTTGCAGCAGCAAAACTGCTGTAAATATCAGCTGGGTAAGTTTAGGTAAATTTAACAAAAATATGCTAAACATTCATTTAAAAAAAATAAGACAGCAACAAACAAAAGATACCTTTTCATAACATAGCAGCAGCCTGTTCTGTCATCCAGAGGACTCCCTGTGTCTTACGGACAGTGCATCTTCTGATACCTCTCCCTCAACAGCCTAAACAAATTTGACTGTCCAGATGGAAATACCCCAGGGGGTTCGCAGTTGGCTGATCTAGCCAGACCTCTTCACAGGGAAGGCTAACTCTTCCCTTCCTTGCTCTTTGGACGAACAACAATTTGTTTACTCAAACAGCTCTCCCTCTTTCCTGGGTTGATAAGAACTTCACCTCCATCAAACAGCCAAACAGTTTTTTCTCTTAAACTCTAAATATTCATAAAAGAGATTATAAGGGAGCTGAGCTCTTTATGCTTCATGACTGCACTCCAGCTGCCTCTAGTCTAATGATGTTTTTTTCATCTGCCACACAGATTTTCATACAGTGAGGTTACTGCTCAATTATACTGTTGCTTGTGGAAAATTGCGAGGATGGCAGTTTATTGGAAATAAGTGTGAGGTAGAGTCCTACAGGGAGGAAAGTCACTCTTTGAAGCTTCACTCAGCATCGGTTTATATAGGCCACACAAGAGAAGGTGTGGTGGGTCACCAGCTGACATATGCTCAGAAGAAATCAAAAGTCATACTGTTTTTGGCACAAATACAAATGGGCAAAGCATCAACTAGTACAGGATTTTTAGTCCTTAATGGAAAGTTTTCCACTTCAAACAACCACAACAAGTAGGAAAAATGAGCTTAAAAGTCCTTCAGGACTGAAATAGTCAGAGCACGAAAAATAACAACAAAGAGTTTGCAACCTACAGCATTTTCACACTTTTTCTATTCCCTCTCCAGGCAAATGTGCCCATTTCAAGAAATTAACTGTATTGCTGCTAATTGTATAAGCCAGACAAATGGGAGTTGATAGTTTCACACAGTTGTCCCATCCCTTGACAGGCCCATCTGGCAGCACGTATCTTCTGAGCAAACTGGAAATGGCCAAATTGCCATGGGCAATCCATAGCCTCACCCTGAGGAAAAAAAAAACAGAATTCAAACTGGGCTGCCCTTGAACAATGTCGTAAGTATTGCCCATCTCCAGAGAGAAAGGATTTGGCTACTTCCTCTTTCGCTCAAAGAAGATTTATAGCTGATCATCATACAATAAGTGCTGGGTAAGGGTTATTAATCCTTCCAAACCCACTTCACATTAGTGACTAATTCAAACTTATTTGGTGCATAAATCACGGGGTACTAAAGCATTATGTTTTCCCTCCTCTTTGGCTGTAATTCTGAATCCTTGAGGGTGTTCTTTTACAAACCCCTAATCTATTTATGTGGCTCCAAACATGCTGAGCCAAATTCTAATTTATAATCTCATTTCTTGCTCATGCAGCACTTCTCTCCCCAGCACCTAGCTTTCAAGTGTCCCGCTTGTAGTGCACTGCTCTCCGATGAGTTCTCAATAATAGAGCTGAAATCCAGCCCTAAAAGCAGCTTCTGTGCCAAAGCTCGCTTAGTGCTATAGAGGACTACAGGGCCCTCATATGCTGCGGAAGCACAGAGGTGAGAATGTTAACTAAGGGAATTTGCAAGTTGTGACGCAAATAGAAAAGCTCAGCAATATTTCTGTCTGAGCTTCCTTCTCATACAAATAGTTTGGATGCATTAAAAATACAAAACAGGTTATGGAGGGCATTTTTCTTCAGCCTCTGAGGACTACGGTGTTCTCCAAAATATAAAGTGATGAATGCATAGAAGTGATCTTCTCCCTTAGACATGGATGTTCCCTTTCACACTGAAACAACTCACGTGGCCAGAGCCATCCACGAGAGTGAAACATGTTTCCCAATGTGCGTTTTAAATGTTTGCACAGCAGTGGATGTCCGTTGCTGCTCATTTGCAGAGCAGTATGCACAGTGGTCCCTGATTTTGTTTGGTGTATCTAGATGCTGCTTTAACATAGTTTCTTAAAACCTCATCATGTTTTTATGTCTTTTCTTACATGTTTTCTGAATTTCTGTTAAGAAACCTAGTCTGGCCAAAACAGCACGTGTAAAACATAGGAGTTTCATGTTCTCAGAGTTAATCAAGCTTTCACACAAAGACGTGCAGATTGCTAATGTTCTGATGCTGCTATTTAAATTCATGGCAACCTATGCATAAACCACACTGCCGTGAGTGAGGTCCTTCTTCCTGCAGCAACTAGCTGCCACTCTTACAAACTCGTAAAAACACACCAAGAAGGGCGCTAACATAAAAATTTTTCTCCTTACCTTGCTATCTTTCCGTTTTCTTTTAGACAAATCAAAGTGAGTTAAAATCTATCTGCAAAAGCGACTCCCAGTTTTTCACCACATCTAACCAGTAGAAAGTCAACTGCTGCAGCTCACTGCCAGCCAGCGAGGGCAGCTATTTTCTGATCCACCAGCATGACACACACTCTAGGAGCTTTTGTTAAGACTCCATGGCAGGATCCAGGTAGTCACAGTGAACTCCCTTTGTGAGCACTGGAGAGAACAGGTATTGAAGACAAAAGTAATCTCATCCTAAAGCTGACATCCAAAATAGGTCACTTGCATCATCCTCTGAACTCCTCTTTGCTTGTTATAACAGGAGCCCAGGATAAGTAGCACAGATGGAGATACCAGAATTGTAGCAATTTCCAGCAGTTTCTATCCAGGCACTGTATGTATATACCATCTACAGTCTTCATTTGTTTAGCATAAAGACGCAAAGCCACAGCCTACCCGGGGTTTGAGAATTGGGAAGACAC
Organism: Aramus guarauna; assembly: GCA_013400195.1. Classification (NCBI taxonomy): domain Eukaryota; kingdom Metazoa; phylum Chordata; class Aves; order Gruiformes; family Aramidae; genus Aramus; species Aramus guarauna. The sequence continues at coordinate 425,233 of VXBL01005755.1, read as the reverse complement.
CTGCACTGGGAGAAGGGACATGCTGGTCTTCCTAACACTTCAAATGAGAAGCATCCAGGAAAAGTCTGGCTTTAGACTGACACCTCTCTCTCCTCTGGGATTTTTCATCTGTGGATCTCAAGGTATCTCACAAAGCAAATCAATGTTATTAATCCTGCTTTACTTGTCCAAGGTCATCCAGCATAGACACAAGCTGAACTCTAGTGCTCTGAAACAGCTCAGTACCACACAAGCCATGCACTCTCCCCTAAAAAAAGCATTAATGTTATCTCCAGAAATACGGAAATTTGGGATTCACAGTTTGAATCTGAAACTAAGTTTCTAAGATAAATGAAAATAAAGTAAAAGCAATTATAAGTGCAAATTAAGTAAGAAGCAACTTATCTGGACTGGTTTTCTAGGCATCTGTCTTGAGATTTGCAGTGCAGAAATAACATCTCTCTGACATCACAAGTATGTACTCTTGTGCATTGAGAATATCCTGCTGTTTATTTGGATCTTTTGAAGTCTAGTATCAATATAGCTTCTTAGTCCCCAGAGTGTCCTCAGGCTTTGAGATGTGTATTTTTAACTTCTGTACTTACTGACATTTCATTCACGCTATTTGGCTGTTCTCCCCATCAGGGCTTCATCAGCTATTGCTCCGATTTTGGCACCACAGGCCTTGTTTGCTTTACCATTTCCTAAATGTCTGTGTGAAGAGGTGTGGCCGGCTATGCCAATGAGTTCACCCACACAAAAACTACGTTAACTTCAGAGCTAAAGCTCTTTGAGGGCATTTTCCTGTCAATGCAATCAGCGTAAACCAAGGAAATCATCGGTTAAGGCAGGACTGATGCTCAGGCCAGTTGTACACACCATGTTTTACATGCCTTGCTGCCCACACGCTGTAATACCTACCGGCTCTCACTGAGCCCACTTCCACACAACAAGCTCACCTTCACCTCCAGGATTTGGCCACCCACAGTGTATCTACTCACTCCCTGAAGCAAACACACTCACCATGGTAGAAGTGGAAGTGGCAGGACAGAGAAAGCCCGTGGGGCCAGCATGAAGCAGTAGCTCAGCATCGGCGGGCACGGGGAGGAGTAGCACTCTGCCATTCGTTTGCAGCATATTGCATCTCTCAGACATATCCCGGCAGAGCTCAGAGTACACAAAGACCACTGTTTGATTCCACTTTAAACAATTTGAGTCAAATTGTTAGGTGAGTCAAACAACAGACTCACCTAAAGCTTCAAGACTTCCTTTAAAAAATCCTTTGCATCTGCTGAATTTTTCAAATCATGTTACCAAAAAAGAAAAAAAAATTGAATCAAGGAATTTGATGGTTGTAAAAGCCTACATTTTTTAGTCTGAATTCAGAATATTTTAGAAAGGGTGATGCAGGAAGAGGATAGAAAGTGCTTCATTCATAATTTATACTAATGTTGGATTTCAAGGGTGCCATTGGGGAAGTACAGGTAGTGCCTGTCAAATAAAATGTCACCGCTTGGTTTTAATAAGGCAAAGAAGATTCAGGGCTTTCAAGGTCTAGTATTTTATGCTACCATCAGAAATTAAAGGCAGCCAGCAGTCCTCAAGATAGCACTGCTTGAGTCCTCTATGTTTCACACCTTGATGGTGCATTGCACAGGAAGATTATAACCACGTGAAATTTGAATTCAGCCTCATTGGTAACAGTCTTGACTACAAATAACTATTTTCCCAGCAAAATTCTTCCCTCTGTATGACATCACTTACAATATACCCATCCTAAAGAAGTACCAGACACAAGTAAGGCCTGGTCTCGGCGGGGGTGACTAAGAATAAACAGTTTGGAAGTTGGCACTGTCCAAGGCGTTGCACATTGTCCTTACAGAGCAAAACACAAAGAAGAAAAGCAAGCTGGATGCACCAACCAAGCTGGCGGGAGCACAGGAATTTTTTTTTTTCAGCTGCCATAAAGGTCTACTGAAACAAGAGCTTCCCAAATCTCTGCAGGTATGTCTGTGACTTTTCCATCATCAGTAGCCTGCTGCTTAGGGAAGCAGAGCATTAGGCTTTCTTTAAAGGAGTTTTAAAAGCCCCTCTGTTCACTTTCAACCATTCATCACAGTCATTTGAAGTTCTCTTTTGCAACCCTCCTTTTTCTTACTCACATCTGGTGCTGCATGTTACTATGCTGCAACCATAAATAATGAAGGAATGATATGGAGATAGTGGATGCTCTGTCCTGGTGTCCTCACAGCCAAGCATTCAATAAAGTTCTTACATTTCCACTACAATAAATATATAGGAGAAGGGGGTGAAGGTACAAAGTTCCCCATTCTAGAATACAGCTTTTAAATAGCACTTTATTAGCAGGGTCAGCAAGCACATAGGCTAAAAAATAAATAGCATTTTTTAAAAAAGAGGATTTTCTCCCTCAGTGAGTACATTCACATTGAAAACTACAGAACAGACAAGATTTAGCAAAAGCATTTCAGGAAGGAATGATCTCTGTCAGTAGTTGGGCCACTGTCAATGCGTTTTGGCCAGTGGTCTTTAAATGGTTCTTTAAATGCACGATTATGGAAGATGGCACTTCCAGTGGTGTAGGTAAACTGTGCAAGCATGAGCACTTCAAAGTCTAGAATGGAGCTGTGGAAACTATGGTAATGTCCTTTCAAAACTCTCCTTCCCATATACTTACGGTGAAAAAAATCTCCTGAGAATGAATACATTAGGGCCTATTTTCTCTGTAAAAGCTATTTTTGGTTTATCAGCAAGGGTAAATATATTCATTGTGGGTATTTTCTAAAGCTGTGTTTGAGTTCCAGTGTTTTGAGGACAAATACCACTGTTGTATTTATGTACTGGTGAGAAGTGACCACAGAAAAAATGTTCCAGTTCTATGATTCACAACCCCATACAACCCAGGCCTCGCACACAGGTTAAAAGAAATTAATCTCAAGATCTCATCACCACCTCTACAGTTGCCAAGGAAATCATAGGAAATCTTTTTAACTGTCTCAGTAGATGTTAGGCCCTTACCTTTCTTGATTAAAAAAAAAAAAATTAATAAATCTTTATTTTAATCTTAATTTCTCAACTTTGTTTTACTGATATCAATTTAAAAAAATTACTTGCATCCACATATATAGAAAGTTGCCTGCACACTCGGACAGCAAAGGGAATACATGAAACTCAAGAAAAAGGCAAAAGCTGTAGTAATGTAGGGCAGTAAAGCATTTGGAGTGCCTCCTAGCAGGGAGGCACTCAGGGGTTAAACCGGACTACCGCGAAAGAAATCACTGGTGAAGGGTTCATTTATTTACACTCCCATTAGAAGAGTCTACAAAGTCATACATCAACAGAAACAAACCATTTTAGTACATTCATTGACTGAACATCCATCAGTGAACGTGATCTATGCCAGCATGTCTTAGGAGTGACAAGATATTATTATTGTAGTGCCAAAGGAGGAGGGGGGCAGGGGAAGGAACAAAAGGGAGCGCTGATCCTCCCCTTAACAATGAGTCCCTATTCTCTTGCACTGCACCTGAGCTCCAAGGCTTCAAAACCAATGAACTTTTTCATTGGCCACTAACAGACATGCTGTGGTTTGCTTCACGCCTGGTAGCATACTAGTCCTCGGTGGGATACTACTTATTTCCTTAGAAGGAGCCCTTCCTCTCTTAGCATCTCTTGCTACTGTAATCACCTCTGCCAAATAAAGAACATCATCTCACCCATCAACCACATGCAGCTTTCCTCCTTCCCCCTTCCTTCCCACTGTTTGCACTCACTGTTTATTTTTTTAAGCACCTAACCCCCTATTAATCCACCAGACAGTACAAAAGATCCATTTGTGAGAGACAGAGATTAGAGCTGTAAGCACTCAATCTTTCTGTGAAACACCTGTTTCATTCAAATAACCAGAGGGAAAAAAGCAGAAAGCAGGACAAACTGCTGGTGGAAATGGAGCTGGGATAAAAACTCCTTCTGTGACGAGAGCTACCAAACTTTGGACAGCAGTCTTCTTTAATCAGTAGTGCAGAAAACACACGCAGCATCTACAATACCAAACTCACATGCCTGTGACACTGGTACGGTCCTTATGGACCGCATCTCTGCTCTCCCAACTCTCAGCAGAGTGCAGAAAGGTGCAAACTACTTAACTGAAATAGATTATGCAGTTATTTTCTTTATTATTTTTCCCCTTTGCCTGAAATTTAAATAAAAAGGGCTTACACCATCTTAAAATATTTCTATCAGCTCCATTTCTGAAATGTCCTCAGCATCAAAACTGGACCATTCCATTGTCCCAGGTTTTGTGTTTTTTTCTTCCAACAGTATCAAACATTTGTCCCAATTTTGAAAAATGAGTGCTTTAAGAGAGCAAGAACATGGCTTTGACCTTTCATAGTCATTTTGGTCAGTCATATAAATGTAACAGCAGCCTTCGTATACAAAAACACGTACAGAAAGGATCAGTAACTAGATGGCTGTTGGATTTATCTTCTTTGAATGCAAAGGTGACAATATACAAACAAAAATACCAAGTGGCATAGCATTGCTCTGAGTCATACTCTCTCTTTTATGAAATGAGAGAAAATTATATACCAAACAGATTGTATAAGCACCGCAGGCAATAACTAAAGCTGGAAGAAGGCCAGGCTACATTAATAGCTGCTATTTGATCTAGTTCAAGATCCGTAAACACTCAATACCTGATGAAGTCAGTGGAAAGGCTCCTATGAATTTCAAGAGGTGCTGTATTGACCCCAAAATGGTTGGCAAACAATAGTGCACGGAACAAGGAACAGAGCTGATGCTATAGCAATTAAGCTCATCACCATACTGGAAAGCGGGCTGTGGTAAAACTCTCAGTAACCATATTTCAAGCCTGATCAGCTTTTCCCCTTTCCAGAGGACCCTGTCCTCTTGAGTACCTTTAAGCCTCTGAAATCAATGGGATTACTTAAGGAATAATGCCCCACAGAACCTGAATATTTATGGCAAATCTACCACAGCGATTTCTAATGTACTGTGATCCAAGAATTCTGAATAAAACATCAACAATGCAAAGACAGATCTTCAACTGATATAAATCAGCTGTTTCCCTTTCAAAGCAACGGCGCTGCAACAATTTGCAACTAACAAAACCACAGCTTACCATTTTCAAAATTTAAATAAATTTTGCAGTATTTACAGCTAAGAGCAGACCCTTGCGTTTATTTTCTTACTGTATTATAATAGCTCATTTCTTGTAAAATAATAGATCCTTTCTGTTGCCTCAAAGTGTGATTTTTTTTTTTTTCTTATTGCAAAACTGTAGGCATTGTAAGAAACTATTTAGATTCCAGTTGGTTTCTTTTAGCTTGCACTGCTTACACACTAGTAATTGCTTTAAGAAGTGCCCAGAGGAACTGAAGCATGTAATACATAAGCAAGTGCGTACACAGGAATAATACACAACATACCTTTTCTCCTCTTTTCGGAACTGATTCTGTTAACATAACATTAAAACAAATACACATATGCATGTGTAACGAGTCTATGTGTATACAGATACATTGCTGTATCTATCTACATATATCCTTGTAGTAATAGTCATCTTTTCATACGGCTCATCAATAGCGGGCTTTACTCACCTGATGGGCAGTTTGCCATCGGGTCCATCCTGTCTGTCAGCACACCTTATCTGCTATCATGCCTTTCTTCGCATCCGTAGTTACAAGTAAGAAAAGGTTGGATATCTGTCTCCTCCTAAACACAACAAAATTAAAGCTGTAATTAGCAGCCTGCCCTGGACAACCAGGTTACATTCCACTCCACACGTAGAGCCCGCGTAGAAGTGACAGGCCCCTGGGTCAATACGCGAGCCAAAAGGAGAAAGTTCACCCCGATGTGTTCTAACTTAGAACCAGACTAAAAAGAAATGAGCGCTAAGCTCATCTTTCTGTCAGTAAGCAGAATTATAGAAAGGAGTTCACGCTTGGATGGCACCAGCATTCCCACAAAGTCGGCCGGTATGAAGAAATTTGGTTTCAGAAAAAAGAACTCACAAAGTACTCTCCTCTTGATACGGACTAGTTCCGTTAAGGTAAAAATGATGAACAAACATAAACCGAACAAAATATTATTACCTTTCTGAAGGAGGAGATTTCAATAGTTCCCCCCAAACTGAAGGAATTAATTAAAAGTACTTCAGACATTATTAACTCTGCATAGACGCTGCATAGAGCTGTGCCCTGGGATGAGGCCGCTGGAGCCAGCCAGAACCGGCTGGAACCGGCTGTGCTTGGCGGGAGCAGCCCAGCCTCTCCTCACAGCGCGGCCCATGCCCGGGCACCAACAGCCGGACAGGGAGCAGCAGCGCTGTCATGCAGAAATAATGAGAAATTAGCCCACAAATGGGTCCTGAAGATTTTTTCAGAGAACTGAGGGCTCCCAGCGGTGACTGAAAACCGCTTTGTTCCGCGTTATCCCTGATCGTCTCACCTCTGCTACACAGACCCCGCTCTGGCACTCTGAGGGCACTCCTGACACCCAGCAGCCCAGGTAACGCTGCCATCTTAAACTTCGAGCAGAAATTTAGGGTTAGCAATGCCACTTCGCAGCCAACAGAGATCATCCATCTTCGTTAAACAAATTCAAGCAAGCAGCTACGTCAAATGAACTAGCAACGCACACACAGTCCCATCACGTATATTCTCATTAGAGTATCTGCGCTTCAGCCGACAGATCTGTCATTAATGCAAACATACTTTAGCTCTGCTTATAATTGAAACCTTACTTCTGGCCAGCCATTTGGCTGGAAGAGCCAGGAGAACTACTTTTTCCATGTTCACAAACATCTCCGCTAGTCCTTGGTGTCACCACCTGATTAGATCTCTGGCACCGACGGCTCCTCTTTGGCAACGAGGAGAGCATCATCTCACAAAGCCTGCGAGCCTGCCTTAAAACTTGGACTTGAGGTTGAAGGCAGAACAGAAAGAACAAACAAACATAACAAATTCGCTTTTCTGCACATCAGCTGGGTTCTTCCTTAGTAAAAAAGAATAATTAACTAATGGGATCAAATCAAGAACACAGGGTACCTGAAGCTTCTATTCCTTCTAAACCTTACCTACATATTTAAACAGTAAAAGTGATATAAAAACCCCACAGATATGAGTCCCTGGTTCCATCAAACCCTCCTTGAGCAGAGCTTAGCTGCTGAGCTCTAACATGGAGAATGCGTGAACGCTACACAAGTTCACACCGTGGCCAAACCAGGGCAGACACGTGGGATACAAAAAGTCCATCCCAGCATCCTGATTTCCAGTCATTTTTAAGGCTCTTCTCTGAAATGGCTGTAACATATTTTAATGTAAGCAAAATAACGTAGTCTTCCCTGTGCTCAGTCACCGAAACTGCTGAAGCATTTCTGCTGATCGTTTCCAAAGAAATTCAGCCCAAAGCAGACCTCAGCACGTACGATTTCAGCACGCATGGTAAAAGTTTAACAACATTAGAGGCTGCCACAATGGAAATTGTGGGGCATCACTGGTTTCACTTATAATAATGAAACTTGGTTGAAAGCTAGGAGCAGTTTGATGCAGTAGTTTTACATAATAAATACCATTTTTTTGAAACCAAATTGTTTTACAGAAACTGACTTCAGCTAAATGTTTTAACTTTCTGAGTTAATCTTGACTCATACATTTTATTCTCACCATATCACTGTATTTCATTGTTTCAACTTCTACATACATTACATGAAAACAAATGATAATATATACCACGTGTGCATACTGTTATACCCTATTCGCTATTATACTGTTATACTATACGATAGTATAAAATCAGTATTAACGAATGTCATATTTTCAAATTTCAGAGACAAAATGTTTTGACACCTTCAAAGGGAAGCTTCTCTGAACATCCTCTGCACAGCGAGTGCCCAACTCACTCCAAAGTCAGTGAGTTCCTGATATCCTGATAAGGTACGCAAACTCATTTTGAAACTTCAAATTTTACTTCAATAGAGAAAATTCTGGTTTCCAACTAATTCTACCAAAACCATGTAACACCTAAATGACCACTTTGAGACTCCAAAGTGCTTGAGTAAATAGAAGGTCAGCATCTGTGAGAGATACATCTGGTCAATGAGAAAAAATTGGGCTTTCTTCCTCTAACGTTTAAAATTGTGAACTTTTTGTTTATTTTTCTTTAATACTGAACAATGTTGTCCGGAAAAAAAAGATTTAATTATCAATGCTACCTTTGGGCAGTTTGTACCTGTCATTCACCTGGATGTTTTGCAGAGTTCAAATATTGAAGCTTTGCAACTTATGTAACTTGTTCTGTACAAAAACAGAGCAATCATAACAGTAATCTGGAAAGATTTTCACGTTTCGTTGTTAAACACTAGTAGATCCAACATATCCATGTCCTTCTCCGAGGTTCTCATCACTGACTCTATCCCCATTACCAATCTACATCATCTAAGAAATAAGATTCATAAAACACAAACCATGACCACAAAACTAAGACCCGAAGCTTGTGATGAGACATGCAGGGCTCAGCTGAAAATCAAGTGTCTTCAGAGGAGTAGCCAGAAACCTGGTCTTGTGAAGCACGTCTGGAGGTCGTATTGGCATGGAAGGAGGCCGTGGCTGGAGTTGCCCGAGCCTCGATCTACGGACAGCAGAAATTGCCCTGGCTTTATCTTGTCCTTTTGTTCCAACAAGTTCTTGGTTCTTTTCCCACCCCTGTCACCCACATTGCATGGACAAGTCTGCTTTTCCCTGCCCACTCCTTACCCAAGGTGTCAATGGCAAGAGCGCAAGGCAGGAGCCATGTCTGACTGACTTTTTGAACGCAGGGAGTATCTTGGGGCATTTCACTACTATAAGCCACAGCTAATGGAAAGCACCCTGCTATCTTCAGCATGCTGTTGATCAGGCTTTAATACCACATTTAATTCAGCCCCGTAAAGATGCATTTTGATTCAAACTCATAATGAAATACAGACCTCACGTTTGAGTATTAGTGTAAGGTAATAACGCACATATAAATGTACATAAATACATTTATTACTTTAATATTTTACAGACGTCTCCTTTATGTAAATATACATTGGGAATTCTATGCAGTTTATTCACGGCAGGTTATTCCATAGGCAGCTCCATGCAGTGCCTGCTGGTAACATTCCACTGCTTCTGCTAACAATTCGTGAACCAAACAACTATCTGCATATTCTCCGTGGGGCAGCTAACAAGGTCCTCCAGTGCTCATTCTTCCATTATTACCACAGCCAGTTCCCTCTAGACTTAAATAAATAAATAAATAAATAATAATCTGGGAGAAAATAAAAGCCATATGGGACAGCCCTGCTGCTGGCATAGATCACCCTAATTCCACTGCAGTCAGTGGGACAGATCTTGACATCGGGTAAATGGCCACGGTGCCAATGAAACCAAATCTCTTCTCCAGGTTCCAACCTAGAAACACCCTACTTCCCTGCTCAAACACCCTTTTTTCATCTGCTATCCAGAACTAGAGTCCATCCAGACCACTGGGCTGGCAGTTATGGTTATTAGCATGATACAGGTCATCTTCAAACAAACTTCTATCTGCAATTGCTTTTGTAAACACTTCCTTGGAGGTGCAGCTCCTCCTTCCTGCTTTTTGGCTAGATGAGAATTGTCTATTCTAAGCTACATCTGCTTCAACAGCAACAAATAGTGACAGAGATCTACAGCTCTCTCAGACACCTGTGTTAGATGGCTTCTCCCTTCCAGGTAAATAGCTCAATACTCAAATCTCCTTTTCATCGCTTCCTACGTGATTGCTACATGTCTTCTTATTTGCCTCTAAGGCTTTCCACAGGCAGACCTGTTGTCCACTTCTGCTGGAGAATGGTTTATATTAGTGACTCCCTATGTATTGAGGTGGTAGTGTCTTAGCTTGTCATAGGCTGCTGTTTCAGAAAGCTTAATAAACTCGACTGAACAACAGTCTAAAAAAAGGAAATAAAAGATTTAACAGGCTGGTATTTCTACCCCCTTCTGCTTTCTAAGAAAGACAAAATAAAAACCAAACAAGCAGTGGCCCAAACTGGAGCACACACATAGCTTTCCCCAAAAATGCTTCCCCATTAACTCAGTGTTTGTCTGTAGTACCTATGAACGAACGTGGTTTCAATTTAGCTTCTTATTAATCTTGCGCATTTCTTTTAACTGCTATTTTAAAAATAGAAAGTTCATGTTGAACATTTTAATAGCTTTAAGTTTCAAAGGCAACAAGCTGCTGTACTGATTTTTTTTTCCAAAAACTTTACTGCCAGATGTAAGTACGTGTGATTATTGATATTCCTTGTTTTCCCACAGGTTTCTCTTTTCCTTATTAAACAACATATCTGTAGTTAAGCAGCTCCATGAAAGTTTAGTGAGGTACATGAGAAATCACTAGTCACCAGCCCACAAATCCATCTCACCTGACTTCGCTAAACTGCGTAAATTAGGAGTTCACCTCCACTGAACTCCCCCTACAGTCAGTGGGAGGATCATGAACACTGTAGGTACTTGCATCCCGTCTAAATTTCTGGATTGCTTTCTGGAAGTAACTATTTTTTCTGCACTGATTGCAGAGAGCTTCCAGGCCCACAGAGGGATTAGGTCTCCAACTTAAGCAATTAACTAAGAATCTAATGCAAACTGGGATGAATCCAGACTCGGGCTCCTCAGCAGTATCAGCAAACAAGCAGAGGACCTGCCAGGAGCACGTTTTGGTTTCTAGCCCATGTATATAATTTTAAATAAAGGTAACGACTATACTGCAGTTGCAGTAGACTACCTCATCTAAATGACAGTTTCGGTGGTCTTTGGGTAAGATCAAAAGCCTAATACAGTCAACAAACACAACTAAAGTTTGGTAGGTTTTGGTGCACATCAGCTTCGTGTTCAGCTCTGCTCAGCCTTCTCCCTCCCTCACAGAGAAAACCTAATGAAACCATGCCACAGAAGCCACTGGTAACTTAGCCAGTGATTTCATAGAGAACAGGATCGAATTCTTCGTGAGTGGAGACAAGTCTGCTAAGAAAAATGGGTATTAGCTCACATAGGGAAACATGGGATGAGGAAAAAAAGCAGTGCACTCTCACCTATCACTTTTGCAGTCTGGGGAGATGGCAGTGGATGGTACTGACCCTGGGGAACAAAAGAAAATCTTCACATGCAGCTGTTAAATACTAACTGGGTGATCAGTGATCACACTAATTATTTTTTTATAAATTATTATTTTATTAGCAGTTGAAGAGATTCCTTCCCATCCACATCTGATAGTTCCCATCTCTTCCAAGAGGCTGCAGCCACACAAACAGTGGATTCAGCACCCAGCACAGCTGCTTCCACTGGCAGTAGCTCTGCTCCGAGGCTCTGGTGCTTCCCCCATAACCCCCAATAACTCATTCCCACCACCCTGCCAGGCGTTTCCGTTCCTTCCCTTGTGCTAAATGCCAAATCAGCTGTTTATGTAGCTGTGCTCTGAGGGAGCAGAAATTTCCAGTGCCGAGATGGGAGCAATAACCTTGGTTTCTATCAGTGTTTTCCAACAGTTGCCAGGGGTCCTTACAAGGTAAAATAAACAACCCTAATCTCAAACTGTACAGCTTCCCTAATACACAACCGGGACCGGTAAAGGGAGTGTTAAAAGACAGAACTATTCTTTCTGTAGGAAAAAAGCACCTAATGGGGCTGATCCAAAGCCTGCTGGAAATCAGTAAGTGGACTCCCACTGACTTCAGTGAGCTTTGGATCTGCTCTACAAAGCCAGCCAGCTGCAAAAGCTGCTAGAGTCAAAGGAAAATATGCTATGAAGGAACAGTGGCCTTGTGGTTGAGCTACTGGAGTGGTTTCAAGAGACTTGGATTCAGTCTTCAACTCTACCGTTCCTGACCCTGTACAAATCATTTCATTTCTCTGCACATCAGCTTCCCTTTCGCCATCTAGGTATGTAACCTAATGAGCTCAAGTGCGGAGAAATTCAGGGACATCTGTGAGACAGGAGACAATGCATGGAGACACTTACCAGCACCATCTCAGCAGGTGTAACTCTTCCTCTACCCCTCTATGGCCTCAACAGGGTCTGTTACCCCCGCAGCAGGGTACAAAAGCGAGTGTCAAACCAGTATCCTTGTTTACTACAGGCTCGCTGAGCACACCTGGACTACAGCTTTTGTTGGCATATCCTTTACCCAGCTGGCTGGAGGCTGAGATCTCAGCCAGACCTCAGTACCACACACTGAGCTCCAAGATGAGCATGTATCTATCTCTTGAGCATGCGAACAGACCTACAAAAGTCAAGGTAATACAAATATAATTGCGTTCCTGGACTGGAGGCCTGGGAGAGGTAAGCTATGTTTTCATGGAGATTCAAGGAAGCCTGTCGGTCTTAACATTATTTACACACTTGCTCAGAATGTCCTCCTACCAACAGCTGGGGCTTCTGGCAGCCAAACGCAAACCATCTATTGTAATATTATTCTTCTGTTGCAGGAAACGAACTCATCCAAGCAGAAGAAATTCTTTAAAAATCAATCCAAGCAAAGGCACAAATTAAGCCCCAGAAATTAAATACTGAAATAATTTTTATGGCATAGAAAGATCAAACTGCAAACAAGCTGCAAAAGCCATTACTAATTTAACATTCCATTATTCCTTTTTTCCAAAGTGTGATTCTTTTCTTCAAGCCAAGCATACTTTGCTGGGACCAAACCTTCACATTAGATTTCCTGTGCTGTAGACTTGATGAGATAAAGCAGTTACTTAGGACCAACAAATCACTTCATTAAAGAAGCCCATTTGTAAATATTCTCAACAGCAATTAACATCCTGGCGTAAGGAACTCATTTTGTGTCGCATTCCTCATTCAGGCGAGACCTCCCCTCCAACGCCATGACTGCAGGAGAGGACAAGAAAGAAGCCATCCTGGCTCTCGCCATTGCCTCCATGCTAGCTATTTCAGTCCTTCTAGGCAGGAAAAACCAGCCAAAGGTTGGATAGAGCTGCTCCCTCTCAGTTCTCAAGCCACATGAAAAACACACCATCCAGTGGTTTTCCAGCTGTCTCTCTCAAAACTCTGGGAACTGGGATAACTTACAGCATTTCTTCTCAGCAGAGTGAACAGAATTGCTGGTGTCACCCAGGATCCAGGCTGCTCACCTTTGCAGTACCAGCAACTTATAAGAAAGGTATTCCCAGTCCTGATAGAGTGGAGGAGGTAGAAAGTCTAGTTAAAAAAGTTGAAATGGAAAAGGTTTTTTTCACTTCCCTTCGCCTCATGTAAGGGCCTGTCTAGGGAGCGTAACAGTACACTGACTGGTAGCGTATTAGTCAGCCCCAATACAGCTCTCAAGGCTGTACAATATCCCAGAGTCAGCATGGTCCCTGGTGAACAAAGATCTAAAGCAGAAACTCAAGATGTATTAGAACAGGTTACGCTGTGGTTTTGTCTGCAGATATTAAACAAATATATCCCATTAAGATGCAATATCATTCTCTCTGTTTTGACAGGAATACACAGGCACCATTTTGAAATGGTTACATTAAAAGACAATATGTAATATTCTTCAAAAAAACCCTCAGCTTTAGTCCTGCTCTTGTTGAAACGAGCATTCTCATCTTGCTTGAGTAACCCACTATTACAATGCATTAAAAAAAGACAATATGCTAGAACAGAAAATGAACAAAGCATCAGGGTTCAGCAATTTATTCCAAGGCAGTGTCAGCTTACCAGTTAAATGACTTCTGAATACTTTATGGGGCTCTAACCTTATAAACAAATCTATGAGTAATCATAAAGGTGCAATTCTTTGAGATATTTCCATCTCTGAAAAGACCCTCCATTTCTGTAGGGGAAATCATCTCCTTGCCATTCAGAAGAAGGAGCTAAATAAATGTGAGTATATGAACTGATTATAAAAAGCCTACTGAACTGGAGTAACAATAATGCCTCAGTCTTGAAAACATACAAAGTAAATGCGATTTTACATTAAAAAATCTGAAAACAAACTCAAGGCTAATATTTTCAGGGGAAAAAAAAACTTTGATCGCTTTTTCTTTCCGGGGGGGAGCCAATATCAACATGAGTGATTTTGTACTATATTCAGGAGTCTTTATGTGGGTTAATAATGTTAAAGTTATTCCACTGCTTTTTCAAACTTTTCTGGAATCAGCTCCTTGGTGAAACAGGGCCCTATTGAAGACTCTTGAATTTGCATAGCATGTGCAAGACATTTAGATTTATATTCCATGTTAGGCTTGTGTGTTTAGAGTTTACCCAGGCATATGCAATTCATTGGCTGTATTGTTATCTTCACAATGAACAAGCACACTCACTTCATCTGCAAGAAATACAGCTTTAAATGTAGAAAATTAAATTTCCATAAGAAAATGTGTTCCATGAAATTTTCCATCAATAAAGGCTTTGCTCAAATGTACTGAGATCGCAATACTTTGATTTGTGCCTACCTGGGTACCGCGTGACTTACAGAGCAAAACCATAAAATTGTTTGAAAATTACTACTTTGTAATGACAATTACTCATGTTACAGTTCTCTCTCTAAAAGCCTTCAGTTGTCATGATCCTGTTGTGCTCAGTGATGAAGTTGCCCACAGAAACTGGCAGATTCTGCCTTGAAGACTTTACAAACTCAGTAGGTAAAGGAATCATAGTTATCTTGAGAACACAGACTGATGACCTTAGCAATGAAAAATGGAACCCACTGAAATACAGAAACCAGTAACCACAGAAACGAGACATCCACTCAAATCAGATCCCGAGCCCTGTGTCAGTGGTGTGGCCCACAATCAGCCTTCTTGCTGGCTGGGAGAGCAACGCCGTCCATTACACAAACCATTGTGTGCAGCAGCAACGTACTTCACAATGTCTGTGTTGGCAGGGTTTCCCCAGAAATTTTAGTGCTGAACACAAGAAGTCATCTAAAGAAATACATAGTCGATGGGTTTGGTTTGCTATTTGTGAGATACCGTAGTTCATTTCACATTTGCTGTTGTTGGGGGTGGTTTCCAAAGCGACACTAACATCGGTTTTCCAGTCTTCTAAGTAGGAATTCTGGGAGAGGAAGAGAGCAAAGGTGCTAGCACAATCAAAGCACCGTCCCATGACAGATGACTGGAAGAGTTTGGCTGTTGTGGCGGACAATGAAAGGCAGAGGGAGCGTCACCATGCATGTCACAGGGATGCACAGCAGAAAGGAGATCCACGCAAGCTAAAGAACAACTTTGGCTCAGGAACAAAGCGGCATCTATATCCATGAATTAATTTGGGCAAAAAATGAGAAGAAGGTGAGTCACTAGAAAAGCATGCCAAGGGGAGCTGTGAGGACAAAGAAATCTGACAAGCAGTGATGGAGGTTTGAAAAGTTTATGGAAGTGATTTTATGGTGCAGAGCCCATGATAGCAGAAGGCTGGATTTCTGTCTCAGCAGGTCTCATCTGCTGCTTCTGTTCCCAGTTTCCTTCCCAAATCCCTGATCCTGCACCCTTACATTGAACAAAAGATTTACCATCAGGATCAGCCCAGCTACTGCAGAACACATGTGCTTTCTGCAGGGCAAGAGAAAGGAATTCATGGATCATAAAGTACTGACTACTGTGTGCTTTTCATTTCTTTCATTAAGAACTTAATATTTGTTTTCTTACTGTTTCATTAAACCGTAAAACTTTCCTTCAGGCCATTGGCATTTTCTTCTCAAAGAGGTGGCTAATTTGGCAATGGAGATAGTGGTCCAGAGGAGAATAAAATTCATCTCTTAAGAAGCTATGGGCGATGTGCATCATAGCATGCTTTGTAACTGCTTCTGTCTTTACTGAGAAGTTGTATCCACCAAATCAGATTAGAAGACTGGATCAAAATGGATATCTATGGATCTACATCATGATGGGATATATAACATATGAATTTAAAACAAGTGTAACGTGCCTGTTCTGAACTACTGCTATTTTGGATCCAAATGAAACTGTGCTTGCTCAGATGGAGCAGTCAGAGATTTTAATACCATAAGCATTTCAGATGTTCAGCTCCCAGTAGGAAATCAGGAAGCAGGTTTACCTTTAAAACCACAGTCTCTCATCAATATAAATAATAACATTAAAGACTCGGGGGCTACTTGCTCCTTTACTTACTGCAAAATCACTCCAGATCCATTATTTGTGTGTCAGTCACCTGCATCACACTGAGCAGTTCTTCTGTGAATAAAAGACTTGGTGATTATTTTCTAGCTATGCAAAATAAATCAAAAGGGAGGATATGGGAATAGATATGCCTGTTCTGACAGCTTTGGACTACAGGAGGAGAAGGTGGTAGCTCTGCATCCAAGGGGGGTGCCACCATGCCATGTACCTGTTTATTTTTTAATATAAAATAGTTCACTGACTTCAGCTCTTAGATGCATCTCAGACAGAAGTCTATAAGAAGTTGGGGGGGGGGGGTTATTCTTAAAGGATAAAGCTAATAACCTTTAGCATAAGCATTCCCCAGCCCAACTCACTCCCTCCGCGTTTGTGGAAAGTGGCTACCCCAACATTATCTGTGGGTGACATCATTATGCAGGGTACAAAAATAAACAATGAAATCCTGCAATTACACTATAATGAACCAAAATGCCTGGTCTGCCTTGGCATAGGGACAGAGGTCACCAGCAAAGTGTAATTATGGACATCTAATAAAGAATATACAAAATATCACCGTTGCTCCCACATCACAAAATCAGGTGACTATCTCAGCTATGACTAATAAATCACTATAAATTTGATTTCATATAATTGAAGCATATACTAATGTCTTTGGTCTTTAAATAGTAAGCGTATGCCAATCCTAAGATATTTTCTATTTTCCTCCAAATCATTAATGAAGAAATCATACATGTCCAGGCACCCTGACATATGGCTCACTGCTATCAATCCAAAAGGAGACCTTGTCATGCAAAAATTACATTTATCCACTAGACCTGTTCTTTTTTTGTGATTTGTGCTGCCCTAAACTTCTGTAAATATGGTTTCAGTAACTATATCGTGAATATGCCAAAGACTTTATACATAGTGAAATGAATTGGAGATGCGGAGAGGAAAAGAACTAAAAACAGCAAAGAAGAAAGAGAAATTATACAATGGGACTCAGTTGAGAAATATTGGAAGAAAATAAACTAGAAAGAATGCAATAAATGCATCTAAAATAAAATAACCAGTAATATAGAGAGTTGATGGATATAGGAAATTGCAGCAAAATCCTATCCCTATAGAACCAGCGAGAATTTTCCACTCAACTCATTTCAGTTGGGATTCCTCCTTTAGAAAGCAACAATTCCAAAGTAAACTTAATGTTAATGAGAAGTAAATAAGAAAACGCAGCCCAGCAACCTAAACCGCCAATGAGCTGAAAGGAATCACCATAAAGGGGGAGTTCATCGCGGTAGTCCCAAAAGCAGCGTTGCTTGGAGCCTTCACAACGGGACCATATCCGGGATGAAGCTGCTGTCGGTGTCAGGATTCTCAGGGAAGACACCTTGACCCCATTTCAAAAGCACACAACATGAGCCTTAACGCCCGGTGCAGCAGAAAGCACTGCTGAAAAAAAGCTTGTGTACGAGCAGCACCATACTAGTTTAGCCCAGTGATGCGAGATTCAGGGACAGATGATAACTGTTAACGTTAGGTTATATCTATACAAGTAAATTAAGTGTGCCTGGGAACATTCTTGGGCACGGAGGCCAGCTGGCACAGAACAGCCTGAGCCTCCGCCAGTAAACACCCTTAACCTTCAAAACAGGGAGGCTGCATGCAAACAGCCAACTGGGGACGGTCCCAGGAACACGCTCACTGCCAAACCATACGCGAAAACTACCCGGGGCAGCGCTGGTTGGCGCATGCCAAAACCTCGCCAGGGGCTGTTCTAACAGTTTACCAGGGCGGGCAGTCACGCTCCCGGCCCAGGAACATTCCTGCGCGTTGTTTAATTTATTAGCAGAGATATAGCTAGCTCCCTCCTTCCTTCTCCTTGCCTAGGTGAAGCGTTGCTCTTGCGTAGAACACATTTTAGGAGTCTTTCTCACTGATCCACCCCATCCTCCCATCTCAAACCATCTCCCCTCCTGTTCCCACATGCAAAACGTACATGGGAAGGGCTGGTTAAAGCACCAGGAACTCGAACTGCTGGTGGCTTGCCTGCTCTCTGGTTCACACAGTGCTGAAGGGTATACCCACATCACGAGTCAGAAATGGTTATGCAGGAGGCTACGAGCATGGCTTCTTTCCATACCTGTCCCACCTCCTGTCCACACTAGGACTTCACTGCACAAAGATGTCCGGGGACATCTCATGATTTTTTAAATCATTTAAGTACTATTAGTATCAGTAGCACTCCAAAACACAGCCTACCTCAGGCTCTTGGAGCTATGGATGGGCTGATTCATCAGCCTCACTACCTGGACGGTTCTTTGAAAGACAAAGAAATGGTCCAGAATTCTTGTTTTTCTAACCGTCATGACCTTGATGCTCAAAACCAGTTATGCTCAAATAATTTTGCTTGAAAATACATTTTTGATTAATAAAAAGTAATCCATTCCTTTCTCTGATTCACTAGAAAAGATAGTAATATTGGCTTATATAGATAGAAGAGGGCAAGAACTTGAATGAGAACCTTTACAAACATGTGTGCTCACATGTGTGTTTATACAACACCCTTATCAGTTTGAATTTTCTGTTAAGAAGATCGTTTACCTTCTAATAAATCCTAATTAGATCATAAGTTCCAAGCCTAGTGAGAATAAATGTGTATTGACAAGTATATTGAGTGCTGGGAATTCACAAGACTCCTACTTACAGTTTGGGATATGTTGATACATGTTGCATGTGTAGGTTAACAATACAAGTGGTGCCTAACCTTTCGCTGGTTTGCTGCAATATACAGCGAGTTGCTAGAATTCATTACCAGGAAGTTTTTGGAAATGGGAGAGGAACCCAAGCTGACATGTGCTGGTGACTCATGGATGAAAACTACCCATTTCAGAGCTGTTCTTGGTGCCTTAAATTTAAAGGAGTCCTCTCCTCTGCTGGAAGTCTTCGGACATCTTTGTCTTAGGGACTCCTGTCCACCCACCGTCACACAAATGGTCAGCCCATTTTGCACAGGCTCCCCATATTGCAGGACTGAAGTTTGGTAAAATCCCTGACGTAAAGCCAAAATAATCAGAGGTACCGAGACCCCCGAGATGACTCTGACATGGATCCGAGACAGGTGTTAGCTGGACATTCACCTATTTGTGAAAGACTTGCTAAAATCACCCTAGTTCTCTGCAAGGGTTGCAGGCTCACAGTACAGGTGCCCTCTCTAAAGTCTTGCTGCCCTCTTGAGGAGACATGAACCTACCAGCCCAAAATGGTGCAGAGACCTGGGATCAAGGCAAGGGTCGGGTGCGCTGTCCTGCATGAGACAGTGCCCTGCATCCCCCAAGGAAAAAATCTCCCCAGGCCACCTCCCTGATAGCCGCTGAGATTCACCGTACGCTGCAGGAACATACCTGTTTGTATCACCGCAAGCCCAGGGGCAGGTGCTACCACTGTGGCTTGGCAATGTGTGTATGCTGGTGTGAAACAACACGCGTGGTGCAAGAGAGGGGAGGGGTGAATCTGGTGTCTCTGAGTCATTCAGGTCATTCATTGTTTTCCAGTTTTGTGAAGATTTCTCACAGTTTATGACAGGCGACATCGGTTTGGAGTACACCTGAAAACAGAGCATATTTTTAAAAGAACTCTAGGCATTAGGAAACACTGCCGCCTGAGAGCCATCCTTAAGACCAGCCTAAGGCTACGTTTACATCAGCAGATACTGTGGAGCGATAGAAGAGGATCTAGAAATAAAAAAAACACAACAGTGTTGAGATCTACCCTACCCCTAAACCTAACTTAAGAACCGAATGCCTGTCAGCATTTAGACTACGTTACGTGCACATGTTCTGGCTTAGCCTCATCCAAAAGCAGTCCAGGACCACTCTGTGATGTTAACTGAAGCGTGGCAGTAGAAAGATTCACTTCAAAAGCTCAAGCACGATCCATAGTGAAGCATGAAAGCAGATTTCCTCTTGGCACCTGTGCAGAAGGCCCCTGGCAGAGCGTGTGGACAAGATCCATTTGCACAGCCAGGTGTGCTGAACAGATACCTGCATGCCCAAAAAGCAGAGGGAAACTTCTAGAGTCAGGATCCTGAGTCTGGAACCATAGCTCGGCCACAGCCCTGGCGTTGCAGCGATCCACTGGTGATTGCACAGGAGGAAGAGGATGAACAGGCCCAGGGGCGAGCTAACCGGGCTGCTGTTTCCCGTCAGTCTGGATGATCAGCACGCCTGCAACTGCCGTGGAGACACAGCTTACGTGATGATCACCTACGTCCCACAGACGAGCAAGGGGATGTGTGGGGCTCAGGCAGAAGCTGGCAGAGCAGCGAAGGTACCACAGCCAGTAACAGTCAGGCTGGCACATAAAAATAAGCCAAGAAAGCAGGCTGCAGGTAAACCCGTATGTGCCAGGCTGTAAACGGCAGCAGTTGCCAAGCTGGTCAGACATCGCTGTCTCAGGGCAATGATGGCCATCAGAGGGGCAGGGCAGAGACCCGTGGGCAGTAATAACTTCAGCTGCCTCATTTTAACTGACTGTCATACGTCAGTTGGAACCTACAGACCGCCAAATCATGCAGATGCTTTTAAAATACTTTCCCTCCAGTGCCCACGCCAGCACAGTGTGCAAAGGGCTCCTACCCCCTAGGAAAACAGAGTTTGCCATACCAGAATGGCCCTCAGGCTTTGATAATGTCATACCTCATTTCCACCTCTGTCCAGAACTGGACACTTTGGGGTTAAAATATTACCAGAACACAACTTGGGGTCAAACCGTGAGCTTTGCATTTCTTCTGCTAGGCAGTTACTTTCACAGTGGTCCCACTGACTTCTTCCGTACTACCCAGGAGAATAACTCAGTCATCATCAACAAAGGTTGATGGTTGATACCCCTGAGGGAGACCAGTCTCTCAGACGTAGGTCTGTGTAACAGTCTCTTTGAACTTTTAAGTCATTCGCACAAGAAAGCAAGTCTGACAAAAGCTGCGGAGTCTTCTGAACACCTCTTCAGACAGCAAAGCTGAAAGACAGACTTCCTTTCCTGTGTCATTACACATACACACCCACCCTGCTCCAGAATCTGAGTTTAACTCGAGTTCTTTGACACACATCAGAAACCTTCAGTGTAGAATTTCTGAGAGACACCAAAATCCTTAAAGACAGACCTCATGCTGACAACCATCTTCAAATTGTTTAATTGCTTTCATCAATTGAAAGTATCTTTTGATTCAAGAACAAATGCTTAGCAAGAACTTGGTGAAAGTAGACATAACCTTAGGGCTGGAAAGCAGAGCAACATCTATAACTTTTTTTTCCTTTACAGATAAACAGAACTGCTTTTTAAGTAGCTCCTGAGAAGGACATCTAAGCATTGCTCCTGTGAATAAAACAGACAGTTCGCATAACGACCAGTTCCTGCCTGCATGAAAAAGCCTCACGCCAGCAAATCTAATTGAAAATAATCTGTGATCTACGCAACATTCTTCAGGAAAGTGCTTTTATCCCATCTTTTCCCATCTCTCCTCCTCCCCTCCAATCTTAAATGAATCACATATTGAATCACCGCAGCATGGCTGTATTTGATCGTGATTTATAGGGCACTGTCTGCCTCACTCAGTATGCAGTCTTCGTAGGAAGGAGGTATTTTGGACAGAGACGAACAGGCTGTCAGCACTCAATAAATTATTAGTAACAGCCACTTCCTGCGGTAAAGACTGATATAAGATCAGCCTTCTAAGTGGACAGGTGCACGGAGGTGTCTTACACCAACAGCCTGCCCCGCACATAATCCAAATTCTTAGTAACTACGTTAAAATGTGGCACTGAGAAGAGCAAGGTTTCACTGACAGTTGTTAATAAATAAACGGAGAAGCTATAGGCACTGCAGAACCCGTTCAGGGACCAGACCCCACCGCGCTGGGCTGTACTGCATCACTGTAGGTAGCACAGATTAGCATCTCTAGTTTCCTGGAGGCAAATACACAAGGCAGGCCTCTCAAAACAAATTTTCTGTCCTCATTTGACAGAAGTGTGCAACATTATGAGCAGCGAAAACTTCCAAATCTGCAAACTCAACACAAATCTGCATGCAAGAAACATGAATGTATTTTTTTTTATCATCTCTTCTCAATCATCAGCATTGTTTCCCTGCTTTCAACCTTCAGTTCTCACAAACAAGTCTATGAGCAGCAGCATGCACGGACTTCATTGTACACTAACGTATTGATACTTGTACATACTGATCTGTAACAGTCATGCTTAATTTGGTCATGCACCATAAGAAAGAAATAGTTGAAGGAAACTGTCCCCAGATAGAACTAGATAAGGATTATTTAGCTCTATCTCACCAAAAAGAAGGGCAGTTAATACGTTTTGTTTGTTCACACTCCAGTAGAGTGAAGCGGTGACAGCAGATTGAATACTCAGGGCTAAGAAGCCACCACATGGCAGCTACGTGACGACTGCAAAGCTCTTAAAAAGATTTTTTTTTTTTTTTTTTTTTTAATATACCAAACAAGGAACATTAATTAGGAGAAGGGAAACAACGGGTCTGTTTTCCCTCCCTCCCTACAGCTTTCCTATGCCCAACGCTATTGTTCGAGTTAGACGGAAGTAGCGCACCCAGGTGCTTCCAGGCAAAAGAGAAGGCTGGTTTTTCACCTCTCTCCAAGAGGGACAATTCATTCCTGATGCATCCAGAACAGCTTCAAGGCTGTTACGCCAGAGATGAATTTGGCTGACTCTTACAAAGACTCTGCACCGTGGTTTTTGTTTGCTGAACGCCACCAGAGGGCTCAGCACTGTACAATACACAAAAATAAAGGTCCTGACCTGAGAAACCCTACACCCAGAAACAGTGATTTGTTGGCAAACCCTCTGTAAATATGTTTACAAATCATTGTTCTTTTTAAAATATGCTCAATTTTCAAGAGAAATTACTGGTTTCATGGCAGAATCGCCTGGGAAAAATTATTCCCTATTGCTATTTAGGAGGTCAAAGCAGACTATCAAAGGGCCTTAAACTATTTATAAAGTAACAGTAAAAATACATGTACCGTGCTTCTAAGAAATACACCTTCCATCACAACACAATGACTGAGAGCTGGTAACTCTTACAAATTACTGAAAAAAAACCACAGTCTGTCTACTTCTACTATATACAGTCAATGTGTATGGACTAAGATCTTGCTCCCTGGAGCTATACATCTGGCCACTACTTACCGGTACTGATTGTCTCCTCTTCTATCTATTCCACTGCATCTATGATTTCTGATAAATCTTTCTTATAAGTGAATTTTTCATCTTGACTTCTGAGTACTGTGTGATGTATCTGACACTAACAAGACAAAAGTTGGCCCCTTGGGGTCTTGTCAAAAAGCTAATGTAAGACAAAATACTTGTAAGCTTTGATTGAAATACTTCCTCTCTCCCAGCACCAGCTAATGATTCAGAACGATTTTGTTAGGTGTATATTTCACTACCTTGAAACAGATATTGTGTCAAGTAGGATTTATAGGTGATTTAACTCAATCATGCCTTCAAAGCAGCTTCAGCAAGCAACCAACACTGTTACAAAGAGCAGGGAATATTCAGAGGCTGAGCCAGGGTTAAAGAGAGCATCTCTGATCACCAAAGTGATGAAAAGTGGTCAAGAACGGAAATCACTGCAACTACTTGTCCTAAGCTATTGTCTTTCATATTGGAACTGCCAGAACATGTAGGATTTAGGGATGGAAATGACAGCTTACTATTCTGATTCATCACCTGGTGCTTGGAGAGAGGAAGTATTTGAATCAAAGCTTTTAAATGTCTTTGTTTTACAACAGCATTTTCCTGAAAGGATGTTGAGGGGTGGAGGAATTGCCCGCCGCACAGGACAACAGGCTAAGGCTAAAAAAACCCAAACCTGAATTCCATGCTTGGCCGTGCCAAGAACTGCTTTGTGACAGCGGGTAAGTCCCTTTGCTCCTGTTTTCATTTGTTTTCCTTTCCCACTGTACATCTGCCCTGTCTATTGGGAAAGAGAGATTTATGAGTCTCTTAGGGATTTAGTGGAGCAAGCACTTCTCTCAAATCTTCAAATGAAGATGAAAACCCCACCCTTTGGCTCAAAGCCTGTTGTTGCAGAGACTTGTACAGCACCTGGTATGGACCTCAGTGAGGACTACAGGGGAAGATCATAAAAGTAAAAATAATGACCATAACACCATCATCACCATCTATATACAAGCATTTATGGGAAAACAGAGTACCACGACTATCCACTCAAAGTCAATGGGGAGGTTGAAGCAGATTTCAGCATAAGAACAGTGTAACGAGTCCCAGCAAAAGTCCATCTAGCCTCCGATTCTGTCCCTGACTACTAGCAGGTACCCAGAGAACAATAAAATAGCCAGGGTACATATGCAGTGATATTTATCCAGAAGACTCTCCCAGCATCTGTGGATTCGCGACTTGTGAATTTCCTGAGCCACAGATGATGTCTTTGCATTAAACCATCTTGGTGGATTTTTACTCTTGAATTTTCCAGTCTTGAGGCAAGTTAACATGACTTCTTCTAAAGAAAGTACTGAAACATGATCTAGTGAGGTAATGTAATGCGGTACAAACCAGGGGCCAGAACAACAGATGACATTTTCTGATAATCAAGTATTCAAGGTGATGTTTCAACATCTTTGAGTGAAAAGTAAGTAAAAGAATCAGCTTCTGGAAGCTGAAGGCGCTTAAACTCCTTCAGAGAGCACTCAAGAGTTCCTAGGTATCACAGCCCACCAGTGTCAGCCATTTGCATTCACCGGAACAGTTCTGTTCCCAACGTGATTTCTCTGAAGCCAGTATGGAGTTTGGCTCAACCGAATAAAAAGGAGAACAAAAGCCCTCTCCTTTCCTGACACGAAGCATTTATTCTCATGGATTTTTAAGCAGATACTCTCCTTAGACAATAGCAGTCACAAGTATTAAGAGCTGTAAGAGGCATGCACATCACCTCAGAGCCCCTCTTTCTATACCTTCATTCTTTTATGTATTGCACAGACAGACTGTGAGAGATCAGCTACTCTGTCCAAAACAGCTACCAAAATTCATAGGTGTGCCAGACAATTTCTCCTGAATTTTAACAGGATTTGGGCCGGATTAACATCTCTTGTGTCACATGGGAAGTTTATGACAGAAAGAAAATTTGAATTTTAAACACCATTAGAAAAACCTTATATCCCCAACCCCGTGCCTGCGTTCAGTAATACCACACCGGAGCCGACATCCGCATTAGATTCACAGGGTGCAGACCACGCAGTGTCATGCCTCGTTACACCTTTTAACAACCCCGGCTTAGCTACCAGGCTTCTGCCCCTTATTTAAGGAGTATGCTTCCAGGAGTAGACTGCTTTCTCTACAAAATATAGATAGTAAGACCAACAACTCGTGTGGTCTAAACCATGCTCGGTAAGACACCGTATTTACCTCTTCGGCATTCCTGGAGAATGAAGACAACATTCTATCAGCATTCATCCTCCTAATCATAAGCCAAGATGAAATGTTAAGCCCTGAAGTAATAAATTTCATCCAAACTGAGAGGCATCCAATTTAATGTATGCTGCACTTAACATAACAGTCATCTAGGAGATAAAGGACAGAGTTATCATCGCCAGAAAGAGATGAGGAAACATTAGCTTCAGTGTGGAGACTCTGAAAGGCACAAGCAGGAGTGTCACGATCACAGACTCATCTACATGGAGACAACTTGAGGAAATTAATTTGAAGTATACTTTGAACACAGGAAGGGTTTTTTTTAAACTGTGCTAAATCCTTGTGAGAATAGCCTGGTCTGACCTCAAACGGATTTTTCTTCTTTCACTTCCAAACTTAAGGTGAACTGAATTCAAGTGTCTTTTATGTCTGAAATAGATTATTCACCAACAGTCTAAGAGTCACTAACAGTCTCAAAATGAGCAAGTGGCCTTCCTCATTTTGAATTTGTACCTACAACTAATATGAAGAAATGTTTCTGCATTTTTATGTATGGAGACAAACTTTCACTTTCCAAATTTATTACAGTGTATTTCTGTTATTAATAATTAGTATACCAAAGTCACAGCTGAGCTCAAGAACTCATTGTGCCAGGACTTATGTAAACACATAGTAAGATTCCTAGGCCAGATTAAGGGCCAGAAGAGACGATTTAGATCATTTAGTCCTCACCTTTTGTTTAACACAGGCCAGTTTTTCTACATGGATTCCACTGGTTTATGTCTGGCTTGAGTATATTTAAAAAAAAAAAAAAAAGCGCTCATTCTTGAAGAAGAAACTATTTCACACAGAGAATCCACTCCTCCCCTTGACAGTTTGCTGTACCTCCCCTCCAGCTAACATTATATTTTAACAATATTCTACTTCTCATTTGAATTTGCTGAGGTCAGTTCTAAATCCCAGTGGTTCCTTGTTACGCTTTCTTTTCAGAAATTAAAACACTTTCAACACTGGTATTTTCTGCTTAAGAAGTCTCTACGCCGAGCAGCTTTAACTATTCCCACCCCCTGTAATTTATTTTAGGTTCTTATCAAAACATAAAACACAGCAGGGCTTGTGCTGTAAATAGAAACAGTCCACCCTCAGCTAATATTCATCACTGAATTTAATGGCTATCACTGATTTACATCATGTGGAACTTGGGCCTATATAAACATACGTATCCAGAGACGGACGGGGTCTGATACACTGCATTTCTTTCTATAAACTAAAGCTACTGCTACCAGGCAAGAGAGGCTTACAAGGCTTACATAGGCGTGCGTGTGTATAAAAATAGATATGTGTGTGCATGCCATTTAAATGAAGATTTAGTAAACTGGGATACTGTCATATATATTAATTCCTAACTGCTGGCCACTGCATGATCCAGTCTGGATCCCATTGCTATTCATAGGAGATCTATCATTCGCTGCATGTTTTCGAACAGAAATTTTTTCTCCGTGTTCCTTCTCCTGCAGTCATTAGGATTGCATCCACCAGCGTGGAAGCTCTTTGACCTCAGACGTACTGTGAGCATTAGCCATCGGTAACTGAGCCCAAACTAGGTGGGAAGTGGGTCTCGCAGACACACAGCGAGACCTTGGTGAGGCAGCACGCACACCCACCCACAAATATAAATTAAATAAATCCCATGCAGACCAACTAAAATGCAATTTTCACTGAATTGTGAAAAACACATAGCTGTCAAAATTATCAGGTCTGCTGACACTGACCCTAGAACCCAGAAGGCACTCGGTTTCGTCTCCCGGCATTCTCCAGCGCATGTCCCGTCATTCCCACAGCTGGGACAATGAGCATCCAGACAGCAAAACCTATTCAACTGCAAGATACTCAACTTGAAATGTCTCCTGAACCTAGGATTCATAGAAGGTGGTTAGTTGAAATGGTGGCATAGTACACCCCCAGATTAGGCTGAGGTGTTTAAAAAGCTACTCGCACAGTGAGTGGGGAATTTTGGTTGGCAGAATTCCCAGAATGAGCCGAGGGCAGGCACGGAAAGGCTGCACGAGGCCAAAGCAGCAATGTGCTCGGCCCAAAGGTCTCCCTTTTGTGCCCAGCATCATCGCAGATCCCTGCCCTCACCGCATTAGTCAGAGGGCGTTTGAATCTTGACCTTGGCTTGCAGGCCCAGGAATTGGACTCCATCTTTCTGACCCGGGCGAGGGCAACCACGCTTTATATTCCACTTCTCTTTCTTGCATGCAGATGTAAATATTTTTAGGCCTTGATACAGTATTCCAGGTATACACAATCTCCAGCGGAGAGGTTTAAAAAGCCACCAGATGTTAAATTGCAAGGCTTGCTACCAGGCTCCTGGCTCCTGAAAGGAGTTCTGCTAAAGGGGCTGGAAAAGGTTGCGTGGTGAACAAAACACGGGTTTTTCAGAAAATCTCTACACTTGCTGTGGGCCCTGTCCTGGAACAACCCTCACCGTCTGCCTCTATCCTCTAACCATCACCAGCAATGAGCTCTGCTTCCAAAGCTGGGTACAGTGGGCACTTTCACCCAAATTTCTTCTTTTTTTAAGTACTCCTTGCCATGTTGTGGTTTTAGTTGCTGTGGTGATTGATTTGTGTTTAATGAGCTCATGTTATTGGTTGAGATTTTTCTAGGGTGAGTCATGCAGGTTTCATTTGGTAAAATTCACATGGAGATATTGCCATCTAGATCAGCACCAGATTAGCTGAGAACTCCAGCTTCAACTCACCTATTTTAACATTCCCAGGTGAAGTCAACTTTCTGATGAGGAAGATAATTGTCTGTAAAGTAAATATTCAGTTAATAATGTACCTATTGTGCTGTTGATTGTGATGACACGGCAGCAGCAGCCAGTTTTAATTTAACATGACTTAACTATCAAGCAATTCCAATGATATTACAGGAGCTTGTTAAATGAAAATAACGCCATTCACATTTGCATGTACATGTGCGAGGGGAAAAAAAAAAAAACCCACCAGCTTCTCCTAGGCTGACAGCAACTGGAATGATGTCTTGTTTGAACCGGTGACATTTAATTGCACCAGATGAGTTACTATACCGTGAAAATGCAAAGACTCCACAGAGCGCAAACCAATGGTTCTGGTCCAAAGGACAGAACATTTGACTGGGAAATCAAAACACTTATTTCTGAGCCCAAACTTTATCACTCTTCTGGCAAACCACTTTGCTTTGTGCTTCAGTCTCTCCTTCTGTTGGAAGGGGGTAACAATACTGAACTGCTTCGCATAGCACTTTGAAAACTGCTCAGGAAGGGAAATACACGAGCTAGACTTTGTTATCTTTTTGTTTAGAGCTTTTCAAAACTTCAACTTTACTTTCAGCGTCTGGGCCATGTTAGCTGCTTGTCCTATTTCTGAGTTAGGTATTGTTTTAAGTAAACAAAATAGCTCAAACTGCAGGGGAGGCGGAACGTGGTTCCTTGTTAAAACGTCATTAAGTTAAGCAGATTCTTGATTGACCAAGGTTTCTGTAGAGAACAAACCACATATTCAAGGACACCTGTCACTAAAAGCAGTCACTCCTTTTGTAGCAAGGCTCGCCTGTCCATTTGGTGACCCCATCTTATTATCTTACACTACAGCCTGCAATAGGCCTTCTTAAAAATCCATTTTCTGTCTGAGTTTTGGATGTTACAATCCCTGTCCTGAAGAGTTCACAGTCTGAACAAAGAGGAGGAAGAGTAAAAGAAGTGACGTTTATTGCAGTTAGATGATTAAAAGTATGCCCAGGGAGTTCGAAGCATCCCTGCTGAGTGCCCTGTTATCTGCTGCGGTCAAATTTCTATCAGATCCCACCAGAGATGCAACAAACTTAAAAATTTTTTTTTTAAAATGCAGCATTTGATTTGTTACCTAAATAAGAAAACATCCTAGCTGGCTTGACCCATAGGCCCTATAGGAAGCTTGTGGCAGAGCAAGGACTTAAACCCAGATCCCCTGGGTACCTCTTTCTCGGCCAGCCTTCCTCGCAGAGTTGTGAACCACAACTCTTAAGGGCATAGCAGATGCTCTTGTAATTGCTGAAGCAGCTTGTTTCCAGTTACACTTTTCAGTACTTTTTTTTTTTTTTTTCTTAATCACATTGTGAGCCAAATCATAGATTAGTGCCAAAGAGCTTCTAATTACATAGTAACAGTAGCAATTGCATAACCCTCTTCCAGCTCCCTGCAACAGCTCGGCTCCACGTTCGCCAATGGAATGTCACATTTTTCCATGGTTTAAGCATCTCTTTTCGCTAACGCTGCAGCCAATTGCTTCTAATATTGCAGAAAAGAACGAAAAATGCTGGGATTAAACCTCTACAAACCCTAATAGTGTGTTTACAATAGTCTTCAGGTTCATTCTTAACCACTAGGTCTATGACCTTCTAGTAAATTATACTATACTGGAAGGTTTTAGCTGCTGTTCCAGCTCCACTGTAAACATGTAAACTTGAGCCATCTGTGCTTTTTTAATATTTCCTGTAAAGCCTATCACTACACCAATCTGCTGTTTCAATTGGCGGCACAAGAAGTCATTGTGTGCTAATTTTTCCCAAGGGCACTTGATGCACTTTATTAAATAGGAGTTTTTTCTTCCTCATTAAGGCCTTTCCCCAACAATAAAACTATATTTTGGATACCCAGGCCAGCAGGCATTGTGCTGTTTTGTATGAAAAACCGATCCCAGCCATGCTATGCTTTTACCAAAGAACAATATGGAGGGAAAGAAAGATTTAAAGACAACCTTTTCTTTCAGGGCGCCTGCAGGGAAAGCGTCTTGAAGGCAATACAACAAATGATGGGAAGAATTTGGCCGAACATCCCAGAAACAGACAAAGGATCAGACTCTTTCAGAGGCATCGAAGTTTTCCTGGGTCATACGCTTCTCACACACCTCAAATTGCTGTTGACGGCTGGAGTTTGGCGTGTGCAAGGGGGAACTGAAATGCCAAACTGGATCAGACCCATGGTTCATCTAGTTCAGTATCCTGCGTCTGGGAGTCACAGACCAGATGCTGCAGAGGAAAGCGCGAGAAACCCTACCGCAGAAGCACGAAGGTTTGGGGCCTTTATAAAGATCTTCTTTTATTATACCCACTACTAGATTGCCCTGACCTTTACTAAGCCTAATTTCTCCTCCTCCTCCTCCTGTCCCTTGTCATAAAACCTGTTAAAATATTGCTCTCATTGTAGAAGCTGTTTCAAAAGACAAAGGCAGGCATCGAGTAGGGAGAAAAAAAAAGTGGGAGTTTTTGGTAGTTTTAAACTATATTTGAAGGACAGAGTGTCAGACCAAGTGACTCTGAAAAACCAGTGTGGGATAAATGGGAAGTATATATAGGATAGTCTTTCTCAAAGATTTCGTATTAATTCCTTTAAAAATCTTTGCCTGCATTTAAAATAAGCAGACTATATCTTTTTATTTACTTCTCAGTGATCTGACCTACAATCACGGTAAAACAGTTCACTAATAAACGTGGGGGATTTTTGGCCATGTTAGTTTAAGCAGATTCCTAGAGTTTAAGGTCAGAAAGGATAATTGTGATCCTGGAGTTTGACCAGCTGCCTCACACAAAAGAACTGTTTATCTTTTTTTTTTTTTTTCCCCCAAAAGCCATTTTTATTTTCCTTAAAAAAAATATTACAAACCCACACTACGCACTCGCTATCAGTGACTTTAACATACCTCTGCTCAAAAAAGCTACGCCAGAAGAGGAGGTTGAAGCAGGTGTTCAAATACTAAGCACTAGTGGACTGCCCATAAATTTAATCTGACATGCTGATCGGCAAATGCTGGGCAAAACAATTGAACCAAGGCCGGACACTTTGAAGCTGCTGCTACAAAAATCACAGCTGAAAGGGGAGGGAGGGAGGGAGCTTCCTAGCAACAAAAAACGCGCCCAAGCCTTGCAGCTGAAGCGTGTGTGTGCCACAGAACACCTCGTGGATGCACAGGGTGGGTTTTGGTTGGGGTGGGGAGGGGGGAAGGCTTAAAGCTTTGAATTTGTCATTTCTTTCTCAACTGGCTTTTAGTTCTGATCCTGAGCGAGAAGAAAGGGGTCCTTGTTTGATAAGAAGGGATGATAACCTGCACCCAAGCCAATAAAAGGGATTAACCCGAGACTGAAGGCTCAATACTGGGTTCTTGCCGATGCATGGTTCAATTAGACTAAAAGCTGTCCTACAGCATTAAGGCAAGTTACCTTCATTTTCAGCTTCAGTGAAACAGACCCCAGATGACAGGATAGGCAAACAAGGACTTTTTCACTTTTCACAATTGCTTTCATCCTGCATTGCCAATATTATTAGACTTTAAAGAAACTGGAAAATCAGAGGAGTGTTCAAAGTAGGTGGTCTCTGCGTATTCATTACATCCGGGCACATCGGGCTGGACAACGCATTTTGTAAGTGCAGCAATGTGGCTTGCAGTTCATTTCTTCAGTTCATTTTCATTTTCACCTAATAAAATCAATTTTCAACCCAAAGTGATGGCCTACAGATATTACTTTAGAAGTCCAGGATGTAAACACTTCAGACAGACATGCACCTCCAGCAACACCGAGCTCCCCAAAGAAGGGAGCCTGTTCCTCCAAGGCAGCCTGCTTTTATCCCATGCACCTGGGTAAATCATGAAGAGGAGTGTCTGGCTCTTTTCAGCAGCAGGGGTCAAAATACTTTCAAAAAAAAAAGAGAAGGAAAAAAAAAAAAAAGTCAGGATCATGACTAACTTTTTACACACATGGAAACGGAGGCACAGAGCTGTGGTCATCCCCAGCTGGATGGCAGAGCTGGGAATAGCCAGGCAGAGGTCCAAAGCACCGCTCCGTGCTCTCTCATCCTGCTACCCAGGTCTCAACACAGCAAGCAAGACTCATCAGCTGATTTCTATCTTAGACTTTCATTTTTGTTTTAACCGCCGTGTAAACAGAATGAACAAACATCAGTCTGAAGCACCGGAAGCCTGTTTATGGGCAACATGAACAACTCTTTTGCTATTTCCCTGGTAAATAAAGTTTGGAGACGATTCCTGGAACTATAATCTCTCCATAGATGCTACCAAAGACTGTCTGTTGACACACTCCAAAACTCAAAAAAAAAAATTGTAACATTTTTCTCCCACATTTCCCACGGAAGCTTAGCTATGAGGTTGTTTTCTTGTCTTAATCACTTCTTCCCTCTTCAGGCAATGATAACACCCTATCTTCAACACAGAGAGGGTCGCAGACAGGAATTTTGATCAGCCCCATAAAGAAATTAAAACAGAAACCTTGAACTGCCCCAGAAGCCATGAAAGAGCAGACAGGACTGGGGTGGGAAGGGCAGAGAGGGAGGACTTGCTCAGGGCAACCTATATAAATTGCCTTATCCCAAACAAGCTGGAAATAGGCCTTTACATTTAACATAGCAGCGACAACAAAAAGAAAGCCTGAAAAGCTGTGAAAATACTCCCACAGCACAAGCACGACATGAAAGACAACTAAAAGACTTTTCCCCAGGCATGTCCTTGAGATACTTGCATTGAGGCCGTAGCAGGAGTGGGGACAGGGTGGGTGAGATATACAGACACGGCACCCAACCTTGCCTACAAGCAAGCAAGCCCTCCAAGACAGGGACCACTGTACATACACTCAGCACTACTGGGTCCTACGATATTGATAAAAATTGGCTTTCTTTTTCCTTTCACCAGGCTGGGTCTGTGACTAATGGGAAAAGAGAAAGCAAGCTGAAGATTTCAGCTTCCATTGTCTGTGTCACCGCAGATGGAAGATCCCTTCAGAGTGCTCCACTATTCCCCTACTTTTATTTCAGCTTCATCTGATTCAGTCAAAACTAATTTTCCTCAATCCCTGTCCCCCTGGATGCAACGTGTTTTACGGGGGAGAAGACACTGTAGTATTCTCAATGCTCATTCACAACCCTGGGGATGTTATTCGAGAAATTTACTCCAGAATTCAGAAATCCAGAGCGAGTCAACAAACTACTAGGCATTAACCGGATGGGCACGCAGCAATACTGAGATGCTGGAGGAATTGCATGAAAGGACTCGTGCATCTCTGCTGAACGACACTGAGGGCAATGAAAACTGGTAGTACCGTTGCGGTATCTAGCCTTATCGTTGCTGTATAATTATACAGAAGTAAGGCAGCAAGGGCTAAATTAATACCAGAGCATTGTAAGCACTAAAAACAGGTCAGAAGGGACAGTTGTTTGTAAAGAATTAAATCAAGAAAGGACACATTTAGAGGTATTTCATTTGATAAGGGGCTGCACTGACCATTCCTGGAAAAGCAGTAGTTGGAGAACTTAGAAAACAAACTGACCACAACTGGAGTGCTTTCCACTCACAGTTCTGTAAAATGATTACGTGGCAAAGAGCCAAGCTTTTGATATGCAGGAAAAATATGTTGGAAACTTAAGTCATCCTGATAGCCCAGGGCAGCCTGTTTGCTTGAATTTTCTTGGTGTAAATAGAACAACCGCACAACAGCTCAAGGACTGTCCAAGCAAGACTGCCAAAAGAAACAACTATTTTTTACCCAGATCATTCCAGAAATTCCTTTTTCCTTGGCCTGCGAGTGGAACAAACATCCTATCTGCCGGAGCATCCCTCCGCTACAGGCAGGACTCGAGTCTTCCATATTAATCAATGGTCATTCTGCCCTGGGCAAAGGTTGCTGACTGCAATGTGTGGCACACAGGAAAAGCACCTTAAAATAAAGTTGTGGGACTGCTCATTTTGTTCAGGCAGACCTGTCTGTGAGAAAAAAAGTTTATGAAATGTTGATTTTTATTTTTTTTTTTCCCCTAACTCTTAAATTGAAGTGTGAAAATTTGCTGGAGCGACATTGTTTTTATAGCCTATCGTGTAAACACCCCTGAGATTCTATCACTAGAGCTGAACTTTAAGCTGGGCAGTGGTCAGAGCAGAAAGGTCACCGCACCCAGAGCTGACCCTGCCCGGCACTCTGACTGAAAACTGTTTGGGTAACTTTGACTTTCTCCTTCCAAAGCATTACAACAAACCACAGCTTAACCCCTGGAAGGTGGTTTGGTTTCATCCATCCATCACCACCAGCAACAGGACTCCTGCCAGCAAATCGCTCATCAAGAGCAGCGTTTTGACTCCAAGAGTGCAGCGACACCGCGTTGAGCGAGGTCCTCCAATTTTCATCTCCGTCCCACCGTGGCAGACAGCGATGGGGCAGATGTCACCAGGCAGCTCCGCTCCTGGCTGCCAGCAGACCTGTGTCCTAGCAGTGCGCAAACTGTAAAGAAGCCCTGGGCTGTTGTGTAAAGCTCATTAGGAAGTTGAAAGATATATGCCTAGCAAGCAAGCCTGATGTAGAAAACACGACCGTGCTCTGCCTGGAAAGTTGATCTGCAAAGCCATGAAGAACACGCTGCTGTTCAGCCTTGGCAGCACCCTGCCCAACACCAGCATCAAGATGCAAAAGTAGAATAGAGAGTATAATTAAAAGACAGTCATTAGTCACATTTCCAAGGAGCAGAGGTTAATCTCAACCTACAAAGCTGCAATTCTATCTTTTTGATTAATACCTTTGAGTCCTGGGTAGAGATGCCATGGCTCTGTTAGCAGTTTGGGCTAACGTCGTACTGCACCACTCACCACTGCCTCTCTGTTCCTCCAGGTTGAACTATATTTTTTACTAATTATCTAAAGTATCTCACACTATGTAGCCTTAGATCACAAATTTGAGTCTTACACATTGTTAAAAATAGTAATGTTTTTTAATTACATTTTGCTGGCTAAACCTCAATAACACTAACATTTGCATGGCGCCTGAGATACCACTCTAAACTGGGAATAAATTGATGCTTTTCACGTGACTTACCTAAGGATTACTCTTTCGGAAAGGTAAAGTAGGTACACAAGCCAGTGGAGGGTGCTACACTGACAACGTACACTACAGAAATACTGTAAAGTGCTTCAGAGCAACTTACTATACGGAAACACAGGTCTTGAACACAAATGAATCAACCTGATTGCTGCAACCACCAAATCAACCTGGGAACGAGAGGAATGACCATCCAACAGCCAAAAGCCCCGTGCAACTGGTAGCGAGCAGGAAAAGTCTAATCTTCCTTTTTAATTTCACAGTCTATGACCTGTGGCCACAACAATGTGCTCCAACAGTACGTTAGTGGCAGGGACACGAATAATAGCATGACCTTCACGTTCACAGCTTTCTGGCTGATCATATAACCTGAAGCAAAGGTACAAAGGTTAAGTGCAACGATGCTACAGACATACGATCTTGGGTCTCAGTGGACACCCACAGAAATACTCCAGTCTTTTACTCTCTCTCATGGATTCCTTCCCCCTGCCAGAAGTCTGGACCTTCCCTAGTAGCTTTAAGTTCCTGTCATTACCAAAAATGACAACTTACCTCCAACAAGAAACTGCTGAATTAATCTGGGCTCTTTAAAATGTCTCCCCATTTTAAGAATCTGGCCTTGGGTATTGTTTGTGAAAACAGCCTGTTCAGTGCTAGATTTGTATTGCAGTGACATCTAAACAGGAATAAGCATGCCTGGTTTCAAGATGCAAATCTGTTCTCTCATTTTGATTTTAAATTAATGCTAGTTAGTGTTTTAGTATTGTTACTGCCTGGCCTGCTGTCATGCAGCCTAATTCTTCAATCCCCAAAGGGCTGTTGCGTGACATCACCCACGTTATAAATACTGTACTTAAGTGCAAACACTAGGATGACCTTTAATACAAGAGTCAGAGCTGACCTCTACATTTCTTCACGTTGTCAAATATTCAGAAGATACAGGACTAATAGGCACGCTAATGCCCAAGGAAGAAAGTGAGAACTTCAAACTCTTCTTAATGGAGTTAAAACATTCTTTAAAAAAAAAAAAAAAAAAAAAGTCTCTGAGAATGTGGCCTTTCACTAACATAAACAGTTTCAAAGAATGGTTGTGGCACAGGAGCAGTGACTGGAAAATCAGAAAATCTGTATAAGAACTGTTGTCATAGTGGATTTCCCATAGGGATTATTTTAATCTAGGGAAGCCATTAAAGACATTGGTTTCACTGGAGGATCTCAATTTTTTTTTTCTTCCCCCTCTCCAGACACATACATCAAACTCCATTGGGCTGTCACGTTATCTCTAGTGCTCACTGAAAAATCTGCGGCAGTGTTAAAAAGAAAACATTTGATGGTCTTGTGAACTGCTAAGAGTTATCAGTATTAAGGCGTTAATAACGCCATAATCTGAGGCTGATAATTATTCCCCCCGTTGGTAATGCAATTTAGCTGCTTAGCACATGGCAGCTATGATGCATGCCAGATTCATCGCAAAGGTCTTGGAGGAAATTGTCCTAAGAAAAATAAAACCCCCCAGGATTTCAAAGCCCAGGCATGCATGACATAGAGGGTAATAGAAATGCAAGGAAGCGAAGGTGTTAGGTACTAAATTTTAAAGGAACAGATCAGCTGAGAAGGAAGCAATATAGGCATTGGTTAAAAAAAAAAAAAAAAAAAAATCAGTCCAAAATCAGTCCACTGTGTTTTGAGTCTCTTAATGGCTGACATTTGTGCATTCTTTATTTAGAATTTTTTTAAATCAGTTGTTATTGTCACAAAATTTCAGATTTTTCCTTCTACCGTACACATGGAATTAGTCAATTAATGTGGGAGTCCCTTCCCAAACCTGATCTTTTTGATCATTTTTCTAACTGCCCCTCAACTGATCCAAAGGAAGGGCTTGACCAGTCCCACCAGAGCTGGCAGAAAACCTTCCATCACCCGTTCAGTGGCCACCAGACGGATTTAAGAGAGATGTACGTTAACATTCATTCTGGACCAGGGTAGCCAGAATCAAAGCAGCCATCATGCTGAACTTGCTTCCAGTGAGTAAAATGAAGCTGACCCTCATCACCCGCAAATCTGAGAGGAAAACAAGAGAACTGAATACAGTCAAAGGCTCATTCAGCTGATTCAGTTAGGAGCAGCAGTTGGCAGGGGGGGAGAGAGAGGAGAATTACTTCCTGCTGGTCCCAGGGCTGGCACTCCAAAAAATGGATTTCAAGCCATTCAATTCTTCTGTGTATGATATAGATGAAAATGTAAAAGTTGTCACTAAATCCAAGTTAAAAAAAAAAAAGGCTAGAAGCGCAAAAAAAAAAATTTTGCAAAAATGAACTTTCCAGCCACAGTATTAACTCAGCCACGTTATACATCCTGTATATCGTAAAGATTAAACAATAAATGGTAAGACATTACATTTAACAAGGAAAACTGAACTGGAAAATGCCTTCTAGTCTCACTCTGTATGTGTACCATGGCTGAGTTAGTGATACAAACCACATATTTCAGACTCTCCTCACTCTGAACTTTGGACTCCTCTGCTTTCATGTTATTCTAGCACTGATTTTTGCAATTACTTAAAGCATAGGGGGATTTCCAAGAACTGCAAAATCTCAATGACTTCATTCATTCATTGTAAAGGTACAATGTTTTAGGAATCGATGCCTAATGCAGCTCTGATGGAGTCACCAGTAAATGAAACATTTTTAACTCTAGGAGCCTTCACCTAGGCATCATTAAGAGACCAAGGCATCTTACAACTGGTAGCCAAGTTCCTTGGTGGAAATTCAGCTCCTCTAAGAACATTCACCAACAGACCTCTACTGGAAAAGCACTTACACAAAATGAGAACAGGATAGCAAATAACAGCAGAAGATGCAGGCAAGTAAATCTACTCAGTCACAAATTTGTTCCTGTAACATGGAGAAGGCTTTTCAGATCTTGCCAATAGCAATGGAAAGTCCATAGGACCTACTGAAGCAGCACTTGTAGTGCTTCTGGTGTTGGTGGCATCCAAGGGCTTTAATATACAAAGTCAAATGGAGTTCAGGTGAAGCCCTTTAAGGTATCATTGAAATTAAAACCAATTTGTGATTAATGGTATACACAGACTGAAGACAGATACAGATTGTAACACTTCCCCACGTAAAGATTTGCTTAAAAGTATTTTTCTTTTACTCATCACATTTAAGTAAGTTTCTAACATTTAGGTATGTTTCTAACCTCTGACTCAGAGGTACAGATCGGACCAACGTGGCTCAACTTTTTGTAAGGAACACAGAATATTTCAGACCAAGTCTACTCAACCCGACAGCCCCTAAAGCACACGAGCCCCGCAGGAATTGTAGCTGAGGAGTCCCACGCCTGCACAGAGGGTAATCCCTCCCTACCCATTTCCAGCATTCCACCATGGTCTTCTACGGGACTTCGCTGTGTGGCACATCATGGACTGTAGTGTATTAGTAGGTTCCTGATCCAACTTGGGGATCAAAATAACCCCACGCTTCATAAAAAGAGACATGCTCCTTGCCTAGCTCTATTAAAACAGCCTTTTACTTTCAAGAGTGGCAGGTATGCAGGTGCCTTGATCCTACAGGATTCTAGGACATTTAATCTCCTAAATGTCAGTGTTGCTTTTGAAATGGGCCTAAATCGTTAGATACTTTTGAGGATGTCATCCGTCATCTTTAAAGTTGCTGTGACCACACACAGTCACCACAACCCTCGCAGTTCTGTGAACCAGGATATTCTGCAGACATCAATTACGCTGCTTTCTTTCCTTACTCAGGGCTACAAAACAAATTTGAAGTTTCTAGCTTCAGAGACTTTTCAGAATGCAGAGCTTTCATTAAAACACAAGGAGGGAAAAATGTATTTTATTCATGCTCTCATAATTCAAAATCCTCTCAGACTTTCCAAAAAATTCACCTGAGGGCTAACACCAAGCACGGAAAATTTCAGAGCAAAAAGAATTTGAGAAAGTTATTAGCAAAAAGTTATTAGCCAAGAGTGGGGATTAGAACTCAGCCTTAACAACTGCGTTTGCTATTGCAACTACTATAATAATTTTTACACAGGGGCTGCGCAGCAAATTAATTTTCCTAAGGCATTACAGTCAAACTTAGCAACACTATGTTTGTGTGCGCTGACTTACATATTGCCACCTCATCCCCATCTAACGCGGCGCTGCTTTGGCACACAACACAAACAAATGACTCTTTTGTGGGCTGCTACGCGTTAGGCTTAGCTCTTTGTTCTCCTTCCCAAACACGTGTGAAAAATAATTTAGCTTTAAGGCAGTTTACAGAAGCTTTGCTGGTTCTAATGGGCATTATCTGTTGTGCAGCACAACCACAATAAAACAACGCCGACGTATACCACCGACACAGTGAGTTGTGGCAATGCTGCTTGAAAGAAGACCTTGGTTAAAGGAACACAGCAGCCACTGCCACGCAGACCACGGACATCCTCGAAAAGCATCCCCACTGACCTCAGCCTGCGACTAGGAGCAGCAGAGGAAGGTTTGAATGATGGTCCAGAAGTCTAGGTGCTACATGGAGGCTCAGAAAAGCTCTGTTCAGTTCTCCACCACATTTCTACGTCACCTCGGGCAAGTCACTTCTGCCTGAAAGGTTTGAAGTATACAGGTACCCACAATTGTATAAAGATCTGTGCCTTAGTTCCCTACCCGTAAAGTTAAGAATTTATATTTGCCCTCCATTTGAAAGGTTCGGGGGAAATAAATATACTGACAATCACGAGCTCTCACGGACCTTCACATGGATAAAACCCACCACTGGTGGCTGGAATGTCTGCCCAGTCCCGGTTACTCAGATATTGCATTTGTGCCCTGAAGCATGAGGATTTCTCTATCTTTCAAAACTTGAAAGGATCTTTTTTTTTCCTCTTAACACCACTACTGATGATTCAAAAAATATCAGATATAACAACCTATTATAGATAATGAAAATTTCTGCAAGAATACATCAAGTTTGGGGTTAACTTGATCTCAGACCTCACTAGCCTGAATCTATGCAGTAGAAATTTAAGGATAAAGTTCATGAGTGCCTGTGAATTCATTGTACCTCACCTGTAATATCAGCATCTCCAAAGTTACATACTTCAGTGAGAAAAACGTGCCTCTCTCCATGGGTATTACTTAATGGTCATGTCTATTTATTTTGTATTTCTTTCTATTTCCCTGCATTGTTATAAAAGTGTAAATCCTACTTGAAAAATCTCCTTTTACAAGTTAAAAATCTCCAAAGACTTATAAGCTGATGTGAAAGATTGACTTAATTGAGCAGTATATTTTTGATTTACTAAAGAAGCCTTAATCCTTTGACTAAACTGATGTATAGATTTTAGAGAGATTAACAAATCTAAAATGCATTAAATTCCAGGGCAATAAAACCATTCTGACTGTCTTAACATACATAAATGTAAAACTATGCAAAACGCAGCTAGTGTTGCTGGTTACTGTGAGCTCTGATTATCTTTGAGTTCTCAATTAAATTCATGATTTTGCATAAAACAGATATGATGTTTATTTTACTGTAATTGTTATGTGTTACAGTAGAAGTACTTACAGAAATTATCATAAACCTGTTGATATCAGTACCGGAAACCCATTGCACTAGCCATTAACCAAAGAGTGTTGTCCTTCCTCCAAAATTTCCATCAGAAGTTTTAATCAAGCCACAGATACAAGAAGCAACTCATGGAAAGAAAAAAAAAAAAAAAATTAAAAAAAAAAATCACAGGATACATTACCAGCACCAAGTTTTGTGGGTGCCACTACCAAGCCACACAGAAAAGCAGCTTTAATTAAGAGTTATGATGGCAAGGGGATGGAAGTGGAAGCAAAACCCATGAAAACTGGAGGGCTGCCAGCTTTCCGGAGGGCAAAAAAGCCTGGGGAACCTGTGTTTTAGTTTACAGCTAATATCGCTAGAGAAACTGGAGGTTTTCTTGAGGTTTGATCCCAAACACAGCCAAGAGGCCCAGCAGACCCTGTGAACGCCTCAGGCTGTGCTGGCAGCCTCACCGGACGATGCCTCTAGGTGCCTGACCGCAAGCCAGCGTTGGGCTGCCGGGCTCTCGCGCTCTGACAGATTTTGGGCAAACGGGGCGGCAGCTCACTCCGGCTGACACCACCAGCAGCACTCAGCCTCCTCGCCGGAGCGCCCTGGGGATAAGCACATCGATGATTGCAAGGGTGCTCACATCCCGCGGTAATGGCAGTCACGCAAATACCTCAGATAGCTGCTGTCCAAGAGCCAGATAACGTTCCCCTCTACAAACCCTCCCCAAAACACCAAATAACTCACCCTGGGGTTATTTTTAAAAGATATGGTTTTGCATCTGGAGCTATCTGCTGACTGCTTTAGCGTTCTCTGCTGTGACAACGGCTAGGAAGACAAGGTGACTCAAGGATCAGTAACTCATTGCCCAAGGT
Source organism: Aramus guarauna (assembly GCA_013400195.1). Classification (NCBI taxonomy): domain Eukaryota; kingdom Metazoa; phylum Chordata; class Aves; order Gruiformes; family Aramidae; genus Aramus; species Aramus guarauna. The sequence goes on along the minus strand of VXBL01005755.1, from coordinate 383,288 downwards.
TGCCAGCTCAAAAATGGGTTGCTCGTTGATGCAAGGTAGTTACCTCATAGCAAGTTTGTGATCTTCGTGTCATCCCTAAGGTAAAATGTACCACCTTAGTAGCACATCTGACTAGTCACACCACAACAATTACATGTTAGCTTGCAGAAAAAGAAAGATTAAAAAGCCACACACGCACACGGAGACTTTTGTATTCAAGCTCTCTTTCCATCACACTAAGTCTTCAATTACCTTTCCCTCACCATTACAGCATGAGGAGAATCAAATCAGCACTGCTTCTTTGGGTAGAAATATGACACATAAAATACAATATTCAGTAGATCCACCGTGCTATTTTTGGAAAAAAAAAAAAAAACCCAAACCAGTTCTGAAGAGGCTTTTCAGAAGAAAGCACTGGCAAGAAGAGCCGCATTCCCGACACTTGCCTGGCCAATTCCAGGACACCTCATGTTAGAAAGCAGTGCTATTTGGAGGGTAAAGCCCTAAACCTTCTGCATGACCTTGGGACTTCCAAGTCTTTTTCCTCCTCTCCTGTCTTACGGCCACTTGGTTTCTTCAAAGCAGAAACTGGCTGTCACTACACAGACAGCACCATGAAGTCCTAATACCAGCGAGGGCCCCTCTGTTCCACTGGAATGTAAATAAAACCCAGCACTTCTCCTGGACTTCTGCAAGTTAAATAAAGTAATCGCACAGCTCTACCACCAAAACACGTGAAAATGCAGTAAGGGATTGATTCCGGTTTGTCTTTGAACTTCCTGTACCCTCCATCATAACCTTCCAATCCCTTATTTATTTATTTTTTTAATCTTTTCACCAAAACCCATGTTGGAATACAGAGCAACCAGAAAAGAGGTACTAAAGAAAAGCAAATGAATAGACTAAAAATACTCTTGCCAAACATACAGAAAAATAAATAGGTGGAAAATAAGCCCAGCTCTCTTGAGGCCAGAGCAAGGCAGCATATACTGACGGGTCACAGGGATAGCTGCAGTAATTACATTTTACATTGCTTTAGGTTTCATTTATGCTGTCAAAACTGTTTTGTCACACTGGATATTTTTTTAATGCATTTCAGATTTTGCTAATCTCTGCAAAATCTATATATCAGTCTAATCAGAGGATTGGGGGGCTCCTTGCTGTATCAAAAATATACTGCTCCATTAAGTCAATCTTTCATGCTGGCTTATAAGTCTTTGGAGATTTCCAATTTGTCAAAGGAAGGGTTGGGGTTTTTTTCCTGTTCGTGTAGTTAAGTTTTTCTAACGATGAGTCTTAAAAAAAAAAAAAAAAGTAGACTAAAAGTCACAGTCATTAAAAAGGCCTGCATTAACCAAAACTTAGCACATGAGAGCCTGAAATCCCAAATATTTGCACCAAGAACAGAAAATAATTAGGGAATGGTCATCATGGACAAACTCTTGATTCCTCTTACACTGCATCAGACTACTTGTCTTCATTTTCGGGTTCCCTTCGGCCCATTCTTACCTGCATTACCATATATCACGGAGTCACAGACAGGTTCCAACACCCATTAGCCAGGGGGAACAGCCTCGTGCCCACTTACGACTGCTCCAAACAAGCACCTTCATGCTTTCTTGCAAACTGCTTCTCAAGCATGGAAGGGATTCATTGTAAACGAGACAAATCCATTCTACTCTCAGCTCTCAAATCCCTCCCTTTAAGCTCTCTTCTGCTCCAGTGACTACAGAAACACTTGACTTTGACTAGGCAGCTTGTGGCCCCGAGGTGCAGGAGGGAGCACTTGGCAGACCTTTGGAGCGAAAAGGGTTTGGCAAACAGCAGAAGATGGTAATCATCTCTTCCTCGTCAGTGTCCACCATCATCTCTCCTAAAGGTCGCAACCTCCACAGTGGTGTTGCTCACACAAACACTTCTTAAGCCACTATATTCAAAATGAGCCAGATTAGTGAAGATAAACTAAACCGGCTCGTGTGGATTGAGCCAGATTAGGGATGCTCACATGAGCTGCTGTCTTCCTCTGCTGTGGGATCGGTAGCTCCAGCAGAGAGGCAGCGATCAGAAGTTGGGACAGGCTGTGAGCAGTGACTTCTAACGCAACACAACCGAATACAGAAGAGAGAGAAGATCTACTCACAGCCGTGGGCAGCCTGTAGACCAAGCAATAAAGTACCAACTCCAGGAGAAATGAAGATGCAGAGCAAGTGTCACCATTTAAGAAAGCCTCCAGGATAAGAGGAGGCAGACCAATGTTCAAACAGGAACTCACACTGATTTTTCTTGCCACATTTTGTGACTTACTCGCTTCTGGGGAACAGCCAAAAACAACTCAGGATTTTCCTGCTTCAGACATTATCGGAAAGAGCCAGCATTATTCTTTTTCTAGGGGAAGTTGCAAGGACTGGAGGGCAATAGGTAAAAGACTAGAGACTGGGAGAGAAGAAGGGTCTATAACAGTTATATTAATATATCCAAGACATGTGAATGTTTACACTGCAGAATTTTTTAAAGATATTTCCAACTTTTCACTATCCTTTGCTGTATTCACTTTAAGCATAATCCTGCACAGCAACCTGAACCTTCACTTTACAGTCCCGTATTTTAATGCTAGTTCCTTTCTGCTCCTAGAATAACATCTGTCATATGTACTTCTTTGTTAACACAAGTAGACCAGAATCTCTTTAGACTCTCCTGGTACGTGTTTGTAAAGTGCCAAGAAATAGGAAGCATAGTGTAGAATTGTCTAATTGAATCCGAGCACAGGAAATAAAAGAATTACAATACTTTACCATCATACTTGGGCACAAACTGCCTGCTGGTCTGCCTTGAGTTTAGCTCTCATGTTTAATATCCCTGAGAGTTAGTGATACACAAGCGTAAATTAATTACTGCCAGTTGTTAAGTGCTCTGTCATTGCAAGGTCAATACATTAGCACAGATACAGGATTCCAGCTATACTCTACGGCAAATCCCAGTCCTACGTTCAAAAACTTTAGCCCCAGACACCTTCAAACAGGATTTCAACTAAAGTCCTGTGAAAATCAACAGAAAATTCCCCAGCTTTGTTATCAGCTCAGGTCCTCAAAGGACAAACAACGGAAAACCAAACCACGCCATAGAGCTAAAAGGACAGTCAGCATCACTGAGCGGTAACGAAACACTCGCAGCCACAGCGGATGAAACATTAGCCTCTCAGTCACTTCTTGCTAACCAAAATCCATTGAAAGCAAAAGGATGAAAGTCCACCTGGTGGATTTACAGGGCTTTGTGCTGATATGAGACGATTTAGTCATGAGAGGCGGCCTTTTGACATGATTCAGTTGACTGCCCATGGCATTTGACACACACCTAAGGAGTCTAAGTGGTTACTGCTATTAGCAAAGACCTGAAAAAAGACACTTGTCACATTAGGTCAGCTCTCTCTTAACTTCATCCTGTGAAATGTCACCAGTACCCCCGGGGCTTCTCATTTCTTATCAGTCTTTCAGATATATGTAGTTATTGTTTTAAAGCAGCAAGAAACACAGAGAGAGAAACAAAGAAAGAAAAGTGCAAGTGGTTTATTGTCTCTTTGATACATGACAAATCAGTCCATGAACCTTTCAGAAAAGAGCAGAGCGTGCTACATTTGTGCATTATACTTTTATAGGGACCTTTGAACTGCCACAGCTTCTCTCCTGCAGCAAATCTCCTGTTCGCCCTCTTTATTGAGGACTCCTGCTGTGGTGGGGCTGGCACTGAGACCAAGGGGTGGAGGTCCACAGGCCTCCCGTGATGGTCTTAAGACCACAGACCTTAAACTGATGTCTTCGTGCTTAAACAAGCATCATCGCTGACACAGTTTAGAGCAGTCTTGAGGGTGCTCTAGTGTAGAGCAACGTCCAGACTGCCCAAGAGCACTTAACAGGAGCTCGGAGCACTTTAGCCATTCTTCCCCTTGGTGGCTTAAGGGGCATTTGTCAGGCGCAAGGAGGGAGCCGGGTGTAGGAAGCGTCAGCGGACTGATGAATTGCTTCACGCAGATATAAACAAGTACACCGGCAAACAGCAACAGAGTTGTCCTGACTGCTCTGTTTTCATCACTTGTTCTGACCAAAATCAATTTCTTAGAGCCTCTGAAGAGTTTCCTTTTTCTGCACAGGTTATACACAGGGTATGCCTCATTTTAAACGAGTATTAACTTGCTTTGCTAATTCAGAGCTGAGGTGTTCAGCCCCTTGCAGAACCAAACTCTAACAGAGAATTACATCCCATATGCCAAACCCTCACCTGTTACCGTTACTCACTAGAGCAACAGCTACAGCAAAGGCTTATCCAACAGTTCATTTTTAAGACACTGATACCTTACCTCACAGACGTGGCTACACTCAGAGGACATTTTGGAAATCACGTATTATTTTAAGATGTTGCAGAACCTAGCTTTTCTGCCTCATTTAAGGCCTAGATGATCTAAAGTCTTGAATTCCTGCCTTGCTGCATGTCGAACCTCTAAATTGCAATGGGAGAAGGATGGAAGTGTGCAAAAAAGGAAAGAAATACAGAAAAGGGACATAGATGAAAGTCTTTTATAATATCTTGGTTGGACAAGTTAGTGTTTGACAGCTTGAATTTATGTGAACATTAGCAGAATTGATAAGTCAGGGTCTTGCTGACCTTGGTAATATTCCAGAAGTAATATTTTCACTAAGGTGAACTATTTCTGGAGATTTCTCCAATGTACTGAACACAAACATTTTTTTTTCTGACATTGGAGTGAGCACAGTTCCTTGTTTCTGTTCTCTGTTGAATGGGAACAATATATTTTTATTGCAGCCAAGGTCATCTAAATTCTTGCCCCTTGGCAGAGATTCACATTTTTCCACAATAAATGGATCTTGCTTTTCTGTCCTTAAACAGGTTGCATCTACCCCCCAAGACCTCGACCAGTAAAGCTAGGCTTCTCAAAGGTGTGGTCCTGCCCACAGGAGCCTTGACTTTCCAACAAAACTTTACTTTCTCTCTTTTACCTTGTTGTGCCCATAAGTTGTTTTCCTCAAGCAGCACAAACCACAGCTTTGTTGCGACTATTTATCAGCAATCCAAATACAAATCATTTTTCTTGGGCTGGGAATGAGTTCTTCAAGCAGGGCAATAAAAGGGATGGAGTTGAAACCAAGATTTCCTGAGACGCAGACCATCTATTTTGCTTTTGAATGTTTTAATGAGCAAATGAACGTTATTTCTCATCAGCATGATTGACACCTGGAAAGCACATAAGACCGAAACCCCGAGGAAAATAAGTGCCTTTTCCTTTCCATTCTCAAGTGCCGGGGGGGAACAGTCTCTTGGCCTGACCACACTCCACTGTCTAACAATAAAAGATCACAACATCCAGAAAACCCCAGTGAATGCAGCTTTCCCTGGTGTGAATCAGCCCAGCTCCCTGGCCTGGAGTGACATTGATTTATAGCAATTGAGAATGTAGGCAGTTAAATTCATTTAATAAGCAACCGCAAAACACATTGTATGCAATCATCTCAAATAATCTATAACAACAAAACCTGCATGCTCAAGAAAATTGCTTGATGATACCGCAGATATATACATTTATACAAGCTAATTAAAAGAGAGCTACTGAAGCGGTAGAGAACATATCTTTAATTACTGGCAATGCTCTGAATGGCCCATGGCCCACAAATGTATCTCTATCATAATCATACTCAACCTTTCTCCTCTTCAAAGTGTATCATAATTGTTTACTAATTAATCTTTAAGCTCTTATACCACACAGCGTGTTTAGCCTTCTATAAGCACTGAGTGCGCAGTTCTGGAGAAGAAAAGGAGGGAATGATGTGTTAAAGAAATTACTACATTTCCTGATACACTCGCTACTTAGCATTTATTTTTATTAACATCTGTAGAATCCTGAGAGCCAACAGGGATCCATCTTAGTTCTATTCATACAGCTAAAAATCCTGATTTACAGTTAAATTCTAGATAGCACTTTAACACAATACCTACAGTCGCAGTCACTGTCTACTGTACTAGATTGCACTCAGGCAAAACACTTCAGGCTCGTGGATCACTGCATCCTGCCTCTACTCAAACTAAACTGTACTTAAGTCTTTTTTTCTTGAGCAGAGTCTTAAAACTCTACTTGCTCTCATTACAAGCAGCGATATCTTTACTGCTGACCGATAGGAAATAGAGTAAGCCTTTAATTTGAAAGGTAACAGTAGGTAACGTTAGCTAGCACATCCTTCTTTAGGACAGGGTATGACTGAAACAGTTGCAGCTGTTAAGGCGGATCATTTCCAGGGTTTATACTGACTTCAGGCTGAATTTTTCAGAGAGATCGTTAAGTCATTTCTGTAAATAAGAATACCGAATGAAGTAATTTTGCTGCCAGGTCAAATAACTCTATCATGGTCACGGTCAGAAATAACTCGAAATTGCGCAAAAGAAGTAATGTTCTTTTGGGGAAATTTGAATATGGCTGAGTTACAAAACAAGACAATTATATAGTTTGAAACTAAATTTTAGGGTTTCCGTGTCACCTCCAACATATACCCCATCTTAAGTCAACATTCAACATCAAACAACTTTAGTTAGGAAATGCTGAATTTCAGGTTGTTTGGGCAAGTTCTGCTTAGTTGCCTTGTGAGTTTTTCCTAGGAATGAATATACGGAGAAGATCTCACATTTGCACCCCCTGCCCCCCCACCGCTGCACCAGGTACAGGCAAAAGGAAGCGTCATGTCTTTCTCCCTCTTTCTGAGATCAGACACAAATAAATTCTTCCTTTTACATGAAGCTAAAGCAAGCGTTAGGAGAAAGAAGTCACAGTCCTCGCCGTCCTTCTCTTTGGCGTAGAGGGAAGCGAGGCAAAAGAACGGAAATCGCATAGAGCCTGAACGAGCTCTGTGCCTTGCAGCAGTTACCCTACACAAATAAAGTCACACTATTACCCAGTGACTAATGGAGTGGGGCTTTATGAGACAAGAAAAAAAGACCAATTCTGACAGGAGGGTGAATTTTACTCCTATGAATAGGACTTTTCAAGGGCATACAGCTGCTTGGGCAGGTACGTGTCTTCACGCATGCATGTATGCAAGAAAAGAGAAGAGAAAGATTTCAGTAACCCAACTGCAGCTTTTGGACCATTTGTGTTCATGTGTTGCTGAAGCTGATGATGTGCCAGTATGAACCAGCTCATCAGATGGGCACAAGCTCTCTCTGTTCTTTCCTACGAAGGTGGCAGATAAAAGACAAGGCATTCAAGTAGCTGACAGGGTAACCTGTAAGTGCCTGTCCTGAGCAATCTACTTGTCAGCTTTCCTGGCTAAGAGAGGAGACGTGTGCCATAGCTGTCAGCTTTGTGTCATCTTTCTTCTTTGCCTTTCATCGTCCTTCAACCCATGAATGGAGGTTTTATTTGACTTTCCTTTTTTGGTCCAGCTCACGGGAGGAGCTCCTTTGTCCTGCTGCCCTAATGCATCTTGCAAGCGTGCAAATCTGGCCAGTTCCAGGAACAGCTAAACAAAAAACAGGACAGAAGCCACAAGGAAGCCATCATCATTCAACAGGCACACTGAGGCCTGGAGGTGTAAATTCACACGCCACTCCGTAGGTGAGCTAACGCACAGTCTGCCCTTTGGGGCACTACAATACACTGACCATCATACACAAAGCAGCGTAAAAAAGACAGGGCTCGCCTTTTTTCCTCTGGGTGATTCCAGCAAGTACTTCTTCATCACAGCAAGTATAAATGCCTGCAAAACCACGGAATCTCAAAGCTGCTTTCATTTAACAATGGCATCAATAACATCATAGACAAAACTAGCTTCCAAGTCTGACATGGAAAAATCTCTGTACCTGGTCCATTTCCGGAAGCGTCCCCAGGGGAAGCCACAAGGAAGCCATCGTCATTCAACAGGCACACTGAGGCCTGGAGGTGTAAATTCACAGGCACTCCTGTTGTTGGAGATTCTTGTGGGAACAATGAGCGCTTAAACATTCACCTTCTCGTGAAAGACAAAGGGCTAACTCCTCGACACTCTTTCCATTCACCACAATTATGCCACAGAAGATGTAGGAACAGCTTATCAAAGTCTCTGGCTTTGAGCAGAAAAGCCTATCCAAAACAACAGTCATGTACTTTAGGCGAAGGACAACTCCTTGCTTCCCCAGAATTGCCAACACACATACACACACATGTATGCAGGTGGGAGACTATGCAGCTCCTGTGTGATTTCAGAAGAGCCATGAAAGATCAAAGATGAAAGTAGCACTAGAGACTGGAAAGAACATGTATTTAATTTGGGAAAAAAAGTATAGCTATGGTTGGAAGACATGAGGAGGAACATTATCATCAGCATGGCACACTGGGAGAAAAAGTATCAGTGGCTGGAATTACAACTCTGATAAGAGGCCATGGTATCGCAAGCAGATGCATATTATTGTTAAACAGATTCTAATGAAGTGTCTCAATTTAGACATGTCAACAATATTCTACTTTGATCAAGAATACTTCATCATCCCTGGATCAAAGGTTTTTCCCCTGAACTTTTTACTCCCTTCCTCTTACAGATATAAAACATCAGATTTAAAGGTATATAAACTTTGAGTCTTCACTCTGACTTAGAATGGAAAAGATCTAAGTGTGAAAGCAGTCCTCCTCTGAGCACAGGGGTGGACCCAATGACATGCAGAGGCTGCTTTGAATCTACAGTAGCCTTCGATTCTGTGAAGGTACATGTCAAAGTAAATACTGAAATGTAGCCCTGGATGGAAATTCCAGTTTCTGCTCATACCTCCTGCTGCTTTCTGGGAGGCAACAGGTAGAAGTACTTTAAGCTCTCCTCTCCTTTTCAGATATCCACTAGCTCACTGACATTTGTTTCAGTATTAAGTGAGGAAGTCTGAGCCTGTTCTGCTTTCAAGTGTGGGCAAACTGCAAGAATACAAAAAAGGAGAATTGAATGAGAGAAAGCATTTACAATATCCTTTGGAAAGGCAAGTGTTCAGGTGGCAAACAGCTCTCAGTTTTCAAGAGCTAGTTGTCAAAGATGCAAGTTCCTGCATGCTGGCCTCTGGGCTTTTTTAAACTATCCATTAGAAAGATGAATTTTTAGATAACTAACATGACATTTGCTAGGTTCACACTGGTCATTCATTCTGCTTGGGTGTTCCACCCCTCCTCTCATCCCGCATTGGCCCGGCCGCCTCTGCCTGTACCTGCTGCCCTTCTCTCCAGGTGAACTCTGCGGGTGTTTTTCATAGGGACTTGCGCAACACAGCATCACTCTTGGTACCTCCTAACCACCGCTACAGCCATCATTGCCATCACAAAGTCCAGAAGCAACATGAAAGTAAAGTAAAAATCACATTTAACCTAGATATAATTACAATTCTCACCTGCAAAACTTATACTACCTGGCCACCTCATAAACTTATCCAGACAGGGAAGTTAGGCGCAGAGATGTTGATCAATCCGATAGGTATTTATAGTCCCTGAAATGCCCTTTGGAACTGACTGCCACAGATTCATCCAGTGTCCTAGAGGAAGTCTCTTATCAGGTAGGTAAAGAAGTATTAACATTTTCTAAACTTTCTAAATTTCTAGAGGGAAAAAAAATCTAGTTTTGAAAATAACTCTAAAGGACTCCTGCAGCAAGGGTCATGTTGGCTCTGGCTGGAGAGAATGATTTCTAACTGAGTGACAAGCATATTACGGTTGATGGCTTTTTAACATATAAAATACTGCTTTACATAAAGTATAAATTATTGCTTTTATTTAGCAAAGTAAGATAATTCAAAAATCAAGAGAAAGTGCAACTGAAAAAAGTCATAGGTTAAGTGATTTTCACAGATACCCGCTCACTGTTTTAAACAATAAAGGCCATAGTTGGACCATAGCTGATAAACGCAAAACATTCTCAAAAGATAATATAATCCTACTTGATACATCATTACTGTTTGGCAAGAAAACAAACAAATGCAATGGTTTTATCACTGCACTTGCATTTGATCAAGAGCACAATAATCTCATTCAAATCAACACCATAATTAGAAAGTAATCGCTGTATAATCAGACATCAAACAGACAAAATCACCCTGGGTGTTTCTAACAAAATCATTTGGTGTCAATTTAATTCCACTCCCTTTGGAGGCTTTACTCAAAAGGTGACACTACTGAGACTTCCTGAACCCCCCTTCCTAATTCTTTCCTTACAGCAAGAGGGGAGATGCACAAATCCAGCGTCAGACAGCTTCTGACCCATGAGCCGGAATCAACGGACCACAGCGCGTCACTGCTTCCTGCTGCAGTCCCAGAAATGCACGCGCGCCCAGCTTAGCACATATTAATCCCAGATTTAGAGAGGCTGGCAGACTGCAGCACTGTACTGAGAAGTAGAAAGTATGGGGAAACAAGGGAAAAGTATTGAAGCATCTTCCCAGCTGATGAGGTGGACGTGGTATGGAAGCTCAGGCTTCCCAGCATCTTATCTGACGCTGCGTGCCCCCAGTGCAGGACCCAGCACAACCAAGTTTTTTCGTGACACGTGGTATGCAAAAGCTTTACCAGCACTCCAACTGTTTCTTCCCTCTCTGTCTCTGAGGAAAGTGCTAGTAGGCAGCAAAACGCTTGTGTAGAGCCAGCTTTTATCCACGGTCTCTTATTCTTGAGATCAACACAATCTCAGCCTGGAAGCCCTTTTTTCCTCGGTTTCCGTCAGGCTGATCAGAGGAATGGAAATCACGGTAGGTGCCAATATGAGCTCCAGTCAATTGCTATACACAAAGGGACAGTTCTACGTGAATATTCTTTTGTACCGTGCATCAAATAGCCTTGTAATAATCCTATCTTTTTCTCTGAAGAGCCTCAAAGCAAACTATTTCAAAGGCAGGAAGAAGCGAATACCTGAAGCTCTCTAATTACAGAGTCTGAGATATGCATGGCAAAGTATTAAAATAAATGATATAGATGAATTATCAGAGAAGAGAGCGAGGCTGATAAACCATATTTAGTATACTAATCCTGAATGTTTGTTTTGCATTCTTTGAGCCTTTTAAGATGACAGGTTCTGATCAACTGCTTCCCTTAGAGGTTGGCAGCTTTCCTGCTCTAGCATTTAATTTCTGTTTGATGTTCTCAACTTTGTGTCAATGTACAAACTACTGTTAAGATATATAGCAGCGATTAAAATAATTCATCCATCTGGTTATAATTAAAGACCTAGTTAAACGTAATGACAACTTGATCTAGCAAATCCAGCTCTCATCTTTTAAAAGGGCTGTGTACATTCAAAAAATAATGCTGTAAACGGGTGACAGACTACTGCAACGTGGCCATTAAATTCAAGTGAATTAATTAAACTTGTTTCATAAAAAAGTCTTAATGACATTTACCGGCAAGACAAGTAAGGCAGAAATTGCAAGTATCCGCAATTGCTCCCTACGGTATCTCGCTGCCTCCAGAAGGCCTCAGCAGACTCCTCCGAGCACCACGGCAGATACTTGAATTGAGGCAAAAAGAGGTTTAAATATTTTTTTATCCCATAAGGGTGGTAACTGCTGAAGTAATAACTAAACAGGATTCTCTGCAAGACAACAGGATGGCTAGAGCTGCATGCAAACCAATCCTTAGTCTGGTGACCTCACTGAGAAACTGCAAATTTAAGTCAGTACTGGCTGGTACCCATCTAAGGAACAGGGAGGGTACAAATGTATATACCTGACTACGCTGGGCATCATGAACACCGATCTGCTTGAGTGAGAAATAATTGTGAGTATCAGAAAACAGATCAGAACCACAGAGCTAGATAAAGATTTATTAATTGAATGAGTTAAAGCAAGGACATTCCCAATAAGCTGGAAGAGTTGGCATTCTAGTTCATGGCTTTGCTTGCAGGCAACAGGAAATCTGTGCTACTTATGTAAAACATCGGCTGTTGTGGCCGAAAAAGCAGAGAGGACTTCCATCAACTTATGTCAGACAAAGGATTTCTGTTGTTTTGAATAAGACCAGGATCACAGTCCAAAGCTGAACTATATAAATAGCTGATTTTGACTTTGCAGTGGTCTCTCAAAACTGGAGAGCATTGCTTTGGATCTACCCAGTCCAAATGTCTTTGCTAAAATTTTTGAAGGTAGAAAATTGTAATTACTTAGTTTGGGTCCAAACTAAACATTAACTTTATCTCAAGGGATTACCTTATTTCAGTTTTGAAGTGTTTTAAAGAGGCAATTTTGAAACATAACCCCCCTTGAATTGTTAGATTTCGAGATCTACCTGATTTGGGTGATTTTTTTTTTTTCTTTATAATAGAACAACAATTTGGCAAAAGTGACATCTATTGTGAAACTATTACCGCAGCTAAATCTGCATTTTTTGCTGAGAAACTTTGTTTACACTGAAAAACTTTCACCCAAGCCAGGAGTTGGGAATATTTTTCGGGTTTTGGCACTCACAAAGAAATTCTTGCCCGATTCCATTATACCCTTTCAATTAAATCTGCAACTATAAAAATGCATGGTCTTCACAGAAAACAGAGGCAGCAAAAGAACCCAATCAAATCTTACGCGCTTATCTTTGTGATGCTACTTTAACAGGTGAGTGCAGTGAAGCCTCCTCTAATCCCCACCTTCAACTCTCATTCTGGGTGTAAACCAAGATATTGGTGAAGTTTTCACTGGTTTTTAAAGGCTTTTTCCTTTTTTGTCCTGCTCACAATTAAAAAAAAAAATAAAAAATCCATACATAAAGCTCTAATTTCAGCCTGTCTTGACTTTCTGCTCTTCAAATCAATATATTTCTGAGTGATTAGTTGGCAATACCTAATTGATAAAGCCACCAACGCATAGTAGAAACAGTGACCTTTTTACATCCTCACAATAAGCTGCTGATTCTACTCTTAATTTGGTTTAAACTCTCTTGCCAACTGATCTTATTTTAGGACAAGACTCTCAAGCGGGTCCAAGTTTTATGTGCGTAAGACAAAGGAAAAACCTATTTTAATTCTTTTCTCTTCAACTAGCAGACCATGAACAATCTGTCCCCTGTTTCTTCCTTAATAGATGCTGGAGTTTTCTCACTTCCACTCATCTTTTGCAGTTGCAACACCTAGCAAAATGCCTAATATTATGAGATAAAATTGGCAAACCACAATCCTTTTCTCACTCAAATTCACTCTACGGATCATACACTACAATTACCGTGTTCTGCAGCACACACGCCTCTGTTTCTATGTCTGGTCTAGGTCCAGAAGTAGTGAAACAAAGGCAGCTGTTAACATTTCCAACCAGCCAAGTGAAAACCTGAAGGATAAGACATCTCCTGAGAAGACCTAGAGTCGTGAGATTTCCAGTTAGATAGCCAGACCAACTTTCAGTGACCTTTGAGAGAACTGAAAACGTCTGGCCGCTTGTCAAAACTGAACATCCAACCCTATCGCTGAAGGAAACCCATAATAAGAGATAGCCAAAGCAATATCAAAGGCACGAAATCCATGAGATATAAGTAATACAGTTGTTTTGGGAATAGCCTTTTCTGCACTGCACGCTCCATACTGCTTCATAATTATATGCAGACCCACAAGTTCCTGTTCTGCCCTAATCATAGTATCACAATACTTACTGCCTTGAACATACAACCTCAGCGTCCCCTTTTGGACATCTCTTAATGGGCTAAACCCGATCCAAAATGTCAAAATATTACAGGAGAAACTGAAAGGAGAATTGCCAATATTAAGACAGGGCAGTTCTTCCATCAATCCCGCTCTTGCCTCGCTCTACATTACAGCCACAACCTCCACCTCCCAAAATTATTTCATACTATTGAACATGAGCAAGGATATCAAAATCTAGCTCCTAATCCTTCCAGACAGGTGGTTCATAGCCTGTATAACCATTCCCAGCAGCATAAGCCCATTTTTTAAGCTGTGAACCAACATATCCAGCCCCTGGCAATCACAGGGCACCTGGATTTGGGATCTAGAGTGAATCAATAGTATAGACAGCTCTGGAGGACCATCCAGAAATGGGAGAGAGCTAAGGAAGGAGGAGAAGGTGGTAGGTTCATTAGAAGAGCAACACTATGGAAAAACAAAAACAAAAAAAACCACCAAAAAACAGGGTTTATGGGCATACCAGTCTGAATTTCTATACTTTCGTGACACTGTGCCACTAGCATTGATGCTTTAAGTGCAGACACAAATTATCTGCTATGGGAACTAAATTCAGGGCTCGCTGCTGTCAGCTCTCCAAAAATAGACACCCCCATTGCCTGTATTGCTCTCTGAGTCCAGAGAAGCCGCTGGGCTTCGACCTGTCTGTCGCTGGTAAGCATTCCATTCTTCAAAGATCCAAAGTCCAGGGCAGCACGCTCCTGGCCCAGCGTAAATCTCTCCCCAAAGACTGCTGCTGACACAAATCAGATATCATTAGAAAGTGACGTCAGGTGAGAGGAGTTGTATTTAATTCCAGAGGTTAGCATACTTCAAAAGGTGAATTCACGTTTAGCCTGGAGTTTTGTAGGAAACGGGCTTTCCTGCAATCACACCATCTGACTCCAAACTCCCAGGGTAAGGTTCATGTCTCCCTACGCTGAGACGTGCCAGCTACGGGACTCCAATCCAATCTGCTCTCTGATTCCTTGTGATTCTTATTATTTATGGCAAAGCAACAAATAGAGGTGAATGGACAGATAATCAGAGGTAAGCGATACAACTAAACGATAGCGATGCCTCAGCAGGGAACAGGCAACTGCTACAAAACACTGGCTGTTACTCTGAACACCCTACCTTCTGCCACGCAACAGACCTGCATTCAGAGGACTCTCCAAAAACCTACTTTCAGCCATGAATACAAATGCTCTGGGGACCTGACTCCTTTCAGCCATTCCAGGACCAGCTGGTTTTAATTTATCTCGCTATTCAGAAACGCACCACTTGAATTTGTAATTTTTAGTCCAAACAAAAGGCTCTATATTTTGGGGCTGGGGTGGAAGGAGGAGGGGAAATCTGGCTCACCCTCAGCTACTGCAGAATTGACCAGCACAGAAGTCAGGGTTAACGTGCAGCAGGAAACAGGGAACCTCAGCTGTGAAGCAAGACCCACGTCCTCTGTACCAGCTGCTGTACACAGTCCTCCTTGGATGAGAAGGTCCACCACAAGCTTCCATTGCAAACCTTCTTCATAGTTGTTTCTCCTTTCTCTTTGAGTCCAGAGCTGTTCTGCTTCAGATGAGGTGCCATCTAAGTTATCTTTCTTAGATCACTGTCTGGGACAATGAAAAATACTCCATCTGCTAATTTTTATTACAGCAAATTGAAACCAATCATTAGGATTTATCTAGTCTAAAGGGAACAGATATTTTCAGGAAGTTTCTTTATTGGCAGTCTCAATGTAATTAAAAATTAATTATCCTCAGGAAATAGGACATAGAGTATCAGGACACCATGGAAATGTAAGCCATGTTCCTAGAATTCTACCAAAGACGAAGACGACGTGACCCAAGCACGCCTGCAGAAAGGCTGACTCTTCAGCAAAGCTTGACAAATCTGTGGCACCTCTCAGCAATCCCACCACTGAGCTGCCCCAGCGCACACAGACTGGCACCCTGGGGAGACAGGGCTATAGCATCCAGTAGATCCATCTACCATCCTTCCTCGGTGTGATGCCAGGGAACTGCCATCTGAAGTAATTCACCAACACCTCCGCCAGACCCTGTTGCTGAGAGAAATCCAGCTGAACTTTTACCCTAACACCCCTTCCTTTATGCAATTCCTATCTCTTTCTTCACAGGACCTCCTCATCAAAATCTCCTTGGCGCAACCCATGTTGGTCTTCTATCGCCGCAGGAAGAAAAAGCTCAGCGTAGAGGCAATTTGTCCTGCGGAGCATACATCATTTCTCTAGTCAACGCATGCTTCTGGCCAGGGTTTCTTGGACTGCTTTACAGAGCGGTGGACGCTGTCCAGAGCTCTCTGCTCAGTGTCCCTGACAAGATGGCCATCAAAGACTAGGTTAGGGGTCACTCACCCAAAGCCATTAGCACTCCAAAGTGATTGATTATCATCATGTGTGGTCTCAATCAAGAACCGGTAATGAGCTACATTCATTAATCCCATTTATATGTTTGCATAGTCCAGTCTTGAATTTCAGAGAATAAAAAGGCTTCATACTGAGATCGACACATTGCGCTACCTGGCAAGGATAAGGAGGTTGCACAATGGATGAAGGATTTGCATATAATTACATATTTTGAGAATTTCAGCCCAGGTATTTCTAAATATCAAGCAGATCAACTCCCCTGCATGATCCGCACACCTCCAAGCAGCACCAAGGCGCAGGCTCTCTTCCACAGCTCTGTGCTGCAGTTTCATCTGTATTTACTTATTCTTACATTTTCCTTGCACTTTTAAAATCACTTTTTATGAACTGAGCTATATCCCATGTTACATCCACTCCAAGTTTCTGTTCCTTTTCAGACCATTGTGGGTTTTCTATAATTTTGTTTTTGATGACCCCTTATTTTCTTCCTATAATCTACATCAAAAACCTTATGTTCTGAATATGCCACCATCACCACCTTCTTGATTGTCCTGTCTTCCTTAAGCCGTTCCCTTCCAAAAACCTTCTGCAGGGAGCCCCATCAGCAAGTAACTTGACTGCATGCCCTACCCTCAGACAGCATTTTGAATGGGCCAGACTTCCATCATCTGCTGAGCCCTACGCATGAATCCAGGCTCCTTTCGCTAGCATTAAAGCCATGCTTTCCTGCCTCCCCTCCCCAAAGATCCCCTTAAGGAATTATAAAAATAAAGGGTGAAACTCTGGCTTCGCTGAAGTCAATGGGAACGTTGCCACTGACTTTAATAAGGCCAGGACTGACCTCAGCACTCGGAGCTCCAGCACAAGGCTCTGTGTTTCACACAGAAGGATGAGGGGGTTTTCAGCTTCACCACTCCTGAAAATAAGCCACAGATTCTCAATGAGGGCACCTTCAATTTATTTAACTCTGTCAGAAGACATTCATATTGATAAACTCACTGACCAGAAGAGAAGAAACGTGCCAGATCTCAAAGCCCTTGCAAAACACAGTAAATTTGAACCAGTTAACTCTCAAGTAGAGACCATATTATCTGAGAAGATGACTATGTTGGAAACTGCACCCGCCTTAGACAGCTCAAGGAATTAGCTAATTGCACGGGTAGCTGTCCAGAAGCTGTCACAACTTTTCCCAGAATAAATTTAATACATGATGTAAAAAATAAAGTTTGAAAAAGTTAAGAGGAGCTTTTTTTTTTTAAAGAGGTTATTAGTTGGTTAAAAATAGATCTGAATAATAAATGCCTTTAAGTGTTCCCAGGCCTCCTTTTGTAGAAAAGATTTTAGCATTTCATGTGGGAAAAAAAAATATGTACCAGTGAAAGGTAATGATATTTAGCCTCTCAATTGAAAAAAAAAAAAAAAGTAGTGACCATCAAATAATTAAGCAATTAAAAGACTTTACACAATTATGCACTGAAACCTAAAACAAACAAGGTAAATGTGACATTGACTGCCCAGTAAATTTAAACACACCTTTATTTTTCTTTTGCAAATCCCTTAAAGACCAGTCTCACAAGCTCTCCTTCCACGTGATGCCACAACATATGTCGTGCTGATGCTCTACACCACAATGCCCTGCTGGAAGCAATCTGTCCGGGTAGGCAAACGCCATGCCCAACACTTAATATCCTTATTTCACACCCATAACCCAGAATAAGGAATTATTTGTTTCTTCAAAGGAAAGACCACCTCTGCTGAACAGTCTTTGACTAACAACAGAAAGCTAGGAGATGCCTGAGTAAGGCCCAGATGAAAAAGCACTCTATGACAGCCCTGCAAAGCACTGTTCTGTGAGTAGAAGGAGCAAGAGGAACCAAGCTGCTGGAAATGCTACCTCTAATAATCTCTAGAAAGGTAAAATCAGGCAGAGGCATGATCCATAGAGTTTCTTACAGGGCAGGAAAGGAATTAGAAAGACTCCAGAGTTGTAAAGTAAAAATACTGACCGGGGTGGGGCAGGGGGGAAGAGAGACAGGAGGGAAGACACTGTTATTGCTCCATAGAGAGACAATGACAAAGGAGATAGAACTAGTCTTCTGAGGAATGTTTTCCACTGGGATTCAGTGATTCAGGAAATCATCCAGTACAAGGTTTTATGGAGTGAGCTACCTGCTTCTTTGGACACACAGGGATAATTGGTCATTCTTCAGAAAAAGA
Organism: Aramus guarauna; assembly: GCA_013400195.1. Taxonomy (NCBI): domain Eukaryota; kingdom Metazoa; phylum Chordata; class Aves; order Gruiformes; family Aramidae; genus Aramus; species Aramus guarauna. Next base: position 365,054 of record VXBL01005755.1, on the reverse strand, counting down.
CAGGTGCCGACAACCAACTGTTGCCTTCAAACTCATCTTCTCAATGAAGAGAGCTCAAAGCTTCAAGCTGGACTTAACCTTGGCATTCAAGAAAGGTCAGACAGGGCAAGGTGAACACAGCAGTCACAGGCGTACACCAAGCCACAGCCTGGCTGTATGACTTCAGGCAAACTGTTTTCTCTTCTTTCTTGCTTCTCCTAGTTTAAATTCCTTAAACTAGCAGCAGGACTAGCTTTCCTCTCTGACCACAGCCCTCTAAACTCAGTTTTAGAGACAGTTACAGGGAAAGCAGTGCTAAAACTGTGTTAGTATTGCTGAGAGGGTTTTACCTATGTCTTGCCTGACCATCTCAGTTCCACGAATGAGTTTAATAGGTACATGTGAGTATACAAATAAACAAGTCTTTCCAAACATACATCCTTATTTCATTAACTCAGAGATTAAAGGAACTGTAGCTTTCCCCTCTCCCCAAGCCCACATAGCAGTCGCTGATTAAAACATAAATACGCAGATGATCCCAGGACTCAAGAACTATACACCCTCCATCTGGCTGGTCTGCCTACCAGGGATGTCTCTTCACTTGGGGACACACTTGCAAAGGCCCCAGGTTACAGCTATCCCATACCACATTAGTACAAAATTTACTCTGACTTTTAACGTTTAAGAGCTGTGATGACTTAGTGCTCCATTTATTGGCAAGTGAGCAAATAAGGAGACGGACAAAAATTCATACGCAACTCTTCAAAAACAGGAAGAGTGTGCTACTAGAAACCATACAAAAGGTCTTAACTGCAATGCTATAGCAGTTTAATGAATAAATCTGTGTAAGAATTCACCGCTCACTGGCTCACGTCTGGAAAAATATCTACCACACTCCTCTAAGTGCAATCCAGTTGATTCTTTAAAAACTCATACGGTGAGGACACACTCCAGGCAGCACGAGCTCCCGGTCACTTTGGAGAAGAGCACTTGTATGCACTCACATCACTGAGTTAGGAGTTCATACAGCTGTTGTAACTTATGAAAAAGAAAAATCACAACTAGCACTTACAAAGCATGAGATTTTAATACCCACACAAAGTTTTTTTCGTGTTTTCTCAAACTCAGGTCACAGCACCCCTTACGGAGATAGTTGCCTGCAGGCTTTACCTTCAGCAGCACCCAAATGCCCTGGCATGTGTCACTTCAACTATTGGCAGAAGAAAAAGCTCGTAAGAAGACAGTTTTGCTGCTTCAACATTAAGCGGGAACCAGAGAAATTGCTCAGAATCACCCCTTTGCATCATTCAAAGGACTGAGAGGAAAAATTAAAGGGCCAGTGGAGAGTACATGATAATAAAACTTTGACACCTTTTTATTGCAATAGAGAACCTCAGCCATACAGCAGCTCAGATGTTACACATAGGTTTCAGCAAAGGAACAAATTCAGCACAGGAAGGTTCAGCTCTCACGTCTGGTTGTTTCTTTCATCTTTCTCAGCCCCCACAACTTGCTCCTCAGCAATCAGTCAACAGCTCTGGCAGCGGAAAGACAGACCGTCAGCTTCAAAATTCAAGAAAGCTCAGCAGAGAAAAATTAATTTTCAATCTATGTACGTTCAATTTTACCCTAAAATCACCAGTCTGAGATTGAAAGAAACCTAGTTAATAATAGAGATGACTAAAAAGAAGTTTCTTTGCTGTTTCCAACTAATTTGTGCGTGTCTGTGCCTGCATTTTAATGCTAACCAGCAAGTATCTTCCGGAAACAAATCTTTCAGTCATCTTCATTTGCTGTGCTTTGGTTCCCATCACAAAGCAGACTCGGGGCACAAGAACTGAATTCTTTCTCATTAAACAAACCCAGAAGATGCGCTCCAACTATTAAAGGTCATGAAGTCTATGAGTCCATACTATGTCCACGTGCACTGTGGACATCTGTTCTTCGGCATCAATTTGTCTACAGATGCTCTCCTGCATCCCTTAACACAGACAAGTGTGCTATAATTTAAACACCAAATAATAAACTGGGCAAGACCCTCCTCCTGATGTAAATGTACACAGTGATTTTTATACACTAAAGTTTGAGATTCTATTTAGTTTGGGTTTTTCTTCTTTAAACGGTCTTATAAATGGCTCTACTGGTGTCCAACTAAGTCTGCAGAGTTTAAGTTTGTGCAAAGCTGAAAAGATGGAAGTTTGTAAACATGATTATTTTGATACACATTCATCTACCTCATCTTCTTAAAAAAATTAAAAAAAGTCAGGAATCTTCTGTTTCTCAAAGCTCAAAGATACAAGAAAATGAAACATAAGATGGATGGTTCCCAAGTTGTGGATCTTACAAAGTGGTTCCTACAACTTAAATTGTTGTTCACCAGAGTTCAAAGAATTCCAGCAGGACACGGGGTGGAAATGAGTCTTGTTTGGTTCCAAGAATTCACAAAACCTACAAAATTTATAATGCTTCAATTAAAAATGGAATAAAAAAAATGGGGGAAAAAAAAAAAAACAGAACCCTGAACAAATCTGGGTTAGCAAATAAAAAGACATAAAAGTGTAAGATGCTCTCCCTAGTTAAACACTGATCTTTCGAGTCCTGACTAAAAGGTGTTTGAAATCTACAGTATACAAAGTTTCTAGAGGCTGGTGATTCCAAAGCAGTTTATATTCCATGATGCAATTAATTCGTGTTTAAAAGATTTACAAAGCAACATTTCTTAGAAAAATTAAATGTTAATATAAAATGCTTACAATTTTTAAAAATAATCTTTTTAAAGACATGGAAAGCTGTTACTTTTTTGTCCCTTCTTATTGTTTCAAATTATATCTAGCATCACTGTTGCTAACTATATCTTTTGTGGTTTACTTCTCTTTATCAGCTTTTTCTTAATATTTTTGTTTAAGTTTTCTAGACTTTCCTTTTCTGAAACTTTTTAATGCCCTTGTTCAATTGTACCCAGTATCAATAAAGTAGAAGAGGTAGAACTAAAATATCAAGATTCCACAAGATTAACGGTTTCTAATGAAAAAGCAAAAAGTGTTGTTTCTAATCTAGTAAGAAGGCTGTCTTTCATCACAAATGTTTGGAAGGGGAAATGTGAATAAGATATACTGACAACATTCACTTCTATCTTATCTAGCTTTAGTTAACATAATGCTTAACATATCACAAGAAAACAGTTTATACAAGAATTATTAGTGTTGGTGGAATAAAACTAGTGCTAGCCATTTTAGGAATAAAAAATAACAAAAATAATAATAATAATTAAAAAATACTACTTTTATATAAGGTGTTTCTACGGACTTATTTACCAGTTAAATATTTCACAGGCCTAAAAAGTGTTTTACAAAATGAAGCTCTTCCTACTCTTTGATAAGACGTATCACTGGAGAAACATCTAAACTGAACCGCTAAGAATTCGGAGAAGAAAGCTATAGCAGGGCATTGACCTCTTAAGAAAACGCAGAAGTTAAAACATAAGGATCGTGTTTACTCTGTATGAGTTTCCTGTCGACACTGTTTATTATTGAGCAATAAACACACTTGGATTGTAGAGATATATCTTTAGAAGAGGTATTAAGAATCAAACAGTTTCTGTAAATCTTCTGAGTGGTATTAACATTGAGATTTAAACAAGGTTCCACACATAACACACATTTGATCATTTAACAGGTCCATGTCCAAAATATTTCTGGCTGCGGATGTACAGTTAGTATCTGATTCTTCCACTTAGCTTAGCCAAAACGCTGAGATTTAGTCTTATTTTAACTAAACATATCCTAAGTTATTTTATATGTGTCTCTTGGGTCTCGTTTTCACGGAGGCAAATTTCTGCTGTGGTGATGGGCTGTAAATGTGTCTTTCTTCCATTTCCCCTCATTTATTCCGCTTCATGGCATTATCTGATAAAAATGCTGTGGACACCCTCACTCCCTCATGCAAAATATAAACAAATGGGACATCAAGAAAACACACCACCACATCACTGTCCCAGCACCACCATTACAACTGGTTGGAGTCCCGAGCGTGATTTACAACACTAAGCTGGTGACATTGAGATAGTTGGGACTAGATAACGTTGCTTCCTCAGCACAAAGCAAGCCCCCACAAAACCTGACCCGTTAGCATCAGCACATGGGCATGACCTACCAGAGGCTACCCCAGGGAATGATCCAGGGGATATTTCTCCACATTATTCATTCTAATTGTTTATGGTCATTCTAAAAATCAAAACGTCTCGGTTTTCTTGTCAAAAGGAAAACTTGGGAGAAACAGCATTTCAGACTAAGAGAAATGTTTCATTATGTTCACAACTAGCAAGTTGGTTTTTGTTGCGTTTGTTTGGTTTTTTTTATTTGAGGGTGCTTCTTTTAGAGTTGATTTAGGGGGTTTTGTTTTGGTGGGTTTTTTTGTTTGTTTGGGTTTTGGGTTGTTTTTTTTTACATTTAATTGAACCTGATCTTGGAAGCTCATTTCAAAACAAAGCCTAAACATTTCATGTAGAAAATGCTGAAGTGACAGCTTTCACTTCACTCATGTTTTCCAGGGTGGGAAAGTTTGGCTGAAATTGTTTGCCAAGTTTGACAAGGTTGACTGCAAACAGTTTCAATTGAACTGAGTCTAATTTTTCAGCAAATAAACCAGGAGTGACTGTTTGTTTTGCCTCTCTGTACAAATAATATTGGCAATTTCACCATAAACTTTTTGTCAATAGCCGATAAAACATAACATCTGCAAGGACACGATGGATAAAGCCTTCCTTTGACAAGGGCATTGGCCATGGGAGAGTGCATGTGGACTGGTGGTAGTGAGAGGTCTAAATGCTCATTAACCCCTCGGTGGTGTCGTGCTTGTGGTTGTCCCCTACAACGGATGCCAGTCACCCTACCTCTACTCAACTCTACCCTGGCTCCAGGCCCTCACTATCTCTTACGACTATCCGTTACAGCACCCAGATACCGCAGAAGTGGACCCTTCAAACCAGTTACATATGTAAGAATAGTATCTAGCAAGTGTGTGTATACAGCCAACCTTCTCCCGCTCCTCAGAAAGTCAATGTTCGGAGCAAACCTCTCCTCTGACTTGTCAACACACGCTGCCTCACCGCTTGCCCTTTTGAGATTCCAGGCCTGACGGAAGGTGATGGGAATTGAACTTCAGCTCTCAAGAGTACCTGGCTTTGTTATCTGTAAGGGCCCAGGAAGATTTCAGGCACTATCACTCCGTGCCATGTCCTGACACTTGACTCACAAAGTGGCACTGGTGTTGGCTTACCTCCAGGCTGTAGATAGCGACTGTCAGCAGCGAGGTGAAAACGAATGGGAGAGGAACAGAAGCAGAGACCCTGCTGCTTCTTTTAGGAAAACACTGCATCCATGATTGCTGAGGAGTCCTCTCTCAGAACATCAAGATCTTCACTACAAAGAGTTCAGGAGGTTGAGTTCAGAAATGCTTTTTTAGTTCCTTATCTCTATCCGTGTTGGTGGCCACAGCAAAAACAATAATAATGTTGGTCAATACTAAATAAAACTTGAAGGATTTCATAACAAGACTCCAGGTGGATCCCAGAAACACAGCAGAGGTTGGAACTATGGTACAGATTCTACATATCAGTGAAAGCAGGGAAGTTCCCCATTTTCCCCATGCAAATTGTCTCTTCATCCAGAAGATAAATATACTTATTATGTACAGATACGTTCTGTATTTGCCATTCAGAATGAAGAGACAAAGTCCATAACCCTCGACAATGTAACGAATCACAACTGATAATTTGATTTGTTTTGAATACACTTGAGCCAGAAGCTATAGCCTAACGATAATAGCATGACATCTCTCTGGAAACAGATACCAGACTACTAAACTGATCTTCTCCCCATTGTTGATGCTTGCCTGTGTTACGTGCATAAGACAGATGTAGGAATGCCCTAGGAAGGAGGGAGATACTGCTTTGAATGAGAAACCAGATAACAGTGAAGAAAGCAGCTGCTTTAGAGAAACTTCATTGCTTCTAAAGCATTCAGAACTGTAGAGGCATTTAGTGTTTGCTCTTTTATCAGTGCAGCTGCAAGTGATAATTCAACCTCCAAGTGGTCTGCGCTTTTGTTCCATTTGAATTGAAAAATGCCCTAACAAAAATCCTTGCTTTGTATCGGGATTATATGCTTGAAAAGAACTGAACAAATTGCATTTAGAATGATCAAAATGATCCATTTTCCTTACCATGTTGCTAGCAGACAAAGGTTGATATTTGTGAAACAAATTTTACCACTATCAATATTACTGCCTGATGTGAGTGTAGTGATATAGCTTTATCAGTCAAATTCCAAGCCAGATTTACCCAAAAGACAGTTATCTTTATTATCCTCATCTCACAAACAGCAGTTGCCAGTGTCACACACTGACAACACTTCACTAGACATCCTAAGCATCTTTATCATCTCAAGATCCCAAAATAGAATGCCTTTTGCACACTGTTGTCTCCACAAGACTACACTTGCAAATGTTGTTTCTCCTTTACCAAAAAATAAAAAAATAATTAAAAAAAAGCACTCTGCCAAACTACTGCACCATGAACATTACTTCTCTCACAGCCTCACTCCTTGTAACATCAAGGTGCCCTCCAGAGCAGCTAGTGAGGCAGTAAGGAGCTCCATGGTGGAGACAGAGACTAAGGCCCAGCTTCTTGCATATTTGGGAACCTCATTCCCACTAAAAATCAAGCCTTTATCCTAGTTTGAATTAAATCTCACCTTTGGTGAAAGTGGTACCACTGCATACGTAGCAGAGAGCTCTCCTGCTGAAGAAATCTATACGCGCAACATAAGGTTGGTACTGTATCTCGTGATGTAGTGATCTGAACTCAGTGCCCACCCCAACGAAACAGCATAGCTAGTGTTAGGGCGCTGTATTTAGACAGGTATTTGAGTCCACGGAGAGACTCAGCAGGAAAAACATACCGACAGACACGCCTACTGGATGCTCCCCGTTTCCCAAACAACAATTTCCCCCCCAACAGAAATGTTGATTTAAACTATTCATGCTAACGTGAGTGCAGGATAAGGTTATGTGATTTTTGGAGCCGCCACATCAGGTCATGAATGATGTAGTAATGAAAAGAAAATTCCTTGCTCATTGCATGGCAAATAAAGACAGGATTGTGAAACCGCTCGCTGCCGTGCTGAGCTCTGCCCCTGTGTACGCACAGAGTCAGATTCTCAGAAGAGTCCAGCACAGAGGATGAAGGAGACTTTTGAACATCATCTTATAGTCATTCTTCTACAAACTACTGAGTGCTAAGCACTATGAAAATCTGATTATGAATGTGAGTTCTGATACTTATACCCCTGCTTCAAAATCCAGGTACCTTACCCGTTCACAGAAACCGATGTCCCCTCAGAGTCAGAAGCTACCAAACCCTGGTGGGAATTACCCTGGGGCATGATGAAATACCTTCCCCACAGCCTGGCAAGCTTTAACTCTAAGTCCTAAACAGAGATGAATCCAAAGAGGTTACGCCAGATAACCCCAGGATTTCCCTGCTTAGCTACTGTACTCAAATCTCTCCCGCGGAAGAAACAGTGACCGCACGGGAACAAACAAGACTTTTTGAGCCTAAGTTTCGGGAGTACTGCATACCCACAGCTCCCACTGACATTGCTTAGAACTAAAGGTGCTCAATGGCTCTAAAACTCATATTAAAGGGTCACCTCCTATGTAGAGTTAAGATTATTTAGATTCTGCAATTCCTCATATTACCATGTCAAGAGGGTTTTTTTCAGGATGTCATTATCTCCAATTTCCCAGGCTTTCAGTGTTTTTTCTAGGGTTAATCCCCTAAAAAAGAAGGGG
>VXBL01005755.1:277278-357191 GCA_013400195.1 Aramus guarauna | reverse complement strand
GGGGGGGGGGGGGGGGGGGGGGGGGATTGATACACAGACTGAACAAACTCTTGACTAGGTAGCTTTTATACCTGGAATATAGATTGTTTTTTACATAAACTTTCTAAAAAATGCAAAACTTGTCACAGTTTCAGCTTGGCCTTTAGAGATGTTAAAAAGCTTTGATGGAATGAGGGTATTTCTTGAAAAAGGGGAGCATTAGAAAGAATTGATTTTTTTTTTTCTTGGCTTAACTGACCCCAGACTGTAACCTCAGCCAAGCTGATAATCGAGAAAGTAAACTAATTACCACATATGTCCAGAGCCTGCCCTGCCACAACTTCACTGACCCAACATTCTCCCACTGCACCTTCTTTTCACACTTTCTCAAAATTCAGGTCAATGAATCAAAGATGCTCCCAGGCTGTGTCATCTGCTACCTTTAGGCATAGCAACCATCACCCCACCACATCTCTGCGCAGCGATTTTAGAGTATCCGTTGTCTTTGCTAAACAAGCATTTTCATGACAAAAGTCAAGAAATAAATAACAATTTCAAGAAGTTCCTGAAGCCTCTATTTAAAGTCCCTTAAGTTGTAAGTTCAAGGAAGGCAACGTCTTTGTGACGGCACAGCTGTAGATTAAAAAGATTCCCAGGGCCTCCTAGCTATTCTGACTCTTGGTCTTTAGAATTATATGAATATAGGCTTAAGACCCCCCAAATTCTTTTTTTTTTTTTTTTCTTTTTTTCTTTTTGAGAGGGGGAGAGAAAGAGCATGCACACAAGTACGTGAAAAAAGAAAGAGACCATTACCCTCATGTTGGACAACTGTAGTTTTACAGTAACAAAGAACTGACCTGTGACAGCAGCTGTATTTACATTATAGCCTAAAAGGGAAAGCGCACTAGAAGGGATGGTATATACACTGCATGATACAGTGGCCTTTAGAGAGATACTTTCACCCACATGTGCAAAATCCAGTTGCAGGATTTTAAGTTCCCTTCCAAAGCACACCCAGGGAGTAAATGGCTTTTGCTTAGTAAGTATGTGGCTGATTTTGTGCCTGAATCTCAAGTCTCTACTAGGAAGCATTCACATAGTAGTAGGATATGTTCTTCTGGACAGCCAGTATTTGTTCGTGACCAGACAATCCTAGTTACCGCCTATTTTACTAGGACCAGCAGCATGACTTGATGTGTTGGAAGGAAACAGGACAACAGCACACAAGCTAAGCAGCCTCTGGTCTGCACGGCAAGTTTGGAAAATGGAAATATAAGAGCTTAAAACCCCAATTCATTCCAAAAAGCTAAACAAACTAGTGTCTTTTCTTAGCAGACAGGAAGGAGGTAGAAGTATTTCAAACACCACAGTTTAGCACCTTATTGAAGCTGATCTCCCTAGGCTCCCTGGCAGTCCATGGAGAGAGAAGAGGGGGTTCCTCTGAAGAGGATCCAGAGCTGGAGCCCCCAGCTCCTCACTGATGCTACAGTGAGCGTAGGGACCCGAGATCAGCACCTGAGAGGCAGGGGATGTGCCCCTTTTAGACCAGGCTGAAAGGCTCTATTTCAAACTGAAATTCATTATACAACCTTTTGACAACACGGCTTTGTTTTCTAATTGATTCAGGCTTTCTTAGACTGATCTCTCAATACACAGTCTAAACAAAGAGAAACATAATCGAATGCTTGCTTTTTCAGCAGGGACAAAAAAAAAAAAATCGCGAACATTGCTCTGTCTCACGCTGTAGCTTTCCTGTGCTGCTCCCATCTTTATTTATTGTTCTTCCTTCACACCACGGGTTCTTGGATAGCAAAGAAAAACAGTCCCTGTCTTCAAGAACAAAGGTTGGCAGGGAAGTCAAATTAAAAACGGCAATCACATTTGCAGCAGTGTAGTCAGCTAAAATAATCAACCTTGTTATTTATACCATGGCTTCACTTCAGGTATCAAGTAGCTCAGAGCCCTATTATGCCAGCACCCTGCGAATGCAAACAGCTCTTTCAAGCACATGGAAAGCATACCTGGCCAGTATCTTCAGGTGCTGAAGCTTTACGCATATGCACATGTCCCACTGATTCCTTTATTACCAGCTGCTTTTAATCACCTGCCAAAAGCAGGTGCTTATATACCTCCCTGAACAACAGATCTACTGTGCATGTCATGAATCAGGGTGCAAGAGTCAAGACGCGATGGGCAGATGAGACAGGCTGGTGGAGAAGGAAGAGAGGACAACGTTCAAAGCCACAGGAAGATGCAGTATAAACTTGTCACATGGAAGACACCTGCAGACAGTTCTCAGTAGCGGCAAATCCAAACCACAACATGTTTGGACATAAGTTTTCAGGCAAGGGAAATATTCCAGTCTGTAGGACCTGAGCAAAGGCATTGGTGTAGTCAGAGCAAGAACGTGTGGCAAGCTTGGTTCAAGTTTGTTCTCTGCCACAAGCTTTCGTGTTGCTTGGGTCCAGCTGCTTAGCCTCTGCCTGCTTCAGCCCCACAGGAGTGAGACCATGCTAATACTGAGCTCCTGCTTGCATCAGTAAAGGCAGCATGGACAACCAGGAGGTACTCAGGTCACCCAGCACTTGAGGTTGTAAAGCTTCCTCAGATGGAACCAGCTATGCTCACAAGCCTCTGGGAAAGAGGATAATTACTCCAAAACACTGTTAAAGCCTCCTCATTGATTTGTGAGCTTTTTATGGCTTCTAGCTGAGGCAATTCAGGCCACAGAGCCAGGTAGGCACTAAGCTCTCATATGTAGTTTAAAGAATGATATTCTGCTTCCTATCTTCAATGTCATGCACCTTGAATTACCCATGGAAAATTTTCGGCTCATTCAACAACATACAGCTCCATCACACCGGTCCTGGCTTAGGTACCTGTGGTATAATCAAATCTTGCGCTTCTAGTAAAATAAATTAGAAATGCAGGTTAAGATGGCAGTAATGGTGTGTGAGCTCAAGGCCCAATTTTGGTTTCATGTACAGTATTAGCAAAAGCCAGCGAGTCAGTGGATATCGATGCACAACTGCTGTTCCTCCCATCTACACTCTCCACATATATGAGGGGTTGGCTGCGTAGAAGGGAGCAAGACAACTTCAGCTGACACAAGGACCCTCCAGATAAGAGCAGCCTTCCAGCAAAGCTCTACCCATCCTCGTCACCTGGACAAACAGGGCCCACAGTCTGTAACCCCAGAACGGGCTTAGAGAGGACAGCGCGGAAACTGCTGCAGCTCAGTCACTGACGTAGGTAAACCCACCGCCCCTGCTGCCAGAAAGAACCGTTTCAGGGACTCCTTTCCACGATATTGGGAATTCCTGCAAAACTCCCATTTCTGACGTGCTGCTCTTATGTGAAATATCCGCAGTGTTTGCAAAGAAGTGATTATGAATGACTAACCAGCCGTGCATATATTTCAAGAAAACTTGGAAACAACCTTGTTATTTTTGGAAACACGTACACTTGTTCAGGGCAAGCTGGCAAGGAAGAATTACTGTGGAAAGTTACTGAAAGAACAGAGAGTCTGTAGTGCCACCTACTGCTTTACTCCGGATTTGAACTTCTGATTTCAAAAAAACCCAGAGACAAAAAGTGCCACCCTGGAGTAGACTGAAGCTCAGACCGTCACCCAGTCCTGATTCTTCACCAGAAGATGTGAGAACACTGTCATGGACAACACAAGAGCTAATCCTGCCTGTGAGCTTTGCAGCCCAAACACAACAGCCATTCAAAAAGCACTATTAATTTTTGTTATAATCATGCTGCGCGTTCTTGTTATGCTCACCGATACTAAAGCTGATTTGGACTCGATACGTCCTTGACTTCACCACAGATCAGCAGCAGAGTTCCAAGTATACTCCAAAAGATATTCCAAAGATATTCCAAAAAGTATATTGTAAGTGTGGTTCATTTATTTAAATATTTGAAAATTTTTTTGCATACTTTAACGTTTTAATGTAATTATAAGCTTTCTTGCTACACAAGACAGAGAACAATTTCCTGGCCTCCAGTCTGCTGGTCAGTCATTACTGTATAAACTTTCACTAATTCACAGCTCCTCAGCTATTTGTATGGAATTTTAAAAAAAAAAAATAAATCAAGAAATCCAAAAGTAAAGCCCCTTTGTGTTTATTTTGAACTGCCCGGTCAAATATAGGACTATCCTTGAATACATTTGAATTTTCCTAACCACAAATTCACAAAACATAAACGATTTCACAAAGAAAACAGATACGTCTTTTGGATTATGAATTACAAACCAGAAAACAAAATATGCAAAAATACAAGGGGAAAGTTGCCTTCCCCCCCACCCAACTAACAGAGAGTATCAGAGAACTGTAATTAGAATTTGCTACTCAGTACAATGTATTATCAAAATCACCAAAGAGAACATATCCATTTATTCATAAATGTGGTCTGGATTATACAGGCATTGCAGATACTTGGTTGTATGTGTGTCTGGTCTGTTTTGTGTTTGGTTTGGAATCCATTAATTTAGTCCTTAATTTGCCATTAAGGAACTGATACAGCAAGTGTGCACATTAAACATTTAAATACGGGTGCCCACAGGCATATATAGTTAAACAACTGCAAGTGGTTATCGCTGAAAGTTTAAACGAGTGATTTTCCTTCCTCTACAAAGATGAGGTTAAAGGTTGGACAAGATGACCTCCAGAGATCCCTTCCAACCTAAATTGTTCTAGCATTCAAACATACGCGAGTGCAGGGATAGACAACCAACAAGTAGGCGCGAGGTAGAGTATAACGCTCTGGAACATCACTTCCCGTTTCTGACCAGGACTGGACAGAGTTCATACTAAGACTTCTTCACACGTACAGATATTAGGACACTTCAGTCCACATCTTCAAAAGTATTTCAGCGAGAAACCACCACTGACATCAGTAGGACTTGAGCTCCTCTCTACCTGGGGGGAGGCAGGACCCAGGGTCTTGTACAAGCTTCCAAACTATTGACAAAGCTCAGAGACATCAAGTTCACCACAGTCTCATGAATTTAAGAGCTCTCAGTCACCTCAAGCATAAAACACCACCACCACCATACAGGCTCAAGATCTCCAAAAAGCCTGCAACTGCCACAGTATCCTATTTGCTGAAGAAGGGTTAAATCCACTGGAAGGGATGGGAATAGCTGGCTTGCAGAAACTCACTAGTTCTGTTTGATTATACTGTATCTGTAGCCTGTAAAAAACTGACCTGAATCCCTCTTGTGCCAAATGAAAAAGTCATTCTACACAGATTAAGGGTTTTCATTCCACGGCCAATAGGAAGTTTTCTCCATTTATCTTAGCTAAAAGAAATTCTACGTGCATTTTAAGAAACATTCAATACTAACACACTACTTCAAACAACATTTTGAACCACATTTCATAGTCTGTCCTCCCAGAAACTCCCAAAATTTAAAAAAAAAAAAAATCCTGCTTCAGCAACACCAAGCTTTTAATGGCATCCCAAAGCAATGCAGCTTAGAACAGAGAGTAAATATCACATCAATACAAGATAAGACCTGGGACAAAAGACCTTAACTCACTGTAATGGAAGGAGGACAGCATCAAAGAATCATCAGGAATATCTCCCCTCTACTTAGCGCTGGTGAGGCCACATCTGGAGTATGCACCCAGCTCTGGGCTCCCCAGTACACAAAGACTACTACAAGTCCCATGAAGCACCACAAAGGTAGTTAAGGGATTGGAGCACCTTTCACATGAGGGGAGACAGAGAACCAGGACTGTTCAGCCTAGAAAAGAGAAGGTTTAAGATCTTATCACCTGGGATAAATACCTGATGGGAACAAATGAAAAAGAGGAAGCCAGACCCTTCTCACTGGTGCCCAGTGACAGGACAAGAGGCAACGGGCACAAACTGGAACACATGAAACTTCATCTGATCACAAGAAAAATACCTTTTTTTTTTTACTATGAGAGTGGTCAAACACTGGAATAAGTTGTCCACAGAGGTTGTGGAGTCTCTGTTCTCAAAACCAGAATTCTTGAAACTCCTCAGTTTTCCTTGGTTCTTTTTAAAAGTGCTGATAGAGATCAAATTCTACTCAATTAGGTCATGTCAGAATCATTAAACTGCAATAAAGATCAACAAAAACGCAGAACTCCAGACCAGATGTAGTATATATGCTGAAGTACCATGACTGTTTGCATACTTAAGACTGTTCTCTACCTGATCCCTTACTACATATAGAAGAAACTTTAAGAAGAGGGGGATTCAGACCGAATAACGCCCCACTAAAGTGTTATTGCATAAACTGGACTTGCTGACCTATCTCAATGGCAAGTACACATACAAATGGACATCACCAACTAAAAAGACTTGCTTTTACCTCTGTGTCTGAATCAGAAGGATGAGATGACTATCATCAAATACCGACGCAAACTCCTCGGTTTAATTCCATTTGTATTCTTCTTTTGTGCAAAATGCCTGAATTTAATAGCAAAGCTTCTAGAATAGAACATATATGTAAGAGTGTCTTGCTCCTACACAGGAACTAGGTCTGATCCTGCATCTATTTAAGAAATTGGCAGGATATATTAATTATGTCCCAAGAACAAGGTTTGGCCAACTATCTTTAGTGCCTCTGTGTAACTAAGCTTTAAATAAGTCTGCAGTATGTAGGCACCAGCGTGCAGAAGTCAGCAAGTGGCACTTAAAAAGCACAGCATCAATTCACAGTACTTAGCAAACAGCCATGGTTTCCGTGGTGGTTGTAAGGAATTTGCCTTTGAATCTGCATTAAATAGCCAAATTTTCTACATCCTGTTTGATGCATTTAGAAAACATCTGTTTTGATTAACTTGAAGTCAGTGCAGCACGTTAACATCTTGGAGGAAATTAGGTTCATTTAATATGGATTTTAAGGCTGTGTTCCCTTTGCTCTAGTGGTATCAGAAAGGGCTTTATACTTAGAAGTGCTTCTGCAATGCCTAGCGATGGTGGAAACAGTACTCCGAGATACACTGAGCCAAGATACGCCTTGATTTACTTCCGTGGGTGGTGGGGGAAATGGGCCAGATGAGAGTTAAATCCTGTGGGATCCAGATGTCTAAATGGGATCCTAAGTGGTGTAGTTTCTCCTTTCCTGGTTTCCCTTACACAGGCAGAAAACAGTGGGAACTTTCACAAGCTGATCTTCTTGGTTTCAGGCACTCAAGGAAAGGGGTGACACCAGACAATTCTGAGAAGAAAAGGAAACAAACTGAAGCAAGCTGCCACCACCTTGCGGGTAATAATCACTCCCAGAGGAAAAGAGCTTTCCAAATGCATCTGTTGGGGTGCAGCAAGCTGAAAGATGAGCTGTCTCCACAGAAAAGGTAATTTTCTTCTGGAGAAGGAAAAAAAAAGCCAAAGCCAGCAGTGAATCCATTTGAAAATGCCACTCCAGTATTACAGGTGGTGTAATTCAGTTGCCTCACATTCCAATACTCCTTTATAGGCAGCTAGCTCTGGTTTGATGAGACTCTCAACACATATCGCTGTCTCCTCCCAAGGAAAAAGATGGCACAGGCATCTTGGGAACCTTCAAGTCTGGTTAATTATGGAGATCTAGTTAGGCAAGCCTGCTCAATGGGACCACATGGGCACTGAAGCAGGCTTTTGAGGTACTTAGGTTAGTAAAATCAATGATGTACCACTGTTAGCATCTATGGAAAACCTTCAGAAGGCTGTGATCTGGAGAAGGTGAAAATACAGCATTAAGAGTACTGCAGGCACAGTTTGGAATGTAGGGTCTAAAGCAAATGGCCAAGGATGTCCATTTGTAGCTAAAGTACATTTTAATTTCCTATTTTCTCAAACCACTTTCATTTTTATCTGTTGGATGTTATCAGACACCTGCAGCTAAGATTTTTCAAAGCAGCTTAAAATTGTGAATGAGTTTCAACAAGTTGTGGTTAACAAAACTCCCCCCAAGCTGACTTGAAAAGCTCTCCTGTGCCTGTTCAGCCTTCTGAGATGAGGACTAATCTATTGTCTTTTGCTTCACATAAAGTGCAGCTCAAAGAGGGCTTCAACTGAGAAGTTGTACCTGTTGCTCTGGTAATGATGGCTAGTCTGAGTTCTCTGATGAAGCTTAGCAGTTGGTGAAGTTTCTAGGGTTTAAGCTTCTTCCTATGGCAATCACAGTAAGGCAATTTTGCAGGCCTTAGTTTCATATTTCCCCTCTCATTTCAAAAAAACATCTAGTTTTCAACACAGCTCTAATGATAACTTCACAAAACTCTGTGGTTTTGCTTTGTAGATCATTTAAGCGTTTTGTCTCAAGTTGCTCTATAGCTCTACTGTGTCAGCTCCAAATGAATCAAAGAAATCTCAGAGCAAAAACTGTTTGAAACTGGTACTATTCTTCTGGATTCTCAGTGTAACCACCAATTTTGTCTGATGAGGTTCACTCGAAAGACTTCATTGACTTAAGCAAATCTTTCAACATGCATGGCAAGAGTTTAAAGTTTCTAATGAACCATGAAACCAGGCAAGTTCCATAGGAGCTTTTTGAGAATGCTTTCCTTAATTCTAGCTCCACATCACCTAACAATTTTGCCACCAGTGTCACGATGCACAAGACCCATGGGAGAGTTGTACAAGCTGTTGAGGAAAGCTATGACAACCCTATTAGAACATACAGTAGGCCCAGGGAGACCACAAGTTATTCACCATCTTGTAGGCCAGAGTTCCAACAGCCAGTCAGAGAGCAAGATAAGTACTGTTCAGAGCAACACTGATCTCCTGTAATAAATAAGAACTAGATTTAATTTTTTTTTTCTTTGTAAACATGGCCTTGTAGAATACTGACTCATCAATACTAACAAACAATGACACACTTGGATCCAGGATGCAAGTTCTAGATGGAGAGAGGGACTCAGTTGCCATGTATTCTCTGGCATGCTTCTGAAGTGGCTTTTAATCTTTCTTTAAAGGAAGTGAGCTTAAAAAGTTACTGAAAACAATTCGGCTGCTGAAATCCAGGTCAGTGTTGTGCTCTGTCACAGTGCTCCTACACAAATTCACTTCTCTGTGCTCTGTCTCCTCATTTTCCAAGCAACTGCTACTTCTTACCTCAGAGAAGTCACATAAAGATAAAAGCATTAAAGACTTTCTGGTGTTTAGCTGTAACAAGGAGCAGGAACATGAATACTTCACGTACCTTACCATGAAGGTATAAAATTCACACTGAGTCTCACCCATGCTATCAAAACATACTACTGGCCACTGGTCAATACAGGCATTTTGAGTGAAGCCGAAGGCTTGATGAAGCAGAAGCCGGGATTTAGTTTTTGTCTGTGCTCCGTCCTAGAACTATGCTAAACATAAGCAGAGCAATAATAGTTTGATGTTCATTTTGAAATCCAGAATATGCATCAGCATATGGCAGTTACCTCCAAGCAATGAAAGAGCAATCATTTTCATTTCTAATTTAATTGAAGAATTCACATGCAGATTCTTCCACAACAGAGCTTGGAGAGGTCTGTTCAGCAGCAGACCTCCTACAGATCTGCTACTTAGCCACATCTGCCCAGCGTGCAAATACGAGTTTGCTACAGCTCCTAACAGCAACTGCATTTATCTCTTTGGTTACAGAAGCGGGAGCTCCACCAAATTCCAGTTCCCCTTTGCTAGTCAACTCTGGACTGATCTTATACTCCCTTTTACTTCAGCTTAAACATTGTGATCTGTATTTTCTTTACTTGTTTCTCAAAATTCTTCTATATCTGTATAAGAAAAGATACGTGAAAGAGAGGCCTTCTGTTCTTTTTAACATATTAACTTAGAGGACAAAGATTAGAAACCTCTTGGTGACACGGACTGGAGTCAATTAAGACAAAATATTCTGAGTGCATACTCTCCTCAAGGCAATATCTGCAGCTAGTATGTAATGCAAACCATGTTAAGCAGCTACGTCTAGCCTGATTTCTGTCCAGCTACCAAGGATTCCAACTGAATTTCACCAGACAGAAATGTGCAATTTTTTTGTCATTAGAGAGCACCCAGGGAAGTAGCACAACAAAATGCTTCCTGCTGCTGTTAAACACAGGAGGCTGCGATTTCAACTCAGTCATCTGCTCTCACATCGAGTAATCCACAAATATTTGAGCTTTCTGGCAGCATAACTCCCCCCCACAGTAGCAGAGTCTTTTTCTCTAAATGGTCCGAGACATTTCCATGTCTACCTTCTAAGGCTATAGATAGTAAACTGCTTAATAGGAGAGGGCATCTGTGATGCTTTTCCTGATTATCGATAACATCTAGAAGGCTTAAACATGGCCTTTCCTCCTTCAGTTTTTAAAGGAGGTTAACTGAGATTAGATACTTAAAGCTGAACTTAACAGCAGAGCAAGTGCGCAGTCCAGGCTATGGAAAAAAAACCCATGTTAAAAATATTTGGAATAGTTAAATATATCCAGATCAGCCACCCATGATAGCTTTAGAGTACTTAAGCTAAACAAAGGACCCTGAGCCATTCCTAGTTATCTGTGGAGTATTCACTGAAGACATGTATGGAACTCCAGGAGAACAAAAAGCATAATGTTATTGATTTTTAAGAGATAGGGAACAGTTTGGGAACATTTAGACCAGTTGATTATGTGATTATAACCACTGCCATACAAATAAAACAGTAAGAAATACCATGCATACATGCAACTGAAGAAATGAAAATTTCTCCCTTTACAAGAAAACTGGCCTACAGTATTATAAGGAGATTATACAGAGGCAAGCAAGGCTTTGGGTATAGCCCTCAACACAGCTCCTCTAAGTTAAACAAGGAAAAATATCGGTTCACAACGATGTGAAATGATTATAAAGTGGTAAAACAAATGGTTGAAAAGTTGCGTTCAAAAAAGTCATTGTTAACTGTTCACTAAGAGACTGAGAGAATATGTTCACCAGGGTCTTCATCCTACACACATCTATTGCAGCACAATAGCATTCAGAAGTCTTTAAAGTGTTTGGGGTTTTTTCTCAATTAAAAAAACAACCCAAACCAAAACCAAACAACTGGACGACACCAAGGCAGGAGAGAGTGCAAGTACTCTGGAGGACAAAATCAGAATTCAAAGTTACATTGGTCAGCTGGAGAAGCCAGCAGAAAAAAAAAAGTTCAGAGACCTGTTAGATACCTTTGGGAAACAGTATATCAACAGGAATAACAGCAAATTTTAGCAAATCAGAAGATTTAGAGAGTAGGGAGAGGGAAAAGGGCACATCTTACAGGACTCCAAATTTGGGGTGGGGGAGTGTGTCAATTATTTGTTCTCTTCTTCCCCCATGGACAGGACAAGCGTAAAGTGCTAAATTTTAAAAACAAGAGAAATTCAGTTGAGAGGTCAAAAAAATTTTTAAAAGTCAAGTAACAGTTATTTGGAGAGATTGTGAAATCACCTGTCACAGATGCCTAGAACATGTCAGGGTGGTTTAGGCTCATTATTTACTTGATTACGGGTATAGTTTCCAGTCCCCTGTATCTCCCTTCTGTCCCAGCTCCTCCTCTTGCTCCTCCTTGTCCCTGACATCCCACTTCATTTCTCCTTGCCTCACAATCTCTCCCTTGCACCACTTCTTCCCCTCTTCCGCCTGGGACGGGGAGAGGGAAATCAGACTTTAAAGAATTCTGCCTCAAATGACTAATGAATTAAGTTAGAATTAGTGTCACTAATGAGAACATCTTTCGGCATTTATTAGACCAGTGGCTACAGTGACCTCTTATGCTAGGGTTATATACTCGCTTCTATTCCAGCATCCCTAATTTCAAGAGTCACGAATAACTTGAAAGTGCATACATTTTGGCTGTAATTGTCTAGACATGAGGTAGAATTCATAGGGACACCAACGGCTCCTGCGTTGTGCAGCTTCCAAGCTTTTTCCAGTTTGGAAAAAATATTGTGTCACTGGAGAAATAACCTGTGATCCTACAGTTAGTCTATAGGATAATAATGCATGTGCACAGGGCAGCAGAATTACGACTACATGCCTGACTGCAGCATTTCTTACCTCTAAGTGCTTAACTGTGTAACTTTAACGTTGTATTACCATCAGCTCTTTCTATGGGATCTGTTTTACAATGAACTTACAAATGGCATGTGTAACAAATGATATCTATTGCATTTTATTATTCATCTTTTTCCACATATCGACATTTGAGATGTAACCAGGGACTTTGCACAGAATATGTCTGGCAGAAGTGGTGCGTACTGATTAATGTCCTTTCGGTGCTGATATGAAACACATGGGTTATATTAGCAAAGCGATGTATGAAATGATACATTGGAAATTACTTACCTATTCCATGAACATGACTTACCAAAGTCAGGAATGTCCTAGCGATTAACTCTTACCAACGTATGTGAATTAAGTGACTTCTTTCTGGGAAAAGGGTTGCATTATCAGCTACCAATAGGCTGCAAAGGGTCAACCCTAAAATCTTCTGAAGTAAATGCCTTTGACAGTACCGTAGTAAAATTAGATATTCAGACAACTAGTAAATTAAAACTAAGGACTATTATCATCCCCGTTTACTTTGACAACTTGAAGTTATTTCTTCAAGTTCAGGCGATGGCTGAAAAAAAAGAATCCTTATACAAGTCCTTAGGCATATACTTAACTCCTATTAAAATCAACATCCCACTGAAATTGTTAAAGTTAAGCATGTGCTTAAATATTTTCCTGAATCTGGCCAGTGGGTACTTACTTGCCAAAGTTTTTATTTTCTTTATTGATACAATATTAACTCCAAAATACTGTGGACACATAAATATTAGCCAAAATTATTAACTTTTTCTGGATTTCTTGGTCTTTAAAAAAAAAAATCTAGTCTGGCTAGAAGACTGCCTTATCATTAAACCAACATATTAAATTTCTCTGACAGTAAAATCTATCTATAGACATACAGTAACAACAAATTAACCTCAATCTGACATGAATGAAAACAGTTTCTAAGTGGTTATAGTTCCTAAAACAGAATCTATATGCAATAAATATAATTATTTCACTGAAATTGTTAGCACATGTTTTTTCTTTTGCAACAGACATGTTTGCCGTACCATCTTTGTTGTATTGATATGTTCTTTAGTAGCCCGTTCTGTGCCTTCATCCTTGATTTAAATGTATCGTGACACATTTTTAAACAATAGCAGGAAACCTCACTTATGACTTTAATTATAAAATGGTGTTATAAAATTATATCCACATTTCACTTTTGGCAGTTGGCAATCCTCATTTAACATAAATAACCCTTCTTGGCCTCAGCAGCTCTCTTTGGTTGATTTCAATGCTTACTGTATGTAATTGATATAAAAACACAAAGCTTAGGAAGCAGTTATTGGAACTTGTTAAAAGAAGTAGTCAAGTTCATAAACGCAGTCATTTTGCTATGTTACATGCCAAGAGAATTAATAATGCACGTTTGGGAATAAGGGAGAAATTCTGGCTTTTTAAAGAAAGACTGATGTAACTACAGTATTCCACTCCTATGTTAATTGTTTGGCTCTCAAACCCACGGCTTTGTTTCTCTTCCACCCACAGCTGCTTCCAATAATCTTCTAAAAAGCGACACACATCCACATTATATGCAGACATCCACTTCTAACTACACATATGCACTAATACCAAAATAATTCTGTTGTTCTATATTAAAGAACAAGAGCAAATACTTTAACCTTGCCGTATAAATAAAAGGAAAAGACAAATCACATCAGAAGAGGCTGTCCTCAGAAGACTGAAGTTCAGCAATATTAGAGCTGAAGCTACTTCAAGTCATTTCCCAAAGTGAATTCCCAAGCAGTTCACAAAAAAGGGGCTGATTGTCAACTGAAGGACCCCCAAATCTTTGCCTGTCTTACTTTTGCCCACTGACAGCACCGGTACGTGAACACACAAGAGTTACTTGCCTGCATGAGCAATTAAGTAACTTCAAAATTGAATCCTCTGATGCACAATGGCCGTGCAAGTGTGTGAAGAGTCCCCTGTACGTAGTGCAGGGATAGACCAACATTTGACAAACTGAAGCTTAACATTAAAATGCAACACCTTAACTTGTATTTCACCATCACATAGCATTACTCAAAGGATTAAAGATAAGAACATACTTAAAAGACTGTCGATGAACTGCAGACAGCCCAATTCTCAACAGTGCTGGGCCCTCCACAACCATCACCAAGCTGACAGGAGCTACTAATCATCCTTCCCTTTTGAAAACAAATCACTCAGGCCCTACTTAAAGTTTTTCCATCTGCCATTTTAAGGACCCAGCTTCAAAAATTCTAACTTAGAGCTAATTTATGAGAAAGAATACAAAAACATTGAGAATGTTATTCTTAAGCTTCCACTTGGCTGGGTTTTATCTCATACCTCAAATAAAAAAAAAAATCAGTTTAAGCAGCAAGAAGGGGACTTCACACTTTTTGCGTCAGGATCCACCACCTCAGATGAGGCGAGGGATGTGTCCTACAAGCCAAGTCACACAACAGGACACAGCCACAGCACAGGGCTGCGTTTGTGGGCAGCCAAAGATCTGCGATGCCATAGAAGGTCACTAATAAACGCCAGATGTGGATGGTTGGAAGCAGAGGCAGCTGGGGAATTCAGAGGAAAGCTGAGATGCTTAAAACGTACATGCTGTCAGTAGTATGATGGGAGAGCAGGACAGAGGGGCCCGATGTGCGAGTCTTCGCATAGAAAGAGAGAGACTAGGCAGACCTGCAAGGCAAAGCTAAAGAAAATAATTAAGTAAATTAATGTTTCAGTTATGGGCCATTACCTTGGAGTAAAGACTCTTCTTTAGGAATATGGAAGGGACAAAGACTTCTGCCTCCTCTGACATACCCACATAGTCAGCTGGTTTCATACATCCAAAATGTAACGTAGCTGATATTTGCTCAGTCAAGGGCATAAGTACCTATCGGTCGTATGTAAACCGGGCTCTTAAGCTTGATCAGGTACCAACGTGTCTCCTACCCCTTTCCAGTGAACAAGAAGAACACACCAATACCATCAACCCTTACGAGAGACGTCTCTCATCTGTAACTTGCCACTTCCAACCAGTGCTGGAAGAGCGAGCCAGCCTGTGCCTTTGGCCACTCATTAAATCACTCAGCCAGGAAAGCTTGAGGACACTTGGATTTCAAAACCTTCTTGCGTCCTCCCTTCTTCTTAGCCACGCAAGGATGGACATGACCCAGTTTCTGTGACATAATAAAGCTCACTAAGTAAATCAGTCTTGGGAGTTTTAATTCTTCTCCATCACTGAACCATCCATTTCAACCTCTCAAAAATCATCCTAATTAGCTGAGACCTACTGACTTTAACTGGGGCTCTGCCCAAGAGAGGTGCCAGGTCAGCCCTGCTACTTGTAGCAGACCAGAGGTCCCAAAGCCATCGGCTCCCACCCTAAAAGCAGCACAAGGGCAGCTGCCGACTCCTCAGTTTAAGTAGTCTAGACTGCCCTCTTTCTTCCTCGGGCATCACCAGGTTTGTGCAAGTGTTAAAAGCAAACCTGGAAAAACAGTCACTTTTTCCCCGACTGCCAGGCCCTGAGGTTCAGCCGAGGAGGCCATACATACATACATACTAGCATGTCTCTCTCTCCCACAGATGTTACACTGTTTCTGAATAAATAGGAAGCTGACTACCTAGCAGTGGAAGAAATTACTTCAGAGGGCGCTGGAACTCGTGGGACTTTCACATTTCCTAATATAAACTTTGATTTTGCTATTTTTATTGAAAAGGGGGTGTTCAGCAAAGGAGGTGGTGCTTCCTCCTCACACTTCCTATTGCTATATGCAATATTAGTAGTTTAACCTTATAATTAGGGATGGTCATATTTTGTGGAATCTGAGGTTTTGCAGACCTCTTGAACTTCTGTGGGGGGACTAGGAAAGGGAAGGTACAAAAAATGAAGCTCACCACATCTTTCCTCATAAGCCTGTGATTTTCTTTTCCCCTGTGAAAGGAAATTCCATTTTTTTTCTTTTTAGCCATCATATTTTTCTGCTTAAAGACCTATCTGCAACACTTGGTCTAGATACACTTTTGAGGCCAAGCCCTAAAATACTGCAAACTGTCAGTGTCCCTGATGTCAGTGCTACCAGTCTATACCAATAACCAGCCCCAGCGCGCCTACCTCCTCGCTTGGCAGGGTAAGGGGAGATCAATCTCCACGGAGGAATTCACCCATCATTCTGCAGATAACTACTACCTAAAAAAAAAAAATAAATTTAAAAAAGGCAAACAATTGGCTTTGGCAGCATTCAGGAGGCATCTGGCCACAAAATCCCAAAGGAGAACTAATCCATCAGAAGAGCAACATTTGGTCAGTTATACCCCTCATTTAAAAACAGATTCCATGCAAATACAAAAAAAAAAAAAAAAAAAAGCATCCCAGCTGAGAAACTTAGGTTTCCTGACTTAACCAACAACTGAAATCAAAACCCAAAAGCCACATCCTCAGCTAATATAAATATGGTGCAACCGGAGCTGATAGAACAAGACCTGTCAAACACATCCCAGTCCCGCCGTAATCCTTTTTAACAGTGCTGAGGCACAATATCTTCCCTAACGCACAAGAGAAGGAAACAGCATTGCTCTCTTTGCATGCTTGGGATAGGAGGCCACAGTTTGGGGTTTGCAGTGGTATCAGGGTGCTTTCATTCCAGCGCTCATTAGAAACAACGTCATGGAGGATGGCAGGCATTAGATGTGCTGAAGGAGAAGCAGGACAAAGAGTACGTTGGTTGGCTCGCTATCAGAGAGTTGAATCCTCCCCCTCTTGGCCCAACAGTCTCAGCAGTCAAAAAACATTTCAACTGAAGTCAACTTAAAACCTTGTCTCCCATCTTAACTTTAAAACTTAAGAGTGAATTAAAGGATTGTTCTACTATAGGGAACAACAGAAACATTTTTAAAGCATCAATTATTTAGCTTTCGTATTACTTTTATTTAGTGAGTAATTTAACAAAATTAAGGTCAATTCTTAAAAAAAAAAAATTTGCTAAATCTCTAGTTTCACCCTTGGGGGGTGGTGGGGATTTTTTGGGTTGGCCTATTTGGTTTTGGCAAACAATATACTTATGCCCTTCAAAAGTCAGCCCACCTCCTACAGAAGACACTTGACTGGACGTATTTTCTCAGATCAGGGTACCGCTAATTACACATAAACAAGGACTGCTTTCCAGGTTCATCAACAGGGTAGGTCCTCTGAGATGTTGTGTACATTACTCAAGGTTGCTCCATGCCTGCACGGACTCCAATTTCTCTTGTTGGCCCAATAAAGATTGCTTCATATAGACAGACTGTTTTGTTTTGGGTTTGGTTTTTTTTTTCCTATTGTTCCCCAGCTCTCATCTCCACACCAGGTATCAGGGAATGGCTCAATAAACTCAATTTTTTTTCCCCCTGAACTTTCTGTGCCACCATTAGCCCACTTCTGCCAGAGAGGTACCCTTGCACAAGGCCCATATAAATTCGCTTTTCTCAAGGTTTAAAATCCCTCCTTAATTTAAACTTCTGCCATTACACCTGCTTATTCCTCATGTGCAGGTGAAAGTTTTGCTAATAATAGATGCAGAATGTTTCCCTAGATTTCAATCCCTCCTGCTGATTGCTAACCCGACACACAGTCTTCGCAGTACTGGTGCCAGTCAGCAGCACTTTACAGGCAGTGCTTTACTGGCTGAAAACTGGCACGACCAAAAGGAAAACGAAGCTCACTATCATTTTGCACAAATGTGTATTCTACCTGCATTCCCTGTTGCTGCAATGGATTCATGATGCAACTGTGTTCCGGTTTCAGATTAGCACAACAAAGCACGAAACAGAGTTAAATACTTTCAGGAAAGATTACCATGACTCAGAAAAATGCAGGGGGGTGGCTGTTGCTGGCCCGAAGGGTGGACTCACTCCTATCTGCCTTCAAAAGCTCATGTTGCACATTTGGTATTGTCAGCTGCTCACTGGGATGAAAGTCTGGGTCTAGGGACTGGTAACACTGGCACTTCCAAGCAAGGTTTAAATTGCCTAGCCTTGGCATCAGCAGCTGTGCAGGACAAAGGGCCCAGGTCACAGCACTAGACAGAGACCAGTCTGGAAATTTAGGAAGTACTGAGGTTCCAGCCAAAACAGATCCACAGTGGTACAGCCTCAGAGCTATCAAAATCGGAGCTGGCTAGCTCAAAGGCGATCCATACGTGGCCTTGACTCATATCTCATGGATCATAGCAAGTGTTCTAAGATGCGCTTATAACAAAGAAGGAAGAACAATATGGCCACACAGACAAGCAACATGATTAAAATAGAATGACAGTTTTAAGTCTTAGGGCATACTATCAAGAACTTAGACAAACCCCCTCAAAAAAAAAAAAAGCAGGGGGAAGAGAGAAATTGGTCTTGCATGGACCCTAGTAGATAAATACTCTTTGTTTGTGTATTGAGTAGTATGAAAAATGGACTTAAGATGAGATGCGTTTACAATGCTGTTAAGTAGGTTTCTCAAGGGTCTTGAAGATAATCATATCATTCAAATGACAGTAACAAGGATTTTGACATGTTCCTGCCAGAACAAAAAGCACATTGCTTCAAGGACCTGGGTGATAATTCAGTTGCAATTTGTTTTCTCAAGTCTCAGAAGTTTTCATTCATCAAGAAAAACAGGCTCTTTTGTAAGTGCAACAAATTGTCCAAGTACATCAAAACTCCATAAAACATCAGGCTAAGAATCCACAGCAAATGCCAAAAGACAGTCTCTTGAAGAAGTTTATTGAACAACAATGTCCTCTGCTGGCAGGAACTAGACTCAACTTGTAACACTAAATAGCAGTACCTTCCCTGTGATTCTGGGGACATCATCATGAATACATCATTAAATGGTCTGAACAAGAAGCCAAGAATAGAGCAAAATCCAACACTATGATAAAGAGCTATTTAGATAGTCTCATCTGGTTTACCTCAGATGAGAGACAGCAGTCAGGGTATATTCAAGCATAAACCTCTGATGACAGGAAATAAATTTGAATATGATGATTCAAGATTAGCCTATGTGACTTCATGCCCTAGTCAACAGGGCAGCAACATGGAAGTGGAATCCAGATTCTCCTCTCAACCTTACCATTTGTCCTCCATGTGTCTCTTCCCTCTATTTAAATTTTGAAAGCATCAGAACAGCGAAGACATTTGTCCTCAAAAAGGAGCTGAGGTACTTCCAAGAGCACACAAGTGACACAGGAGTCTGAGATTTACTTTAGTATGTTACACACATACTAAAGACTAGATTTTCAGAGGAATCGTGTTCCAGAAGAGGCATACAGGCCCTTACCTGACCTGGGTGCTCCCAGGAACTCTGGTAACAACCTGACTCCTGTTAATCCTCTTTAAACATGGTGGAGCTGACAGGTACCTTGTTGGGTTCCTCCATGTCCCTAAGTGCTGATTCTGAAGAGCCTATGCTTTGGTAACACTTCCCTTAAATAGCTGCTCCAATTCTCAAAATAAAAACCGGTGTAGCTGAAACCAAAGTTTAGGCCTACTGCACCGGATTACTTCTGGAAACAGAGGAAGAAAGCAGCCAAAGGGAAATTTTCCAGTTTCATTCTTGGTGGGCAGCTGCCTGGTGTCTCTCATGCTCCTTCTATGCCTCAAAAGGGCAGCTGCACAATCATACATGAAACAAACTCATGGATCCCAATTATCATCAAAACGAAGCATTGTTATAGTTCTAGTTAGTTCTAGGCTCTAACCATAATCCTAAAAGCACATAACGACATGGTTTTCCCATTCAGCTTGACAATTCTGTTGAAATTCAGGAAGGTAAACAAGAATTTATCCAAAGATTTAGAAAGACCAAACAAACCTTTTGGCTCAGATTCACTTTGTCAAATCCCTTGACGTTCTGAGTGAGTTTGCTCTTTCCAGCTACACAAGCTGGTCTAAGAAAACCCGCTACCTCTTCCAGTCAAGTTTGTTTCCTTGATATCCTTCAAGTACCACAGCTACACCAAGAGCTTTTCCAACTTTCTCCAGCAGCCAATAGAAGTCATCAGTGGAAGAAACCTCCAACACCTGCATTTTGCTTAAGAGAGCTGAAGCCAGGCACAGGATAAGAGGACTGTGAATCAGTGTAACGGCTCAGAATTGGCAGGTTTTAAGTGTCACAATGATGATATTTTGGCGAGGAACAGTGAAAACTGCTCTGTAAGGTTGTATGAGTCAAGGTGATCAAAATTGAGCAAATTTAATCACGGAAAAAAAAGCAGAACTATTTCTAATGATCCTTTAGCTTAGTCACCAATTCTATTTATATGTTTTAAGGGACCATAAATACTTTTATCTGCACTCAGGACACAAACAAAGTTTTCCAGTTTCTATATAAAGAAGTCATTTTGGACAGATCAAAACAATAAAGGCACAGGACTCCTGGACGACAGATGCCAGGATGTTAGTAACCATAAGTGGTTTTCAAATATGGCCCCATCACCATCCCCCACGGTAGCCCTTTCAAGTGGGAATTACAAATTGCTTACTTGGAGAGGAAATTTCAAACAGGCCACTTATCAAAAACTGCCAAATAAACCTGTCATTGGGATAGAAGTTACAAACCATTCCTAAAGTCTGCAGACATTTCCTGAGCCTGTGAACTCTGATCTTGGCTTCTAATAAACATGACATGAGCTCCCCAGTACTGCAGACACAAGACACATGACCTACCACTATGTTATCGCTTCCTCTGCAGTTTCTTCTAGGATCTGTTCTAAAGCACAACATCAATGGAAGACTTTCCGCTTACTGCAAAATTGGTTTTGGATCAGGTCCTTAAAGGGAGGTCAGAACAAGCACAGCATGCTATCAGTGTGTGAGCTACAAATATTATTGCAAGTATCCACTTAAAAGCAATACCGAACCTGAGACTTTGAGGAGTTTTCCAGGTATTGAATTGGTAAGTGGGTTAAGACAAGACTCCTGTTGCTGTCAAAGACTTATTAACTGCTAAACTCTCATCCTAGAAATGTAACTGAGCCTTTAAAAGCTCTGATTAAACAAGTATATACTGGATGGCTACCAAATAACATCTCAAAACACGTTAAGAATGATTACAATATGCTAGAAGACTTAAAACACTGGAATGACAGTCATCTTAATTTCCAGAGAAATTCTAGGGAAGGATTAAGATAGCTAAAGCTCTACAGTTTACTTTTTCCATGTAGGCACTTCCTTTGCAGCTACGTTTTTGGTTTTGAAACTGAAGTTGGAAAAGTAGATTTGAAAGAAAAAGTTCCTGTTTATTTCTGGACTGGAAACTTGACCAGGAACCCTACCTGATACACCAGAGAAAAGGGGCCATCAACTCAATAACCTAAGATGTCAATAAGCACCAAGCCAGGGCTCCTGGAAAAGTAACTTATAAAACACACTACCAGAAGAAGATATCTGTAAAGGCTATGGAATATTTATCGAGAAATAGACCCTCTACTTCTGCCTAAAGGACAGACTTTTCCTTCATACTTGGATATTCCTAAAACAATTCCAGATCAAACATGGCTCAGAGCTGGCAGGTTATAATATGCAATGAGTAAGAAAATTTGTTAAAAAGTTTCATGATTAACACATGAATCTTGCTGGAAAGGACATCTCCAAAAACCACCATGAATCCTCACAGATGGTAGGTTATAGCAGACACTGATCTAGAAAGTTGTCTAGCATCCTGGGATCATGACTGCCCATTTTTCATTTCTGTGTTTTCCTCTTCCATCCTCATCAGTTCAGAGACAGCAATTTCTAAACCTAAGACAGTTCCATTGGTCTGTATAGGTCAGAAAGGAGAGCTAGCAGCTCCATAGCATAAACCAACCGCCAACATCTCTAGTCAAGCTTAAAGCAGTTGTGCACAAAGAGCATTCTAGCACAAAGCTGCTAGAACATCTGCAAGTCACGGTATCCTTGGCACGTGGCTAGCCTGCCAGCTATAATACAAACGTGTCACCCTTCTCACGGCAGGATACCACCTGCAGTTCACAAGGACACAAAAAGGAGGTCATGCCGTGAAACAGATACACAAGGAGACAAACATATCCACCGCTATCATGAGATTGAGCAGGCCTGTGTACGCTGACAATCAAAAGAAATTAGCCAGTTTACATCATTTGATTATGTACCTTTCTGGTTTCAGAGCTACATGGATCTCTCCAGTACTAAAAGGAACAGCTATTCTGTACCAACACCATGAAGCTGCAGCACTTCAGCAAGAACGCAAAGAGCAAGTGATGAAACTGGACTGTCAGAGAGGGGACTGCCCAGGGAAGGAGATTACTGGAGTCAGGGGTTAGTCAGAATAGCCAGGCAAAGCCGCACTCTTACTAAGGCAGCCGTCATCTTTAATGACCAGGAAAAATTCAGTGCTTTGGATTTAACGACTCATGGAGCAGTGGAGTACTTCCTACCAACGTGCTGCGGCATTCATACCCAGAACGAAGTGTATAAGCTACGAGTCATGCAGCTGGGAAGGATTGGCTGTCGCCAGTCTAAACACAAACCATGCCCAGCCCTGTTGAGTCCTGACATTACCGTAGCCCAACGTTAAGCTCATCTCCCAAGAGCTTTCTAAAATAAAAACCTTTCTGGTTATACACAAAATACGATTTCCAAACCCAGGCTACCAGGACCATGCTTGAAAGCCCAGCAATTTCCCTGCACACACATTTAGCCTTCTAACATCAAAGAGCCTGCAATACAACCTGCCGAAGGGACTGGAAGCAAAACTGATTGGCCACTTAGGAGCAAACTTTAGGAGTGGGACTTGTGTTTTTACACTACTGACCTACATTTGCAAATCCCTGGAGGTAATTTTGTCCAGCCTGTAAGAAGGAAGAGCTATAAAGCCAGCTATATTAAGTTGTTATGCAATAGAAAGCACAGCTGCGATGAACAAAAACAGCCTACAACAAGAGGAGCAAACAAAAGCCATGAAGTTCCGCGTAGGAAAAACTAATATGTTTCAGCTAACAAAAGAACAGACTTTTAATTAACTTGTTCTCATTGAGTGCACAGATAATTAAATTACAGAAACAACCACATTAGTGTAATCAGTTTAGAAGAACCCACATACAGAGACAAAGGATTTTTCAAGATCCATCTATTAAAAAAAAGAAAAAGCAGCTCTATTTAAACTGCTTTCAACTCTTCCTTTGTTAAATGCATTCGTGTGCTTTCTTTTAGAGGAAAATAGGTCCTAACTCAAATTCATTTTAATCAAATGCTTGAAAGACTACCACAACTTCTGATCCAATTCTTCAGATATTTTGTATTTTTAAGATTATTTCTTTCTTCAGTTCATGCAATTACTCAGGAATCTCACCTTTCACTGCATCAAGGTATAACACCCTTCCTTTCAGCTGCAGAGTAAAGACTGACAACATGACTTGCATGCATCACAAGGGCTCAAAATGACACATAAGAAAAAAATCAAGTGACAAATAAAATAATGAAACTGGGCAGAGCTAGTTTGATAAACCCAAAATATTGGGGTTGGATTTAATTTTTGGGAAGGTGCAGCCCACTGCTTGAGACCTTCAAGGCTTGATAAGGGGGGCTTGCTTAATTGCTTCGGAAGGGAGTATATTTGCTAGGATGAACACATCTGTACCAAATCATGAGGGATCTGTACTGCTTCAATTGCAGTATTCTTTAGCCAAAACAATAGCCCACCTTTCCAGTGTCAGCCACAGTAAAATTCACTCATCGTTTGATCCATGAAGGTCCAAAGAGTTCATACCAGACCAATGCACAAAGGAACACCTTTAACAAGACCACTCATACCCTTAAGTTAAGCATCCACTGAAGTGCTTTGCAGAACTGACCCAAAATACATAGGGAAAAGGGCTCACGTTACGAGGAAATCAGGATAGGAAAAGAGAATTCAGTGTGCTCCTTGAGGTCCACCCAAACACGTTACAGGTGCTCAGAGCAGAGCTCCTCCACGAGCAGCCACAAAACCCCTGCGCACACCTGCCTGGCAGAGATGATAAGCAGTGACAGGAAGGAGGCATTTTCCATCTGAAGCAAGTTGGGTGGAAAAGCATCTGCAAGCTTGTAGTACTCCAAATCGAGATCGATACAACAGACGACTCCTTTTGCTCATAATAAATTCCACACAAAAGCATGAATGACGTCGACCTGACACCACCACATCCTCAAGTTCTCCTGCCATCTGTACAGCTGCATCAGTTCTAATCCCAGATACCCTCACCACAGAGTCTTCTCCTAGCAATTTAAGGTCTCATATAGGGATATGTTTTCTATGAGCAGCAAGTTCTACACGCTGGCTTAAAAGGTACTTTTAAAATAGATAAAGCTCCAGACAGATTTCAGAGTCAGATGCGCTAAGAATATATATTTATATACACATAAAAATTAGAACTACTGTAGAAACTGTGTGACTTCCACAATCATTCTTTTTTTTTTTTTTAAAAAGCATATAAAAATATTATCATAACCTTTTTTTTAATTACATAACTTTTCAATGGAGGATCTTTTCTTCAAAATATCATCTCTAGGCTTTAAAAAAAAGCCAAATACAGGTGTCTCTCACTATTTCATGAACATGCAGAATTAATTACGCACGTGTACGTAAGGCCGCTTTACCCCATGTCTACCCTGTACACCCCTACCATCAGGTGGCGTGGCACACAGTGTCATCAGCCAACCCAACTGAGAAGGCCACCAGATGTCCCCTTCCCGGGCTCCAGTCATAGCCCTTCTGCGGTGGCCCCTGTTAATAAGGCTGCAGTGGCATCTACTGGTCACAGCCCAGCGAGGCAGGCACTATTGTCAAATGCAGGAGTTTCTCACATGACAGAAGAGCTTTTCAGGCTTCTTGCACAATTTTATTTTCTGCACTGCTGTTGCTTATTGTTGTCATTTATTATTGTTGCCGTTAAGTTGCAGATATTACAGCTGCCTGTCATCAATGAAAAAATAAGTAAAAAATCTCAGGATATGACCGTATCACTCCAACCAACCCACAGTTCGGCTGTGTCCTACCAGTAGGACAACAAAAGTCAGTGCCATTTATGCCTGGATTAGCCGGGCTTCTAAGAAGGCCTTCAAGGCAGATTATTTCCAGCCACAGAGCTGGGACATTTGGACCTCCTTTGGTATTTCTGTTTACCACGTCATGTAATATGTTCAGATACTCAGAAGGAATCTGCATGAGACAGGATGTGATTCAGTTACAGGTAGACAGGAAAAAAAGAAAAAAGCTGAACTCTGGCTGGCATGAACAATGAAACGAGACTTGTGTACACATGTGCCAGTGCAAAAGGGTAGTTTGCCTCTAGGGAGCTTCTTTTTTTACCAGCGCTCAGCTTTAACTGCTAAACAAAATTAATCGAGGATCAAGTGGAAGAACGCAGTTAAGCATTGTATTATAGCTCTTGGTTTGTGGAAATTCAAGTGTCTAACACTCACTTGATCTCACAAAGAAGTCAGAGATTTCTTCTGTCACAAGGAATAAAATAATAGTTGGTCCAAGTGCAAGCACAGGCAAGAAGCCGAACATTGGGTCAGGGCCAGAAAACAAAAGAGATGCAAGTAACCCCACTATCATAACAATTGTTCTTTTAGTCATCTTCAAAGATGACTCCTTTTTAAAGAAATATTTAAAAGCAGTATTTCGAGGCTTGAAAACTTTACCAGGTTTTAAAGAGCCATGCCCTGATGAGATTTTTTTTTTCTTCAGTTAGTTTTTAAATAAGCAATATGATATTTGCTGTTTGGTTTGGAACACACTTGAATCGTCTTTTCAAATTTTCTTCACTGTTCTCAAAGTCTAGCCTCGCTCTCAGAGGCAAGAAACATGAATTAACATGAGGGTAACAATAACAACATATGAGTTGGTAATCCAGTCAGAGACTGGTGGGGAAAGAAAAAAAAGAAAAACCAAGGAAAAAAACCTATCCTTAGGCACATGAATCTGCAGCATTATTTTTCAGAGTTTTCACTAGTCAGACACAACTGTTTTGGGGAACTCCAGGTGCTGCTCAGCCCTTTGAAAAAGGCTGACACTGACTTAGGCACCAGAATAGAGACAGAATAGTCTTATTTAAAGCTTCTTTTCTTAAAAAGGCTGAGTCTAGCATTAAAAACAGAGTTGCACGTCTGGATGGGAAAACCAAGTTTAGCAACACAGCATTTGCATTGCTTTCATCAGAAATTATTCATTCAGGAGAGTTGTACAACCCACTTTTGCAGATGCATCATTTAAAAAAAAAAAAAAAAAAGGGTCTGCTAATGCATTGCTTCATAGACAGATACAGCCTTCAATTCCAGACCAAATTCTATGGACCAGGGACAACCTCTTCACTTGAGATCTTCTAACACAGGCCCATAAGCCTAATCCAGCCAAGAGGGCGCACTTACCTCTGCTCTCTCCAGGGCTGTGGCCCAAAGGCCAGGAAACAGGTAGAGGCAGGAACTCCTGGGAAGCCAGCACAGATCCTACCACCACAAGTCCCCCGGGAGCCTCAGGGCTGTATGCCCAAACCAGCCCAACCCAGAGCTGAGGGCTCTGTAAGACCTCCCAAACTGGAGCCGGAGAACACCTCTACAGCCCTACCTCTACCACCTGTGGCTCAGAAACACCCGATTTACAACTGAACCACTTTGCAACCTCCAGTCATTCTTTTTCGGCAAATGGAATAAGGCCACTTTTACCCTGAGAGATCCCTCTATTGCAGCTCATCTCCTTGAGGCAGAAGACTGTCTCTAGTCAATCTGCACAGACATACAACATTCAGTTTCATTTAGATCTTGTAAGTACAGCTGTAGCATTTAAAGCATCTGAAAAGGATGAAGAATGACTTCAGGTAATAGTAATAAGAACAATTTCAAACTGAAAAGGTCAAACAAAGGTGAGTCTATTTATCTTAAAAGCTTCCATCCAAATAGCCCCAATCCAGCTTCAGATAATATCTGAGAATGTCACTTCAACTGAGAAAAAGTATCCTAAGGAAAACAGTTATAATAAGAGCAAGTAATCAAACTATTATTTTGAACCCAGTCTTTTGCATTCCAGTTTTGGAAGGAATAGCACCAAATCCTATGTTTGCCTTTGAGACTTTTTCTTCACCTGTTCCTACAGCTAGGAATACAACTGCAAGGCCATCCCCATCCAACATGATACAGTACCTTAACAACAGGCACAGTCCAGCACACCGCAGAATAATACTGTATAGTTTTACTCAGCCTGAGATCTCAGAATAAGTTTCTAAGCATAAAGGATCACTATTATCAACATTAGTTACAAGTTCAAGTATTAGATTTTTTTTATGTACAAATAGTAGAATGTGCATGGCCTTCCAGCTAAAGCTCCAGACTTGACATCAGGATTTTAGCCTTAGCCCCATCCTCCAAAAGGCACTTAACTTTTCACAGACCTGCAGCCGCTCCAGTTCTTGTATTTCCTACATTTTTTTACAGTGTGGATGGTGAGGCACTGGAACAGGTTGCCCAGAGCAGCTGTGAACACTTCCTCCCTGGAAGTGGTCAAGAACAGGCTGGATGGGGCTTTGGGCAGTCTGGTCTGGTGGAAACTGTCCCTACCCATGGCAGGGGGATGGAACTATACGACCTTTAAGGTCCCTTCCAACCTAAACCATTTTATGGTTCTCTGAAACGCAACACGAGTGCAGGGCAGACTAAATCCAACATTATATAAAATGCTGTATCTTGCAGCCTATAACTTTTATGTACACAGTCAGGTGTAATAACTTTTGACTCATAACTCCACAGCAGGTGTTGAGGCTCTAAGACTGGAGAAGGAAAAGGTATTTCTTTTAACTAACCACGCAGACATGTATTTAAGGGCAGAATTTTCAAAACTGGCCAACATTCACTTGGTACCACCTCCTTGTAGCCCTGACTTGATGGGAGCACAGAAAATTTAACACCAAGAATTTCTGAAAGCCTTACACCATCTAGCATGTTTGACAACCAAGCCACTAATTTTTTATTTTTTTTTTTAAAAGCCTGAAAGACAGTCCAAACCACCATTTTTTGCTTTGTGTTGCAATCACTGGACTGAAGGAAGCTAAAAGGCCGAATGCTAGGTCATGAAAAAAATTACTTCTACTTGCAACTAAAGCTTTGCAGAACGTCATTGCTTCAGCAGAAAGCAGTATGCCAGAGGCCTGAGTCACTAAATCAGCTGTCTGGGGAACATACGCATTGTTATGGTCCGTTTCAGGCATCATTGTCCTTGGTCTCTTCTGTGTAAGGAGACCCCTCACACTTGCCCTTCTCTGTTCCTCATATCAAAGGGATTTCTGATAACACTGTGAAATGACTCAGACTGCGCTAGACATGTGTTTCATCATAAGTTGCTTTGCAAGAATGAGACAGCCAGAGACAGAAGGGCAACTTCCAAAATCCTTACAGAGCACCTGCACCCAGAGTGTAGATACACTCTTTTGCAAGCTTGACTCATTATGGGTCATTGCTGTCTGGTCTGCAGCACGGGAAATCCAGTCACATCAACCTCAGGCCCCAGTTAAGAGCCGCAATAAAATCTCGAACTCTCCTAAACCAAGAGTAAGATTGAAGGGATTTATTTATTGTTCCTTTTAATCCGAGTACCACTTTGAGGACTTAGATTCAGAGCTGAATTTTTCCAAAGTTTCAGATATTTAGGCTGTGGTCACTGGTTTCATCAGCATAGCCAAGGGATACCAAAAGATAAATTATTACCATCTCTCATCGTGGCCATTTATTACAGAGGAGATTTTAAACACAGAGGCCTACAGACTCACTGCAGTAAAGATCAGCTTTTCTCAACAGCTTTGTCAGTATTACCTGGTACTCATTCCAGAGTTTGCCTTGATTTTCCCTCCCTTTTTCCCCCCCAGTAATGCGGGGGTGTC
Organism: Aramus guarauna; assembly: GCA_013400195.1. Taxonomy (NCBI): domain Eukaryota; kingdom Metazoa; phylum Chordata; class Aves; order Gruiformes; family Aramidae; genus Aramus; species Aramus guarauna. The sequence continues at coordinate 328,293 of VXBL01005755.1, read as the reverse complement.
CTATCCTAGCTCTGGCTAGGATAGAGTTAAATTCCCAAGGAGCCAGGCCGGCCGGGGGCTATTCCACAGAATGTGACCTCATGCTCACCATAAACGGGGGCTAGTCAGGGAGGGGCGGGTTCGGCGGGGATCCAGGATGGGCTGAGCGTCTGGTCGGTTGTCAGATCAGTAAGTTGTCTGTTATCACCCATTGGGTATATTTGTTATCAGTACTGTTGTTGGTTGTTTCCTTCTCCTTCGCTGTCCCGGTAAACTGTCCTTATCGCAACCCACAAGGCTTTCGCCTTTGTTTGTCCATTCTCCTCCCCACCCCACTGGGGGAGGAGCGAGCGAGCGGCTGTATGGTGCTCGGCTGGGCCTAAACCACGTCAGGGGGATACCAGAGATACATACATCACTTCTTCACTTAGAGCAAATATTTTTGTCCAGCACAACAAAAAGTCATCTGCGTGCCTCACACGTCTCAGAGGCAGACTTCAGAAATCACATTACAAAACAACACAAATTCTCCACAGGAAGAGAGGCCATCACTCTTTTATATCTCTGCTTTTTGGTTTCGATGCCGTTACACGAAGAACAGGTCTCCAAGAACCAGCTATAGGACACAGAGACATGACACTGACATTCTCTTCTCAGCTTTAACAGTCTTCACCTGGAATCTGAGCCAAGATACTCAGCACAGCCACAATAGCTTCTTACCTTAAAGGCTTTAGTAAATTCAGAGGTGCCAGATACTTACAAGAGCATCTGTAAGTACTTTACAAATGTCCTTATGAAACTTTTGCCTCAAAGGCTACACTCAGAGCTCACCCACTGCCCTCCAAACTCAGGGCACTCCATGAGTAATTACTTGAAAAAGCTAGAGTAAGCTTCTAAAAAGACTTGGCAGAAATACAGCACTTGTTGCAAGTCGACGCTGTCCCCAACCGTCCTATGATTTCCTTCAGGATCCGCTTTTGACACAGTCTGACACATCCCAAGTGGGTAAGTCTGCTTATGGAGAAGGAGGAAGTATAACATCTATTACACGGAGGATGTGAAGAGAATCTCAGTACGTTGGATAGGAATAGGAATTTGGAGAATTCATCCATGAACTGAAGCGATCCCAACAGCGCTCGAAGTTTACTACTGAGCAAAATCTTTTCCCATACTTAAGGTAACATCATAACAGATATACAGAGGCCTACCAAAATACCTACGTATTTTCTCCATACGTTGTGTTTGTAAGTAGGAGCATAAACATAAGAAACAGTAGAGCAAGTCTTACATGCCTGCTTGGTGATAATTTAAAACACTGGCCTAGTAAAAGTACAGAGGAGCTATAAAAAGTGCATTGGAAGAAGAAATACATCTCTTACAAAACATTGAATATTTATTATTCTGTCTTTATCACGTTACATTCCCATGGTCTCAAAAATATACATTTGTCTACTAACAGACTCTTAGCTGTAGGTGTTTAGTAGACCCTGTAGGAAAAGGAATCAAACTCTAAACAGATCATGTTGAGTCTTAGTTGACTAACTCCAAGCATGAAGTCTTATGTTACCCATATCCAGTAAGCCTCATTCTTGGCTGGAGGAAGGCTTTAGCATATAAACTGATTAAGAAGGTGCAAATGGAGGTTTCCTGTCCTTTTCCATGGGAACTCTGGCAGAGAAAAGTTATTGCTCAATTACAGTTTTCCCAACTCACCATCTCAAAGGATGAGGGAATTACAGGTCTCCAAATCTGATTTCCTCAGCCTCCCATGAGGTGGCTGGAAACGAGCGTGCTGCCTCCAAAACATCCCTTAACTTTGCGACCCTTCAGAAGTACACCATCAATGCCTTTAATGCTGCAGGTATAGTTCAACGCTGACTGAAAATCCATCCATTTCCTGATGCCCACACCTTGTAACAGTTTATGCTAGATCCAAAGAGAACTCACCCAAATTTCTTTGTCGTCTGGCTTTTCCTCTTCATCCAGCTCCTCCAGCGTACAGCAAGTGCATTTCTCTCTCAAAGGAGATCTGGCAGATTGATAACAGTTTTTTCCAGCAGTTCAGAAGGAACATGCACCATAACCCTCCTGGCACAGCAAAACAAGGCTGACAGACTCCACAGTCTATTCCCTCAAGTTAGTTATTCACAGGCAGCTGGGGGGGAGGGCAGAAATAGTGCTTGTACTTAGAAGAGGTCAACACTTGGACCAACCCAGAGATGAGAGTCAATGTTTATTACCACTTTTGGCCTGACAACCACTTTGTTTGTATCTCTTATCTCCTGAGCATCTTTTTTGCCCAATTTAGTCAAGGGCCTGCAGTTTTGCCCACAGGACAGATGCTTTATTTGTTTAAACAGCAAAACACAATTATTTGTTTCTGAGCTGAGTAGTAGACTTGGCTGTTTACAAACTTCCCTGGACCTCTACATCATATCTCTGCTTAGGCTGAATGGAGCACCAGGAAAAGCTTCTTAGCTTTGTACCCTGGCCAGGTAGGGAAGGCAAAACAAGCTCACATAGCCAGGAAGAACACAGACCAGAATATTCTGGCCCAAGAACAATCTTTTAAGTTTTTTTCCAATTGCTTTTCCAACTATTGAAAGCAACCCAGACCTGAATTTTGTATCACCTTGTGGCCTTTTCCATGAAAATTATTTGCTCATCTGCATGCACACCTGTATTTAAAACACAACTAAACAAACAAGAGCAAATAGGCAGCTTACCAAACTGTCTTATGAAGATCTAAAAGTCCTTGAGTTAAGGAACTGCTAAGGAGCACCAAATGCAGAGCTGCCCATAGGGAGGAATGAGCCAGGACTGGAGAGTGACCCCTCTAGTGCTCCCACAACATCATTCCAGGAAGGACTGAAGACCTGGCCTGAGCTTAACTAGAACTCCTGGAACTGGTCCCAGGTGAGGCCAGTTGGGGCAATTAAAGGCCTACCTGTGCCCTCAGGCAACTGAGAGCCCCGAAAGGCATGAGCTCTGAAGTCCCTGCCTCAGAGGATGTCTTATACACAACCTTGGTGTATGCGCAGATGATCTGAAGAGATGAGTGTGGCCAGCACAGATCAGTGACTGCACCTAGGACAGCAATAAGGGGAGCAAATATCCTGTTATTTTATCTGTGGTGTGCAACTTCACATCTGCTCTGTTCTAATGAAAGTACCTGTTTGTTTCCTGCAGAGCATCAAAGATCCATCCTTTATACACCTACAGCCTCTGTGGACTCTTTTTCCAGGATACGAGTTTAATTTGAAGGAACTTTTTCCTTCATTTTCTTTATTTCTCTTTCCTGTTGTTTTTTGTTTGGATGTTGTTTTTTCTTCACTGTGTTTTATCTAGTCACTATACCACCAAGTTTAAAGCAAGAAAGGCTTTCTGTGAGAATCCGCCCCTTGGAAAAACACTTGCCCGGTTCCAGTCAATTCAACACACTTTTATTCTATTAACTTGAAAATCGTATTTCTTATATCTTTGCGCCGGTTCTATACTTCCTAAAAGGGAGAAACGGAAGTGTTTCAGGTATGGCTTAGCCACTCTTTGTTGGTCTGCTATCAGCTCTACCCCGGACACTCCACGCCCGCCGCAGCCGCCACCACCACCCAGAGCCGTTGCTCCGGCAGCGCCAGTCTCACGAACGGCCCCGCGTCTCCGGTGGCCGCTGCCGTGAGCAAACACGTGTCCCGAGCGGGCGAGCGCTGCCACGCTCGCTGCAGGCACGCCGTGGAGAACGACCCGGCCGGGGCCTGGCACCCCGCAGCCCCCCACGGGCCGCCCCCAAGGGGAAGGGCAGCGCTTCCCGCCGGCTTCTCCCTACCTGCCAGAACGGCGGTACCCGCCAAACTGAGCGGAGGGGAGGGAAGGGCCGCCCACCCCGGGGGTGCCGGCAGCAGGGCCGGACGGGGCGGCGCTTCTCCCCTCTCCTTTTCTTGGATGCCAGGTGGAGGCGAAGGGAGCGGGAGCCGGGCAGGGAGGCGAGGGACGGCGCCGCCTTAGGAGACCGCAAGTGAGTGAAGCAGCGAGCGCGGAGAAGGGCTGTCCGCTTCCCCGGGAAGCGCTGGGCGGGAGCCTGTCGCCCGGCCCGGGCACACCAGCGGCCCCGCTCCCCGCCCCACGGCGCCCCGCGTGTGGCAATCCGCGGAGAGGCCGGAGGAGGAATGCGGGGCAACTCNTTAATGACTTTCGAACGCTTGTAATGGCCGGGGGCGATCCCATCCCGGCGCCGTGCGGGGAACCGCCTCCGCGGGGTCACTCCGGCAGCGGCAGCCCGGCCCTTCCTCCAGCGCCTGCTCTGCCCTGGGAGCGGGGCCGGAGGGAGCCCGGAGCGGGGCCGTGCTTACCCCTTGCCTCCCTGCTGTTGCCTTCTGAAAGGTGCCAGGGCGCTACCTGCCTTAGAAATACGCAGAGGAACATCATACTCTGCTTTTCCCCCCTTTACACTTGAAACGGATATTTTCCTGCTCTGGTACGGCTAACATCCTTCTGTATTTCCACACAAAGTCTGAAGTTCGGCGCTGTAAGGGCTAAAATTTACGGAGAACTCAATCTGTAGAATAATTGCTGGGTTTTTGGTTTTTTTTTTTAATAGCTGTGTTAGCTAAAATGCTCTGTAGAAATACTGCCTAGAGTCAGCAGTAGCCTAAAGACATGTTTCTGGCCTTCTTGATCTGCCTGTTCCAGGCCATACAGCTGCAACCCACGTGGAGCCCAGGAACTGGGACGTGTTCCCGGAGCAGATCCAGTCTTGACCTGAAGGTTTTAAGACATGGAGCATGCACAGCCTGCCCTGGCAGTTTGGGTTTGGGTTTTAATACACCACAGTTAGTTGTCCGTGTTGCTTAGCTTGCCTGTTTGAGACTAGACTTGTTTGTGCTGCCTTCTGTGATAGATTTACTAGGGTTTGTGTTTTCTTATCACCAAACTGAAACCTCCTGGTCTGAAGAGGAAGTTTGGAAGAGAGTAGCTTTAGGGAATGATGGAGTGCCAGGATCAGCTCCGCTGAGGCCATGGTTTTCCAAGCCAGCATGAATGAAAGAGTTTCGCCCACCCCTTGGGCTACTCATTTTCATCCATGTCAGCACAAGCATTTGTATGCACAATTAGACTGGGAAGCTAAATCAAATTTAAAAAGAAAAAAAAAAAAAAATCCAGATCAGCTCCCAAATGTTTTCGCTGGCACAAGAGGGCAGATGAGATTGTTTCTTTTCTGTAACAATACTGGCTTACAGTGGACTAAGCATCGGCTAACGTATAGTTCTTCTGCCAGGTTTCATACCTGTGCTCCTGAAATGAAATCACAATCGCGTAGTTCTCATGCTTAGGCGAGTTGCAGATTTATTTATTTTTAAAGCTGTTATTAATGCTTAGGAGCGTGATTAGCGGCCTTCTGGATTTTTGTTTTGCTATGAATACAGTGCAACAATAACCGTTCTGTACCCCTTGTGCTGAAAGCCTCATCTGCCTAGGGGACCATCTCTTGGACACTGTGCCTTCAGGAGAGGCACAGCCCTTCCCCTCCACCAGTACCCCTGGTCTAATGCACACATGAGCTAGTAAATCCACGTGGCACGCAGCAACGCAAATTCAAAATCCCCAGCTATGGCGGGAGAGCCATAGTGTTTTCCAGTGTCCAACACAATGTCTCTATTTACCAAGGTAAAACAAACAAACTTCTTGGATAAATGTCAATCTTTGTTGGTTTAGTAGCTGTTCGGTGAAAAGGTGTAGGCTGGCACATCCAGGAACAGACAGAACAAAGCATTTGTTCCTCAGTGTAAATGAGCCTCTTGGAGTCATATGATAGTGAAGTTGCAGTTTTCTGAGTTAGGGCTGTCTGTAAGTCATCGTGATTTTAGAAATACAGGGCAGACTCCCAGCGCTGTTCTAGTGAAACTCCTTGGTAAGGTGATTTTCCCCTAAAAGGGTGGATTTGAGCTTGGCAGATTGTTTCATTTATAATTGTCATTCATTTGGGGGGGGGGTCAATTTAATCTCTATTTGTAATTTATTTGTCATCAATACTCTTCTAATTTGCTTTACCTTTGGAATCCCTTTTCGTTATTAGTAGAATTTGTTGTTACTACCACATTTCTGTTATCCCTTTGATACGAAATTTTCCATCAGTAGGGTTGACACCAGGCATGGCCTAGGCCCAAAGGAGTTCAAGGAACCAAGTCTACAGTATTGGGATTCTGGGAACAGATTTTAAAAGAACTTCACTGAAACAGATGACTTTGATTTATGTTGTACTCTATAATACAAATACTGCATAATAGGTAATGTAACAAAATATCACAAGTCTTCCTGTTGAAATTCTTACACCAGAAGACGTTTAAGAAACATGAATAACACGTGAAAGTCTGGGGAAGGTAAAGCTGTAGCAGCTGGCTGTTGGGTTGCAAGAGCCTCCTCACACCTCTGGAAAGGAACCTGAATGAACACTGAACTGGGGTCTGCCCTGAAGTAGTATCTTTTGGCACTAAAACCCTCTTTTATTATCTCATCGTAATCAACATAAAGCTTTGTTATTATAAATTCGGTAAATAGGTGAACTTAAATTTTCAGACTGTTTTCAGGGATGCTTTATTTAACCTTTAGCTTAATTTTACGTTAGTGTAACCTAAGCTAGTCTGGTCTTGTCCTGCAGTCAGTCCTAGCAAAGGTCATTCTTTCTCACACTCCTTACATGTGACAACAGTTCTTGATTTTTCTGGTTTTAACCTAACTTTTAGGCTGAGGGTTTTAACTTACTAAATCCTTCTTTTTACAAAAATCTGCAGAAATCTGTTAATATTTTTACATTCTCTCCAGCCTTCTTTGTAAACAAATCCTAGTTATTTTGTATGTTAGAAGCAGTTTGCGTATGGCACCTTTACCAGAGTCTCTGTCTGTCACTTGGGTTCTTAAGTAGTGCTGAAAGTCTGCAGTAAATGGAAGTCATCCACTTTAGTGCCTAAGCTCCAGCTGCAAAGGTTTGTTTCTTAGGATTCTGTGTGACAGGACACTGAGGACTAATCTGGTGTCTTCTCTGTCTGGTTAAATATCACAAATCCTTCCTGCAGCATCACCTTATACTACAAGTTCTTTCTTCAGTAACTAGCAGAACTCTGCTGATGATAACCAAAGCTTCTACTTTGAGCATCTTCTGTAGTTTGGCTTGGCATGATTACTGTTTGCCTGTCCTGGCATGAGCCTGGTGGGATCTCAGAGGATTCACACCGCCGAGACCGGATACATGCCTACATCTCTGTGCAAGCAGTCAGCAGGAACTGCAGCTACCTGCCTGGATATTGCTGGCAGAGAGCTGCTGAAGTTACTTGTCTCCCCTCGCATCTACCCACATAGGTAAAACTACTCTGGTTTTGGTCCCATGGGACCAAGCTGGCAGAACTGCAAGTTTAAACTTTCATTTGCAGTGAAAATTACAACTGTAAGTGTACAAATCCATTAAATTCCTTTGTTCATTGGACGGATTGCCAAAACAGATCCCACCCACAACTGCAAGCTTTACGGTGTCCAGACTGGCAGATTAGCATTGTATAGTGGCGAAACCTGGGTGAAACTAGGTTATCTCTACCCAGCTGGAGACACTCGAGTTGTGGAGGGGTCGGAATCAGAATAAAACCAAAAAATCCCACATGCCTATCTTGCAAGAGTAATAGCAAGAGCAGAGTCTAGTTGAGAGGTAACAAGATCAAGATAACACCTATGAAGTTCCAGCCAAGGCCACCGCGAAATCTTGGCAGCATGGACCTATTTTGAGACTGTGGAGAGATGCAGTTTGTTTCGGAGAGTGGAGGAAAAATATCCTTTTTGCTTGTTTGTTTTTGCAGAGCTTACATAGACCTTTCCAAAATGAGTTCCTCAAATGAATATGAGTCTCACTCCTGGGAGCTTTTGGTGACAATTGAGCATCAGGATGAAGAGGTACAAAGGGAACTTTTACTACGGGTCACAGGTGACCTTCATATTGGAGGAGTGATGCTGAAATTAGCAGAACAAATCAGTGAGTAAAGACCTGTTTAATTTACACAGTGTTATTAAAATAATACATGCAGCTTTCCCTCTACAAAAAGAGGCTCCTGCGCATTTTGAAATGGCATTGCCTCGCTTCTTTGTAACGGTACACCAAGCACGTAGGTGCTGCAGACTTGGGGATCATATGTGGCCAGTACCCCTCCCCTCCCCGTCTGTAACTACAGCCCCTATACTATCACAGTGCAAACAAAACTTTGGTTTTGTCTTCCAGTTAGACAAATATAATTCAAGTAAACTATTCAACTCCCTTTTTGGATAGACTTTATAGGTGGCTATTTTAAGGGGCAATAAAGGTAGCTGACACCCCATTTATCCATGTGTAGCAAAGAGACAGGATCAGTTGTTACTGTATTAGAAGTTACTTTTTCCTGTGCTATAATGGCATTCTAGCCAAAATCTGAGCTGTGTTATCCATTGCATATATCCAGCAGGGAGGAGCTGAGAAGAGCAGAGACTGGCCGAGTCAAAGTTAGGAGATGAAAGGTCTAATACCCTGTGTACAGTCACAGCAAGTCAGCAGCACTGCAGGCACTAAGAGCATTTGGGTTTCTTTAACTCCAAGCCACCAAATGGAGCTGCCTCCTAAAATAATCGTCTGTTCTCTAAGGCTGCAGAATGATAGATTCAGACAAGGTAGTATGGTATTTGATTATTTTTAGATCAATACCACAGGGTTTTCATACACAACTCATTCTGCAAGTATGGTTCTTTTTCCTGGATTCTTAAATCTGGAAGTCTCCAGTCACCAGCGTCACACAGAAAGGAACCTGTCTGCTACATTAAACTCACCAAGGGGGAGCACCGAGAGCTTTGCATTTCTATGCATCGCTCTAGAAATAGAAGATTTGTGGCAACAAAAAAAACTGTCAAAAAAACCTCCTTGAAACTTTAGCCTAGCTTGACTTCAGACAAACAAGAAGAGAAAAACTAAACTGTAACAAAAAGCTTCAGTGAAGTAGTGTCAAGAAATTTAAAATCGGCAAATTAATAATTTCAGAGTTCTTGCTGCCAAAGGAACAGTTTGTTTTCAAACACGGTTTTTGAAGGAAACAAAAGGGAGATGCACAAGATATTCTTTCCAAAAGGCTCCCATTCAACGGAAGGGCATTTTTACAGGAAAAGTTCTACCCGGAGATAGTGATTTTATCAAGGAATCCCTTCTCCAGCATTAAAGCAGGTAGCAAATCTGTGATATGTTTTTACCAACTTCTCTGCATACTTAACACACACAGTTCAGCCAGCAAACCAGTGGTAGCTGGAGTTCTCACAGGGTCAGAAGACTAATTTTTCACAGTATTTTTACAGCTATTACTCAACTGGTGCAAAAAGCTTTCTATCTTAAATGATATTTAAAGCAAATGTGTAACTAAGTGATTTGTGTCAGCAGCTCACTTGAGACACATTTTTTTAGCAAGAAACTCCAAAATAGGATAGGGCTCGCCTGTGCTGTAGATACAGTGAGGAACAGCCTCTGTGTGGCGGAGGAATGAGAAATGATGCAGCCTCATGTGAGGAGGAATGAGAAATGATGCAGAAGACTGAAACAACTTGAGCAAGGTCGTACAGAAACTTCACCGGCTACTACACACCATTGGCTTCTGGGAAGTCATCTAATCTTGGAATTCCCCATGGAACTGAGAGCAGCAATGCTTCATCTCTTTCCTTATGTATCTCATGCTGATCTAGTCAAGATTTTGACACCTTTCAGGTCAGGATAGCTTACTGCTCAAGAGTAATCAGAGAAAAGCCACTGTTCTCCCCCTCCCCAAACTCTTTATGTAAGTCATGAACAAAGTCTTCTATCTGTTCTTGATTCAGCAAGCCTTACTTTATCTGTATGTCTTCAAAGTACAAAATCCTCAACCATTTTTTACTTAAGCAAAACACAGGCAAGTCCGCATTAGTGAAACCAGATGGTCATCTCTTGGCAGGCCTGTCTTCTCTGAGGTGTTTTTGCAGGCAACCCTTGTCAGTCCCCGGTCAGCCACACCAGCCTGCCCTCCTGCACACGCTAATAAAAGGTTTAATTGTACCATATCGCATTATGCCCGTTCTACCTCCCTTACAAGTTTCTGCATCCTGTGTGATAGAGAAGGTCATCTTATTTGTTAGAGAGCTTGCTACCTCTTTCCTGATTGTCACAGGGGTTACTCCCAAAATAATAATTATTTTCCTTAATTATTTAAAGAATGTTGCTACTGTACAGTTGTCCTAAGTGGGCTGCACTCAGGTGAACATCCTTGTCCATCTAACTGTGTAGCCACAAAGAAGAGCTGAGAACAGCCCCAGCACAATCCAAGTAGCATTGGACCATGTATAGCACCAGGTTCAGGAGATGCACTTTCCCTGTGGATATCTGCAAGATTAAGGCAGTGCCACGGTCAGCACCTAGGTTAACTCTTCAGGCAGAACAAAGTTAGTTCCCAGTGACTGCCACAAGTATTCAGCAAATGGGCTCTAGGTCTCAGGAACTGTAGTTGCTGCTTTAATGTAAATAAATTCTCCTGTTTGCAGAACACTGTTTCCAAACCGAGTTTTTTAGTATATTTGCTCCATAGTTGTTTAATAACCATTTTGTATGTTCCTAGAAATACCAAAGGATTGGTCAGACTATGCTCTTTGGTGGGAGCAAAAAAAATGTTGGCTTCTGAAAACCCACTGGACACTTGATAAATGCGGGGTGCAGGCAGATGCTAAGCTGTTGTTTACTACTCAGCACAAAATGCTGCGGCTTCGCTTGCCAAACATGAAGACTGTGAGACTGAAAGTCAGCTTCTCTTCTATGGTATTCAAAGCTGTCAGTGACATCTGCAAAATTCTCAGTAAGTAAAGTTAAATCCCCTCTGGCAACTAAGTTGGAGCATTTTATTAGGTGAGTTTGTTTTGATGTGAAGTCCTTACAAAACTGTTTAGCTGAAGGAGAAATTTGATTAAGTTGACTGAAGATCAAAAGACAGGTTTTTTTTGTTTTTAGTATCCAGTGCACGTCAATAGTTCTCAGTCTTTGTGAAAACTGATGTCAGAAATGCGTCCCATGAGCTGCAGGAGTACTGGATAGTCAAAGTCCTGTTGATGGTTTTGTAGGGACCCTTGTCCTCCTTGAGCGGGACTAAGTCCTGCTTATTCTATGCCATTGACTAAGAGCTTGAGCTTATCAATCTCCTACACCAGCCTTCACCATAGGCAATTTTACTGGTGTCGACTGATGTCTCACCTGTTTTCACTAGCATTAATGATACTCAACTTGGCCTATTGGTTATATGTATTCACATCAGAAGGAGCATGTTTTAAATGTTCAAAACTTTTGACTTCAGGTCAGGGCATACATAACTACCCCACACAAGCCCATGAATGTGTTGCAGCACCGAATCCCCACATGTCTACTCTTCAGAGCAAAGAGTCTTCAGAATCCTTTAGGTTTAGGGTAAAATGGGGATTAAAATCCTCATTTTAATTTAGATCTTCAAAGCTAAGCCCATTAACACATTCATCTTCAGAAGAAATTTAATTGTCATGTTGACCACAATGCAACTTTCAATTTCATCTTCTAGCAGTGGATTGTGAAAGGTATAGTGTGTCTTTATTATATTTAACAGCTCTGATAAAATGATGCCATAATTGTTCAACTGACATTTGGCCAAATTAGATATTTCTACCCACATTTTGCTTCCAGATTGAGTCAGTACAGGAACCCTGTAACTCTTCTCATGAGTGAATACTGTCAAAAATGTCTTTGCTTACCCCAGGATAAAAGTGTTTTGCAGAAACAAAGTGCCGAGTTTGCAACTGACAATACATGTCTGAATCAGTAGTGCGTTAGGGAATAGTGTATAGCCAGGACAGAATCTTGTACATGAAATATAGTGAATAAGAAAAGGCATGAACTTCAAATATAGTGGTTCCATTTCTGTTCTTGCTTATTCCTAAATCAGACATTTCGTGGAGGTTATTATGCTCAGAGGTGATTGCAGAGCCGTTGGGGAGAAAGAAGTTTTCCCCTGGTGCTCTAAAATGCAGTTATTCTTGCTACAAAAGCAGGCTTAAATCCGGTACAAACTCACTCTTACAGCCCAAAATCTTTTGCCTTGTTATTGAGTTACTGGATTTTCCATCGCTACTGCTTTCAACCTGCTAAAAATAAAATTCAGATTGCAACATGGAGCTTCCCCAAATGCTATTACTAACCATGGGCTTTTTTTTTTGGACGTAATCTGCTAAGTTTCAAATGTTTCATCTTGCTTCACTTCCCAAATTGCCATTGTAGATATTAGACGGTCAGAAGAACTCTCTTTGTTGAAGCAAGCAGATGCCCCGAAAAAGAAAAAGAAAAAAGACAAAAATGGCAAAGAACCAGTTAAAGAAGATGTTTTAAACCTGTGTGACTCTCCAGTGAGTTCTGGATCATCAGGTAATGAAAAATCAATATGATTTTATTCTTCTGACTGAAAGTCAGAAGGAGGAAGAAATTCTTTGTTACACAATTAAAACCAGGGAGACCAGTTTAATGTAGGATGGCAGTCAGAGGGACACAGTTGACCTGAAATTAGTGGCTTCAAGAAGATACTGAAATATCCATTATATCAATATTTTTCTGTTGTCTTTTTAAATGTTTTCTTTCCCTTCTTCTGAGAAAGGCCATACCAGAAAACCGGTGATCAGCTATGGCCCTGCACACAAGATGTGCTGCTGCTCTTTGAGAATGTGAGACCGCTCTTAAAATATTCAACAGTTTTGGCAACCTGAAAGGAAAAGGGAGAAATAAAGGCTTGAAAATATGTTTCCTATCTCCCAAAACACCTGAGATATCTCACAGAACAAGAAAGAGCACTTCTGTCCCTGAGGTCACTTCACCTGTGAAAGGACATGGCCTGCTGTAAACAGCAGATACAGAAAACTGTATTGAAAGAAAAGAAAAGGGTTAATCTTTTATGATGGAACGTGTTAGATTACTGAAGTCGGAAGGAAGATTTCCCTGGAATAATACGTTACTCTCTTAACTTGCAGGAAGTCTGGGTTTATATAGTAAAACCATGACACCCATTTATGATCCCATGAGTGGGTCAGCAGCTTCTTCTACAATTACTTGGTTCAGTGACAGTCCCTTGACTGAGCAGAATTGCAGCATCCTTGCCTTAAGTCATGCCAACTGCTCTCCAGAAATACTAGCGGAGATGTACCAGCCTCGGACTTTAGCTGACAAAGCCAAACTCAATGCAGGGTAAGATGCCTCTCTTTGAGATCTTTGTTAGCTGGCTTCACCAGGGTGGCATTAATCCAGCTTTTTAAGTGTAAAGCAGCATTTGAAAACAAAGTCCTGATTTATGGCTATATCGATAGATAAAAACATGTTTTGATCTAGGTTTTGTTTCAGAAATATTTACTCTTTTTGATCTTTTTTTTTTCCTTATTCAACATTCTTGGTTAGACAATTTTGTTTTAAAGTGGTGAATGATGTAATTGTGCTGGCTCTGGATTAAATTCCATTGTTAGATGAAGACAAATCCAGTGAAGTAAGTAGTGGTGGTGGCACAGCTGAGAGATGGTTTGGATAGAAGACTCTGAAGGTTTAAATGGGCAGTGGAAAAGCACACGTGGATAAATTCAGTAAGGCTCTACTGCTTTACCAATACGTGACTTCTTGAATTACGCAGAAACAAACTTTGCTTAGTGTAGACCATAGAAGAATACAGAGCAGTAGGGGATTTAGTGGTGCAAGTGTTTGAGAGGATTGGCCCTCTAGCATTAAACTATGGATTGTCATTTTTAGATCTGTGGAGCATTTAACAGTGACTTTGATAATTTCATTGGATTTCACTGGAGAACAGAAGTAGTTACAATTCTAGAACAGCAAATACTGAAATGAAAAGCGGGAGTTCTAGATATACAGGTACACTTTCGCCCTGGCTGAAATGAACCTCGCATTTCTGGAGATCAAGAAGAAAGAATCTTATTGGCATAGGTCACCCCACAACTACTTACTGCTCAGTGTCTGGCATCTGCTCCTGATGTTTTGAGTAGTGTTGGAGTAAAAATAGGAAGAATTTAGGTATCATGTTTGTACAATGCAAGTTGGAAATCCTTGCAAATGTTCCACCTTCTCAAGTTATGTGAATTTTCCCCAGACTTGCAGGAATTAGAGCTGTTTGTTCCCACTTTTGTTTCACAAGTACGTTGGAGCTCTGCAGGTGTGACAGTTTTTCCTGTACAGATGAATCTGTGGGTTGTTTTCTTCCACAGCTGGCTAGATTCATCTCGATCACTTATGGAACAAGGCATTCTGGAGGACGATCAACTTCTCTTACGCTTTAAATATTACACTTTCTTTGATCTGAATCCAAAAGTAAGAGCTTTGTTTTTATTGCTATTCATTGTTTGCCTGCTTTCATGTCAAGGGGCTATAACACAAGGATACCGAATTTTAGCTGGGATTTCTTACAGGCCCTTCAGAGATCAAATTCAGCCTCTTCCCCTCAGCTAAGGCTGCACTTTTCCCCTCTGGACACTGAATCACCATTCTTCCCCTGAAATAAGATCTTAAGTATAAAGATCAGATCTGAAGAGCACCAGAAACAGCATCCAGATGTCCAGAGGGGCTGGTTTACTTTCTGCCTCTCTTTTAATGAGAAAAATTAAGGGGAAAATTAAACCGAGAGTTTCTTAAATGATATAAAGGTGTAAGCCCTATTGTTGAAAATGGGCTTTAAGGTGGCATTTGTGTTCCACTGCCCTTCACTAAATATTCAGCTTTCCTGGGCCAAAGCAGTCAGTCACTTAAATTTGTTTCAATGTGCCTGGGTGATTAAATACCTTTGGAAGGTTCAGCAAAAGTGTTTAAGTCCCACTTGAAAACAAGACTTAGTCTTCAAAAATCACTTAAATGTTTTTCTCAAGTTGCCTCTCATTTGCCTTTATTGCCACTAAAAGTCAGTCACGGTGGTTGCGTTAAGCCAGTGTTTTTACGGCTTGAGTGATACATTTAGTGAAATTAAAGCATGATCATTGACCACTGTAAATCAACTAGAGTTCAAATGTGAGTTTTAGAGGATTTGACCTTCACTTTGTTATTTTCTGTCAATTCTGTAAAACTCTTTCTTTTCAGGCATCTCAGATAAACAGAAGGGCACTTTCTAGTTCAGGTGGCATGTTTTTGGGTGAAATGCAGTCCCCACGAAAATTCAAGTACGTGTCTCGACTTCAGCAGCCCAAACATTTCCCTTCTCTGCCCCAGCCAGCCATGGAGCCGTGGGATGAAATAACCCAGCAAAGCTTCGGGCAACTTAATAGCTCATCACTTTTGGGAGAGGTCACGCTCCAAGGTTTACCCTCCCATCACCTACCTTTCACCAGCTCTGGGGCTTGAATATTTCTGTGAGTCACTTCAGCTTATTAACCAAGTAGATAATAAGAAACTATCACTATAAAAAATCACTATTAAAAAAAAATGGATAGCAAATTAAAGCAGTTCACAGCAGGATCTGACAAATGTCAAGCCAGTGCAAAGATAGAGCCAGAACTGAAAAAGCCAAGAGCAGAAGAGGGGAAGTGAGGAGTAAGAGTTTCTCTTTTCTCTCATATTTCTATCAGCCATGTCACGTTATTTTCACTCTCAGCACAGTTTCACATTTCTGTTAAGTCAGCCCAAGGCCCACCACCACAAAAGGGGATGTCTTAATCTCCCGTCCTGCTTCAGCCAAGGACTCCTGATTAATTTTCTGTTGGATCAGCAAGGCGCTGTGACCCTACACACAATCACATGAGCTACTACAAGAGAAGGATGGGAACATAGAGCAGGGCAGAGGTGGGGGGAGGAAGGCAACAACCTTTATGGCTTCAGCTCAATGTTAGATCAGCTCTAGCTGACTGTGAATCTGTACCTTGATGGTCATTAATGACCAGTGTTGCTCTTTTTTGCTACAGTATGATGCAGTGCGAATAAACCAAATATATGAACAAGCTCGTTGGGCCATCCTGTTAGAAGAAATTGACTGCACGGAGGAAGAAATGCTGATCTTCGCTGCGCTACAGGCACGTACTTGATCCGAGTTGCAAAACCTGTTTCCTCAGGAGGCAAGG
Source organism: Aramus guarauna (assembly GCA_013400195.1). Taxonomy (NCBI): domain Eukaryota; kingdom Metazoa; phylum Chordata; class Aves; order Gruiformes; family Aramidae; genus Aramus; species Aramus guarauna. The sequence goes on along the minus strand of VXBL01005755.1, from coordinate 312,198 downwards.
CACAAGCTAGGACAAGACCAGGATAGAGCCTGGGCCAACAGATCTGTTTGGATTGGGGATCTGCTGTTTGAGTGAGAAACAATAAGCAGCATCTATCAACTAAACCAACTAAATTCAGTAGCAGCACGCCATTATTCAAACTGGCACATACGATTATGGAACCATTTACTAACATTATCTAAAGCAAACTGTACCCAGGATGTAACTTTGATACCAGCCTATTGTGAAGAGGATTACTATGAAGTGTTGCTTCCCGTACCAGCTACCATCCTTTCACATATTCTTCCTGAAAATTTCTCTAATACATAAATAGACACGTTCACAACAGACCAAAAAAAAGCTATAGCAGGTTGTGATGATAGGGACGCTATGGAGTACGTAGAAATTTAACATGACCTCGCGTGGCTTAGTCCCTGACTGTAGGTAATAACGTTTATTAATAACAAATTCCTTCCTTTTAAATGTAAACAGAGCTGCCAAAAAATCCACGGCCTGTGACTGCAGAACCACAGAACCTTGCTGCCAAGTTTCCACCTGGTGTGGATGGCACTTACAGCTGAGAACTAGGGACGCAAATGTTAGCACTGAGTCTGCCTCAGAACAGGGACGATTATACAGTGAAGGAATACAAACGCTGGCAATTAAAATAGGAATCTATTATCAGTAATTGCACTGGAGATGGTAGCAGGCATACCTGTTTCCTTGTGACAAAACCCACAGTTCTGTGCTGCAGAACTTTGCACAGTTGTCCAAGACCCAGAAGATCAAATAGCTTATTTTCATATGCTGTGATTGTGTGCTGCTAATTGATATATTGACTAGTTGATATTTGGTGTTTTATTTTTAGTATCATATAAGCAAGTTATCATTATCATCAGAGGCCCAAGATTTCACCTGCGAATCAGAAGTAGATGAAGTAGAAGCTGCACTTTCTAATTTGGAAGTGACACTGGAAGGTGGAAACGCAAGTAAGATTTTGGTACGTCCTTTCAGATCCCAGAATTGCTTTCACTGTGTCAAATGTGTTGACTGTGACAAGCCTACCTGGTTCCTGATTTTTTAACAGAGTCAACAGATGATTACAAAGTGCATTGTACTAAAATTATTCCTAATTATTCCTGATAGGAGGACATCACAGACATCCCGAAACTTGCTGATAATCTCAGGCTAGTTAGGTGAGTTATTAAAACTAATGATAAAACATAGGAAACAAAAAGCTTAACCATACAAGAGATCTCCTGAGTTTTTCGTTCTAATCTAACACTAGATCCTAAGGTTATAAATCAACACCAGATAGGTCTAACTAGCCTTATATCATCCTCTTCAAATCTTTCTCTTACTGCTTCTGAGCAAGATTCTCAGCAAATCTGTCTAGCCCTTGGGGTGCTGGGGTAGCTATACTTACGCTTATTAAAAAATCAGTCTCTTTATAGTTCCTAGTGCTCATCAAGCATCATCTCCAAACAAGAGAGTCTACAATTTTGTTTTCAATCACATTTTACTGGGTTTTGCCAATTAAAAACTAGAAAAAAAAATGCAAAAAAAAACCCAAAAAACTTCCAGCTATCCTTGAGAAGAATTTCTGAAAGTAACCCTGGGGATTTATTTATTTTTCTAAACAAAAGAAACAATTTATCCCTTTCTAACCAAACATGGAGTCGGGGTTTTTTTCCAATATCAAAATAAGTTTCAAGTTGGAGTAGCAGTATGATAAACCAGCTTGGTAATACCTCACCTAAATAAGTAAACTGAGGAAAGTACAATTCTGTGATCCCACTATAATATCTTGATTTATGGGTTACTTAAATGACTGCAGTGACCTCAAGTCACTGCAATGCCTTTTATCACAAAACAGTGTTTGTGTTTTAGAAAGACAGATTTCTGTTGCACGAGTATTTGTCGTTTGTTCTGTTGACAAATCATATTTGTAGTCAGCAAACCGAAAATTGTGCCAGAACTGTTACGAATTGTTAATTATTAATTCCCAATTAAGACATTTTGTTTGACATTCAAATTACTAAGGTGGCTTAAGATGAAAGGGAATTTCAGCCTTTTAAGTTCTGTCAGTTACTCGCCTCTAACAATGGATTGTTTATTTTTCCTCTGCAGTAGAGCAGTTTGCTTTTAAAAGCATTCAGCGGTTATTTTTCATCATGAAAAATTTCCGATATACATGATAAATCGCTTACTAAACCTAAGACATCGTAGAAACTAGGTAAGGTGTAAAACATTTCTTTAAAGGAACAACAGCATTTTGTTAACTATAATTATTTGCTTAATTGTAAAGGTAAATGCAAAGCTCTGCATGTCATACTGCTGGGTCTATTCATATACGGAACTTTTATTCACATTTATTTACAGTAAGTACCACATTAGCACACTAGGAAATACTGTTTTCAGGTGGGTCACAATAATGTGGAGAATTACAATTTTTTTTTTCAAAAACAACAACAAAAAAGCTTTCAGCAACTTTTTTTGGATAGAAAAATAATGTTGTTAGTCTAAAAAAATTATAGTCCCGTGTTTTTTAAGAACGTCACTGTATTTGAAAATTAAAAGCCAAAATATTTGGCAGTATTGAAAATCCAAGTTATTTTTTTAATTTAAACATAAAAATCACCATTTTCTAGAGAGGATTCTAAACTCGGATTTTTAGAAAGCTCGGGAGAAGGCAAGAGTGGGTATAATACAGCAGTGTTTTCCAACTAACTGTATATTCTTTGTACCATCATCTTTGACTTGAAGTACTAAATAGTGGAATTTTTTTCTTTTTTCTTCTTTTTAACTTCATTGTTGATCTCTGTAGCTGGTTGTGAAGTATTTCTCTACTAAAATAGTGCTAATACCTCTTGTTTTCTTTCCTCTAATATATTGAACCTGGGATTTTATTTCCGTACCTCCCTCCCCCTCTCCCCCCTAGCTTTGTTAGTATATTCTTAGTAGAGTTAATTATGATTTTTATCTCTTACTGAAGAGGTGGGGCTGGCACAGTGATTATGTTTGACTATTAATATCTATCAGTTAATTCACAATTCCAAAGCAGATATTTTTAAATTTACTCTATGAAAGAAATCAGTTTGCATTAGCAAAGTATTGAAATTAAGTAATTAAAATGAGGATTACATCCATCTATATACATGCGTGAGGCGCTGGAGTAACACTGCCCTAGTGGAAGAAGATGCTTTAAACTATTACCTTTTCTTGGAGTACTACAGAACCTCTGTAAACTTAGTGAAGGACTAGAATTTTGTTGTGTTAGATATTATTCAGGTAAAGTCAAAAAGATCGTCTCTTCCCCATTTCAATTTAATGAATACAGGTTAGTTTTATGGGTGCAAATTTTCTAGACAAGGAGCTGTGAAAAACTGAAGCTAATTCTGGTGCATAGGAACTAACTAGTGGGTTACTATTTACTATTAGAAGGGGAATGGCTTTGATTTAGGACTGGAAAAAGTAAGAAAAATCAAACAGGAGTGGAAGAAAAAAAACCCGAGAGAAATCATAGATGGGATTCAGTTAGTATCTGGGGAAAAACCACATCCAGGAGAACTTGGGTGCGGTGTGGGTTCTGGGCATTTGCCGTGCCCCTTATTGACACAAGTTGGAGTAATCCAAATAAAGCTGTGTGTATATGACCTCAGAGCAATTTGAGACCTGCAGTAACACTTGTGAGTGACTCAGCAATTTGTAGATTTAAACAAATGTCATTTCTTCTTTTCTTTTAGGCCCAGGAAGCTGTCGCTCAAAGCTATCAAGCCATATTGGTTTGTCTTTAAAGATACTTCGGTATCTTATTTTAAAAACGAGGAATGCGCACAGGGAGAACCTATCGAGAAACTAAACCTAAAAGGTAGGAATTTTCTTTTCCTTCCTTTCCTATTTCTGTTGCATTCGTGAACTGAATATATCAAGAAATCCCTGCAAGACTCAGGAAGGCAAGCACAATAGCATTTAGTCTTGGAACTTTTTCAGTTATCGAGACTCTAAGCAGGCAGATCGCATCTGCAGAAGAGGCCTGAACAAAAAGGATTCAATAGCTTCGCCCAAACAGAGATTACCTGGACCTATATACTATAGTGTATATATATACACTATATACTGCTGCCCAGGGACAGCTGCAAGACCCTCCCTGGACCTTGTTTGGTTCATGCATGGGGATTTCCATAGCTACAACCAGCTTTAGGTCCTTCTGAGGAGAACCCCTGCGTGCACACATGGCAAACACCAGCACCATATATAGCCTCCATCTACATCTACTCCTGCAGGGACATCATTTGTTCAGTGTCAGGGAACCACTGATGCCCAGGATTCATCCTAGAGGAAACCTTTGAAATAGAAAGAAGATTGACCCCTGCGCACAAACCCGCAAATCAATCTGCATGGTAAAACTAGCCAGGGTGATGGGAGCCTCACCAAGGAGCCCACAGCCGTGGTGTCCCGTGGTACAAAGGGAAACTGTAGGCATCCTCAACTCCAGGTGAATCCAGAAGGCCTGGAACAGCATCATCAACATGAGATACCAGGTTCCCAGGGATCTCCGGGATCCCAGAATTGGCCAGCTCTGTTGCAGATGTCATCCGCATCCCTTTGTCACTACTAAGTTGCTTCTGAAAATATAGTCCAGGCTTTCAAGGCAGTTAGGCTAAAATTTCCAAAAGTGCCTATCTCATCAGCTCCTCTCCGTTTTGAGCATTTCCTAGGATCAGGCTGAGGTTTTGAGAGCACTTGCATCTTTTCTCTTCCACATTTACTATCCTGCTGTTTGAGCTCAGAGCATTCATCACCCTGGCAAGCCAGACCAGGCAGTGAACTAGAACAGAAAACTAGAACAGGCCTAAGCTTCAAAAGCCTTGGCCCTTGATCGCAAAGAAAAACAACCATTAAGTACTGTTCTTTAGTATTTATCAGTACTTAAAATAGTAATGTCCTAATTAAATAAATCTATTCCTTCCTGATTCTCTGTAATCTAGGATGTGAAGTTGTACCAGATGTAAATGTTGCAGCGAAGAAGTTTGGAATCAAATTACTAATTCCTGTTGCCGATGGCATGAATGAACTACATTTAAGATGCGAAAATGTGAGTAATAAGACAAGGGAAAGTTTGTATTCCAGATTTATTGGCAGATTGTCTAGAAGACCCATTGTCTTGTTCTAGAATTTGTATAGAAAAATAAGGATGCTGCAGAGAGTTTATCATCTAAATGTTTAGTAAAATTTAAGAATGATGTGGTGTTCTAAGAAATACTTTATGGTTGAGAGGACAAAAGGACAGTAATTCTATATTTATCATCAGTTTCCAAGTAAAGCTGCTGGAAAGAAAAAAAAAAAGAGCATACTATCAAAAAAGTAAAAAGAAATTACAATGTTTTGCTTCAGTGTTTTCAGAGGACTAGGGTTTGGGTTCTATTCTCTTCTTTTCTCTAAATTAGAACTCTCCCCATTCAGATGAGGGTAGCATGATAAAGATCTGTAGGTGGAACTTCCCAATCAGGGAAGAACAACAGAACTATGGTAACTATACATACACGCAAATTAAGTGGAGTAACTCCAGAGTGGTTTTATCACACAGTGAAAGATGCGTGAGCAGTAGCCATCTTCATAAACGGTTTGTCCAAAAATATTGAACAATTCTTTTTGCTGCAGGAGGATCAATATGCTCAGTGGATGGCTGCTTGTGTTTTAGCCTCAAAAGGCAAAACAATGGCCGATAGCTCTTATCATCCTGAGGTCCAGAAGATTCTTTCATTTCTAAAGATGAAGAACTGGACCATGTCTCCCGAGGCTGCCTCTGATCCAGAAGGCATAGATATGAAACCAGAATGCTTCGTCTCGCTACGTTATACTAAAAAATACAAGTCCAAGCAGGTATCCTGAGCATGGCTTGATGGTTGGGGATGGGTGGTTCCAATGACTGCTTAGGGTGAAGCTGGATCGAAGCAGCATTTGGAAACCATACTGTAGAATCATCTTGCAATACTCATTTGTCCCTTTGCAAGAGGCCTTTTCTTTAAACCAAACACAGGGACAGGTCACTCGGCACTTCTTCCAAGTCCTCCTCCTACATCCACACCGCCTCCTAAGTCACTCATCATGTTCTCCTCCTGATTAACGCTGTCCCTGAAAGTCTCTTCAGAGTAGGAAAGGAAGGGTTTTAAGCACAGGAAGTTACTGTCTGCATCTTAAACGACAGTGTCTTCCTGTCCTCTTGGCCTGAGTGCCTTTCCTTCCTCTCCACTTCATTCTTTTTCCACTGCTTTTGCCGTGAAAGAGTTCAGCCTACCCATCCTCAGGACAGTGTTCGGAGCAGTATGCTGGAGCTAGACCCAGTGCAGTGCAAGCCCAGACGCTGAGACTTTCCTTCCCTGTTCTGCCCTTGCAGCTCAGGATCTGTCCCCAGGTGGTCCCTGCCGTACATCTGCATGAACGGTGATGACTAAGTGTCTGAACGTGGCATCAGAGCTAATGCTGTTTGATTTAGTGAATGCAAGGGTATTTTTGTTCTCCAGTCAACTGAAATCTTTCTCTCTTCTTGTGTTTCCCAGTTGGCTGCTCGTATTCTGGAAGCCCACCAAAACGTATCCCAGATGCCTCTAGTGGAGGCCAAGCTGCATTTTATTCAAGCATGGCAGTCCCTCCCCGAGTTTGGCATATCCTACTACATTGTAAGGTAATCATGCTGCTACAGCCATGTCGAGCTGCCATAACGTGTTCACGGTCAGTGATTTGCAGGAAGTTCCTTGCCTCCCTATTCTGGAAGCATTCTCTCTATTTTTTTCCCCTTCCATAGACCTTTTTCAATTCTAGTAACTTCCATATTGCTGTTTTTTTCTATTGCAGTAGCACTTAGTAGCTCTGTTCCTGGAGTGAGACTCTCCATTATGTCTGCCTTCATACAGACCTATTGGGTTTTGCCTGAAGTAAGACATCACTAGGATTAAGCCTTTGTTGACATAAACTCACTAAAATGTAAAAAATGCACGTCTTGTCGTTGTTCTCAGGTTTGCAATATATTTGTCTACTCCAACTCTTGCTCAGTGGATTGATCAGATTTTTTGGATCAGATTTTATGATAAATTTTATAAGAAATCAGATCACATTTTATGGTAAAATGCTTTTTTGCTGAGCATAATTTCTTTCGCATTTTGTTAAGAAAACTGCAAACACGTTCCCTTTTTTAGGTGAACCTAGAAGAGCAGTCAGCACAAGAAAGGTCCCGTTGTGTTCAGAGCAGTTTTCCCCAGACACGGACGTTGAATACAGCAGTGTTCTGACCTGCATTCTTTTCTCTTGACAAGCCACCAAAAAACTAAAATTACTAACACAACCATACTTGGAGGCACCTTAATTTGTGCTTAACACCTCTTCCAGGGCTCCTTAGGAATCTTTCTGTGGTATTGTGGTGGGTTGACCCTGGCTGGGGCCAGGTGCCCACCAGACCCGCTCTATCACTCCCCTCCTTCACCAGACAGGGAAGAAAAAGTGTAATGAGAAGCTTCGTGGGTCAAGATAAGGACAGAGAGAGATCACTCACTTATTATCATCACGAGCAAAACAGACTGAACTTAGAGAGAGGAAATTCATCTAATTTATTCCCAAACAGAACGCAGTAGAGGAATGAGAAATAAAATCAAATCTTAAAACACCTTCCCCCACCTCTCCATCTTCCTGGGCTCAACTTCACTCCCAGCTTCAAACCTCCTTCCCCCGCAGCGGCACAGGGGGACGGGGAATGGGGGTTACAGTCAGTTGATCACACATTGTTTCTGCCGCTTCTTCATCCTTGGGGGAGGACTCCTTTCATCGTTCCCCTGCTCCAACGTGGAGTCCCTCTCACGAGAGACAGTCCTTCCCGAACTTCTCCAACGTGAGTCCTTCCCACGGGCTACAGTCCTTCACGAACTGCTCCAGCGTGGGTCTCTCCAACGTGGTNCTGGCATTGGCTTTGTCAGACACAGGAGAAGCTTCTAGCAGGTTCTCACAGAAGCCCCCCCTGTAGCCCCCCCACTACCAAAACCTTGCCATGCAAACCCCACACAGGTATAAACTGAACCAGCTGGGAGCCATTCTCTGGCACAGAGGCCAGCTGGCATAGAACAGCCCACGTCTGTACTATTAAACTCTCTGACTTCCCCAAACCCAGTAGCCTCATTTGAACTACCAGATCGTGTTGGTCCTTGGATGTTCCAGCTCCTGAGCTGTACCTGGGAGTCACCTGAGAGCTTGGTTGCAGCCAGAATTCTGTCTGAGAGTCTTAGTGATTGAATAGAACACGAGTTCAGTGCCCAGGAATGTTCGCTGTCACTATTTAATTTGCTAACTTAGAGATGTTTTGCTCCATTTGTCACCACTGATTCTGTTAAACAAACAAACAAACCCAACACCTAAACTGTGTTTTGTAGTGTGAGCAAAACATCTTGTGGTGAATTTCTACAAACTGATGGGCAGTATCTCACCGGGGGAGTTAAGTAAGGCACAAATTGTGGTCCAGGTCATATTCTTTCCCCAAGTGCCAGCTTCATCTATGGAGAGAAGGTTCAGAAACAGGATCAAAAATATTGAAAATATTAACAGCAGTCAGATGAGATTTCTTCCAGCTTTCAGCATGAGGGTAGAGACAGGTAGTTTCTTTACCAGACTAATCTTTTCCTAGTGATTTCCAGCTAGAAATTTGTCCCCAAAAAGTTCTGATACTATTATATGTATTTTGTTCTCTAATCAGAAGAAAGTTGAAATGGCTCAATATTTTTGCAGTGATTTATACTCATAAACGTGCATACGTTGCTAACAGAGTTGTTTCAATAAGTTAATGGTGATATATAATATAAAATATTAAAAATATTTTTATATGCTTATATAATTTAGGTGAATTATACTTAGATGAAACCAGATCTGCTCAAAGGCTTTGTTGTTTGGGTTGGGTTTTTTTCAGGTTTAAAGGAAGCAAAAAGGATGATGTGCTTGGGGTGTCCTATAACAGGCTGATACGAATAGATATAGCCACAGGAGATCCTATCACAACATGGAGGTTCTCCAACATGAAGCAGTGGAATGTAAACTGGGAAATACGCCAGGTAAAACTCAAACAGCTCTCTGCATTCAGTCATTGCCTTTCAGACACTGGAGGATGCTTTCAGAAAATCTGTTTAAACCTCAGATTGAAAAGATTTTGAATGTGCTGTGACATGTTATTAAATAACCTGTCTAATTTTTTTCTTAATGGAATCTGTAGTCAAAATTCAGAAAGTAAAAGATCTCCAGTATGAAAGGTTCTTACCAGGCTTATTCTTTGTAAGTTGCCCTTGATTTTGATGGGGTGAAATGCAGAGACTCAAAGGTAAATTCCAACCCATTATGTTTACTGCTGTGTCAGTAAAAATCTCAGTTTAACTCTCTATGGACTGGCTCATGCATCATCCTCTAAATTGTGAACTGACAGTAGTTAGAAATCAAAGCCTGGCCCCCAAAAGCAGATTTAAGGTCAGCACATAACAGTGAACAGTATTAAACATTATTGGTTAAGCGTACAAAGAGTCAGGAGTGCCACTCTTGCTCTTCTCATTGTTCTCGTTTAATATGCCACTAGAAATAATCTAGTTAAAAGCATGTTTTTGTTGCCCACCTAAACAAGCAACAAGATGTTGACCACAAGAGGGCCCTGCCATAGCAGAAAATAAAGAAACAAGCAGCCAAACACCAGAAATCTTGGTTAGCGGACAAGCACTGCTCTATCACAGTACTTGTGGTCCAGCTGTGCCCTCACACTTGCTCTTTTTTTCCCAGATGCAGCTTATCTCTGTTCCTGATTTTGCCATATGTATTTTCTTTAGGTTGCAATCGAGTTTGATCAGAATGTATTTATTGCTTTCACATGTCTGAGTGCTGACTGCAAAATCATCCATGAGTATATTGGGGGCTACATCTTCTTGTCAACCCGCTCCAAAGACCAGAATGAAACACTGGACGAAGAGCTGTTCCATAAATTAACTGGAGGTCAGGAATGAGGTGATATAAACTCTCTTCCCTCTGCCTGCCTCTCCTCAGAGATGAAACGAAAATATCTGATTGTTAACTGATGGATAATAAATATTGTCCATGTTAATCCATCTTGTAACATGACTGGACTGTTAAGGTATTAAAGCCAAGGTTGCCGGATGCAGTATGGCATCTCCATCTTCAACACCAGGAAAATTAAATTGTCTTTTTTTTCCTTTTGTACAGCTATAAGTTTTTAAATAAACAGTGTCTAGCCACTGCGCACTTTTGAATCTAGTATTTTTCATTCCAACAATCTGTTCAACCATCCAGAACAAGTATCTTGAGGATACTGTAGAGCAAATGTTCTTCTCTGTTACAGCCATGCAGCTCCCACTGTTGAACTGGCCATTGTTAATAAGGCCAGCATTTAGTGGAACTAAAGCTGAATAAATACATATTTTAAACCTACATTACTTATTGAACACTTGCATTGGGACAGAAAACATGCCATTAGTGTTACAAAGTCCTGCAGACTGAGCTCTCACAATCCAAGTAGTGATTACACAGTTCCTCAAAAATGTACCACCCCTGTCTACCTTCATCCACTTAAGTTGTTCGCTGAAAGCCAAAGGAGCTACCAGACACCTAAAACAAAGCATTAATCTTGGCAAAACTGGATTTAAAACATTGATCTTTTGAGGAACCTTGTTAATTTCCAGGTTTGAAAAAAAAATGCTTTAGGTACTATTTAAAATTATTTGCTTGTTAAAAAGGCCTCCAAGTGTAGGCCTTTCTGTTTTCTGTCCCTGTTACTCTGTTTCACTGTGACATCTAACTCTAAACTAAACTTGTTCGTAAGTTGAGTAAGGAGCTGCGACGCCTGTAGAAACGATCTTACTCATGCATGTGATGCAGAATACAAAGAGATTACTGGGTGATACTGTGCCTGAGGAACCAGAGTGGGAGCCGCCAGGTCTCTCTGCTGGAGGGAGCCACAGCATCCACTGAGTTGAAAGGCATTTGGTTCTGCCCAGCAATGCACAGTGATCAGCAAAGTGAGGAGAGAAATTCATGAAACTGCTGGACAAACCAAAACTGGTTTCACATATCTAAAGAAATACAACGCACGGGCGTTGTCATATCACCAAGAGGTGCTGCAGAAATCACTGCACAATTCCTAACCATCACTGGGAGTGGATAGCCCTGATTTTTCTGTCACGTCCTCTGCTTTCCTCCAGTGCCTGTCAGTAGGCTGCAGTGGAATCACTCCCAATTGTGCCCGTTTAAACAAACTATAGCTTTACATTTTGCAAAAGAAAGAGCCGATACACCCTGCTTCCCAGCCCTCCGTGCTTGCCTCTCCTCAGTACTTTACACAGGGCTGAGGGACCATCCAGTTTTCCTTCAGCAAAGGACTTACCCACTTCTCACTTGCTTGACACAGGCCAAGTATTTTCCTCGTAGTGTGAGAACCACCTATAACGGATAGTCCAGTTCCAAACATCTGCAATATTTAAAACCTGCCCAAGGGTGCTGTGGGAGAACTGAATGCACATCTTCGTGCCAGCACTTCTTCCACAGGCAGCCCTCTTCTAGATTCAGCCTCCACTTTGACTACTGAGTCGCAGTCGGGATTGTGCCTGTGGTAGAGCCCCTCATTTAGCTATGACAGACTCCATAAATTGTTCGTCGGGAAGCACAGCCCCATGCTTGCCGCTCTTGGAGCAGAACCTCTCACACGACTGTTGCCCTGTAGTTGCCACCTGTCCTCTAAACGATCTGACCACATGAATGCAGAGATAAGGGAACTCTGTAGTTCCTGTTAGCAGAGTGTGTGGCTCATTTTACTGCTAAGCAAACACGCCTACTTGCAGTCTAAGTTGTCTGGGCTGGGATTTCAGAGAAACAATCAAATATTTCTGCTTTCTTTCCTGCCCCTCCCTCAGTCTCCTTCCATGTGTCACTGCCTTTCGCGTAAAGCCTTCCTGCTGCTCTGCAAGGAGCACCTCTGCCAGCTCATCCCCGCTGGCTGTAAGTCCCACCCGTGCGGTTTTAGTTTTAAGGGAACGATCCCTGCTGTCCTGTCTCCATGTTTCTTTAGATCACCAGCTATCTTCCTCCTTGCTGCACTCACCTCACAAGGCTTTTTCAAGAGAGATAAGGAACACTTAGGAAAGGAATATGATTTTATCCAGCTGCCTTCAGTGCTGCACGGGGGCAGCGACTGTAGCTCCGTTTCCTACACGCAGCCCCTGGAGAGGCTGGAGTGGGAAGGCACGACCCAGGGCACTCCTGCACCTCTGCAATTCCAGGCTGGATGGGGGAGGCAGCTCCTGAGAGGAGGTCTGCACCAGCCTGGTGCTCCTCTCCCGGGCACTTGCAGCAGCCCAGCTCGAGTCCAGCCACGGCATCAAGTCATCTTTCATCCCTCCCCACGTCACCCAGCGTGTCCCACCCAGACGTTCCGGCTTAATGCACGTGGGGTACCACACCCTCCCTTACTCATACAATATCCTGATTAAAATTGGCTTTCGCTTGCGCATACCACCTGATTTATACGTAGGGTTAGGATAGTAACTGAATTATTAATTGCCCAGTGCCAGATGTGTGAGAGATGTTTTGCAGAGAGAGTAAAAGCAGGACAAAGGGGTCTGCCCTGAAATTTCGCAATGTGGAGACAAAATCCTGGACAGGAATGTTGTTTAGATGAAAACAAAAACCTTTCAGAAACTAATACCTCGGCTCAGCTGCAACCCTATCCTGTACATCGTGCGTAATTAAACCCAAGTCAGGTCAGGGTAAAACACTACCGATGTCAGATGGTCGCTGTCTGTGCTTACTCACAACAAATTCCATAGGGGATTTCACCACTGCCTTCAGCATGCGTTACTGTGGCAGACAACACGCACGCCCCATAGGTTTTTTCTGAAACCTCAGGCTAAATAATCCTGTTCTTGCATTCTCTCCCTGTTCTCTGTAGGAAAATGTCTTGCTTGTGCTTGCTCTATAGACTGACCTGCAAAATACTTCTTTGATTGGCTTTGAAAGCCATTCTCCAGATTTTTTCAGGATATTTTCATTCTTAACCATCACTTGGATCACGGCCAGTGAGAAACATTCATCTCTTAAACTTTACAGCCTGGTACCATCCTCGCCTTCTGCTCTCCCCATGGTTCTGCTTATCTTGGTGTCACTAAGGAATGCAAGGCTCACCCCTTAGCATTCCTGCAGGCACAGGGGTTTTGTGCAGCACTGAATCAGCTCCCAGGGAGGGGGCGTCTGGTTCAGCTCTTTTTGAAAAGACTGTGGAAAAATTCCTGCCTTTACTAAACGTTCCCCCAGCTTGTCACTGAAACTCTTAGAAAAGTAGAAAAAAGGAGAAGAATAACCTGAAGAAACACAGCGACATGAGAAGATGCCAAAGTGACTCACAAAGGGGAAATCACTGCCTGCTGCCACCAGATGATTTCAAAGAAACTGATGAGAGAGGGCTGCTGTCAGCCCTGGGAAACTTTCACCAATACCTGGGCAGCTCTTTGAGACATGGTACCATAGCAGTAATATTCCAGATGATTTGAGTTTGTAGCTAAGCAAAGAGCTGGGAAAATACAATGCCTGCCTCAAAAAAATGGGTATCTAAAAAGCAGAAACAAAAGTGGAAAATAAAAATAACAAAAGCTCGTTTTCCAACGGTGCTCTGCACCATGCAAGAGGTTCTGCATATCGCTCAGGAATCGAGCACCTCTGGGCAAAGACTCCACCTCCCTTCCACCTTCACTGAAATGAGTGGCCCACTTCTTGGGCCGCTTTTCCAGTCTTACAAAGCTGCTTGTCTCAGTCTCCAAAATGAAGTCAGTAAGGTTGAACACATTAAAGGCAGTGTTTGGTTTAGCAGGTTTGATGGAGCAGGGGTTTTTAAGTGATTAAAAACCATTCAATAACCAATGATAATTCACTTGTCTGTAAATACTGAGCTAACGGCAGCAAACCCAACATGGGCACTCGATAGCCCAAAGCAAAGCGAGGCCACCTCCCTGCTCCCCGGCTTCTCTCGAAGATCAGCTTCGCAGCCAGCAGGTCTGCAAAGCCCGAGGGAAGGCAGGGTTTCCACCAGCCTGGCAGGGGCTGGATTTTCCTCCTATTATACCAAATTCTTCAGATTTTTTTAACCTGCTCCAATTTGCCCTTTGAACCTAAGAAAGTACAGATCTCTGAAACTACCTGTTGGTGCGCACGTGCCTGGCCTGCACGCTGCCCTAAGCGCAGGCCTGCCAGCTGCTCCACCAGGGATTAATCTGTGGGATTAGCCCCTCATCTAGGAAACTGTTTATCTTGTCTTAGAGCCATTCCACACAGGGACGATATGTACATCTCGCCCGGCCTCCAAGGGAACCGCAATGGCTCCAGAGAGTCCTACCAAAAGACCATATCTTGTTCTGTGGATGTTCTGGTGTTTTTCAAGGCTCTCTCCCCACGCAGATAATGAATGACATGGTCAATAGATAAGGTCTGCGTACATGCAGACTCAAGGTTTTTGGGAAAGCAAGACCTTTATCTGCACTTTAGCACCAAAGCATACAGGTCTGTGTTGCCTTCGTGTCGTGGAACTGTTTTGTTGTCCTGACAAATGAAAAGCACTGACTACTGTTCTCCCTGAAAATTATAATCATTGTCTTATAGCAGCAACTGAACAACCACCCTTCTGCTTTTACTTTGGAACAATTTCTATCAATTCATCCCTTTCCAGTTAGTGGCTTTATTCTCAGCCCTTGACCAGCCTAATTATTATTATTTGAATTGTGGGCATGATAAGAAACACAGCTCAGGGCAGGTGCCTTGCTGGGAGTCTTACTTATCCAGCATATTGTCAGTCTTACTTATCCAGCAAAGGATGAGAGAAGGAGCTGAATGGGAATTCTCCCACACTACATAGTGCAGCAGATGCAGAACAGAGAACACAACCCACACACAGCGGGGCTGGGAGGAGCCTCCCAACTCCATCATGCACAGCATCAGATGCCGCAGGCCCTCTCCATCGGCCGAGAGAATTCCTCTCTGCAGGAGCGGCAGGTGAGAGCTTTGCTTTTCACATTTCCCAAGGGCCTTCTTATAACTTACAAAAGTCATTTGTCCTGCGTGAACATTTCCAGGAGTTACTCCCAAGTGCAAGAGTCTTAGAGAGAAATAAAAACACTTGAAGCCTTTTATTGGCACCTAGAGAGCGACCAAAGCCCATGTCAGCACACAGAGCCTTAGCTTCACATCACCATGACCTGTCAGCAAAGAAACACAGTAATTCCTCTCCCTTCCCCCCGTCAGTGGAAGACCTGAGAGTTGCGACTACAGACACTGATCTTTCCCCTTTACCCCCCTCTGCTTAGACAAAGACAGACACAGAGTAGCCCTGCCTGAGTGTTGGGAAATAAGAGCCCTGCCTCCCACCCACCCACCTCCTGCTAGGGCCAAGGGAGCAGGGAAAGCTGCCTGGAGCCACCCCCTCTCCAGGCAGGGGAAAGCTGGATGCGGGGGAGCGAGCCTGGAACAAACCTCGCCTGCGCTTGTGGGCAGAGCTGCGAGCGGGGAAGGCTGGGAAGAGAAAAGAGGCATTTCACGCTCTCGGCTGAGTCACCGAAGTGTATAAAATCAAGGCCAGGCAATCAGAGCCACGCAGAGCAGAGGCACGAGGCATCAGGACTTTTGGACAGGTATGTGCAAGCGGATGCGGTTTAGAGCCAGGGACTACGATTAAATCTAAAATCGGGATCCAGCGGTCCAACTCCTCTCATCCTCTCCCTGCCATGTGCTGGAAATCCAGCAGCTCTGGTGACCAGGAAGCCCTGAGGCTGCTCAGCTCTCGCTCGGTTCCAGATGACAAAAAGGGCACAGGCAACCAAATTACGATTTTTTGCTGGGCCCTACTTAAAACCTGAGATAGCAGCAACAAATGATGGCCTGGGCAAGACCTGGCACCATTCACGGAACAGAAAGTAGCTATTAAGGTTTGGAATAAATCTGAGATATTTCATACTACATAGGGCTTCAGTCACCCCCCCTACACTGTGATATATTTTTGGATGAGGAATGATCATTATGATGCCTGGCAGCACAAAAGACAGCTCAGTAAGTAAAGCACTGGTTTCGGGTTGTGGTTAATTTCCTCTTCTGACACAGATTACCTGCGCAGCCTTGGACAAGTCATTTAGGACTTTTTTTCTTTTTCTTTTTTTTTAATGACAAAGACAAAGCTGGGATGGGACGAAGACGGAGCACAGAGGGACCTGTAATGCTGAATAACATGCTTCTCAGTACCCAGGTCTTGGGGCCCTGATCCCAGAGCACACTCTCAGTTTCTGACCACTTTGACTGAAATCTGGTTCAGGAGCTGCATTTTCAGCACATCCTTTCCCCAGGAGCTGGAGAGTGTTTCACAGCTGCGGCACTCACCTGCCGGGCAGACAGGCTCCAGGGCACTGCCAGCGGGTCAGGAGCAGAGGAGGAGGGTGAGTCCCAAAGCACAGCTCTCCTGCAGCTTATCCAGTACAGTACCAACTGGTATATTTATACTGGAGTAGCACCGGCACTCCCTTGTACGCCTGCACTGCACAGAGGCAGCCCAGCAGAGAGACCGGGGAGCCCACCTCCAACGCTGCTGCTGTTCTGGGTGCCAGACTGGTACCCAGGGTACTGGTGTGGGAACCAGACATGTGATACAACTTGGTTGCTTTCTGCATGAAAAACTGTAGGTACGCTTAGACTAGGATTATATGATATTTCTGTCCCCAAGGGTTCATGTTTACTTAGGCTTAATTTCAGAAGAGACATTAATTATCATTTCCGCTGTCTGGATGCAATAGGAAAGGACTTACAAATGTTTCGCTTTTAAATAGCTTGTAGCTGCCTGGAGGGATTTAATTTAGTTCTTAATGCTGGTGTTTTGTTTTCCCCTCCCTGAAAAAAAACCAAACAGACCTTGCAAGTTAATTGCAAGCCACTTAGGAGAAGGATGCTTTCACGCTTCCTCATCCTCTCTCTGCTGGTGGGGAACACAGCATCAGGCCCAGTGAGCAGAGCAGAGCCTGCAGCATCCAGGGACGTCACCACCTTTTTCCAGCTGGCTCAGGAAGACTCTTGGGAGAACGTTAATCTCACCAGCATGTCCTGTGAGGATCAGAAGAACAGGACTTGGATCACCCTGCAGCTGACCAACAACAGCCTGACAGCTTTCCCCGTCTGCCTACCGGAGACCCTGGAGACCTTGGATCTCAGCAACAACCTCTTAGAAGAGGTGAACGGCACAAAGATAGCAAACCTCCCGCGGCTGCGCATCCTCTCGCTGAGGCAGAACCATCTCCAGGCAGTTAGATGGGGATCTGAAGCCCTCAGCAGTCTCCTCTTCCTGGACTTAAGCTTTAATAAACTGTCATCTGTGCCATCATGCCACAGCTCTTCCCTGCCTAACTTGAAGTGGTTGTCCCTGGCTGGAAATCCACTGATTGAAATCCAGCCGCTGGCTTTTTCCTGTTACCCTCAGCTACAGTTCCTGAACCTCTCTGCAACGCTGCTCGGGCAGGATGACAGCAGAGGAATTAGGGAATCTGCTTTTGCCATCAGCACATCTCCTGGTGAGGCCACGAGCACGCCTGGAAACATCATCAATGTGCTTGATCTAAGCGGGACCTTTCTTGAGAAAAGTAAGTTTCTGGATTTCCCACTGTAAACACGGGGCTTGGCCGTGCTGGGGGCAGCAGAAGCCTTGCTGGGAGGATGGCTCCCATCCTGGCCGATCCCAGGGTGGCTGGGGAATACCCTGTGCTGAAGCTGGTCCAAGCGTGCAAGGCACTCTAGCTAGTTATGTAGTTGCTGGGGAGAAACCCTCACACAGACCAGGCTCCCAAAGGAAGGGCAGAGACCAGACACCACCAAAGAGGACTATTTGTCCCACTGTAGTCCCCCACCTCCATCGTAATTCCACTGTCTGCTGCTGACAGTCATCCCGCTGTCAACCCTGAGATTAGTTTTCGGACACGCAGGAGGTAATTCATTCCTCTTTCCAGACACACTGCTGAAATCTTTCTTTGTCTATCCCCACAGTTAGACTCTGCTTTATAGCGCTGTATTGAAGCAGCACAGAGAGAGGCTTTGTGTGTCAACCATAACCAGCCAAATACTTCCGCACAGTGAGACAATCCCTGCCCTGAGCAATTTGCAGCATGATTTTTTTTCTTTTATCTGCCTCCCCTGCCATTCTCAGTTTGTAACTGAGGTGCTGAGGCAGTGAGATAGTAGATGCCTGGGGCAGAGCCAGGCCATGCTCCCCGTTCCCCTGCACACCACAAGGTCTCAGCCATGGCAGAACCCTTCCTGGCCCATTTATAAGGCCAGCTTACGTGTTTCCCTGTTTCATTTCATACCAGTTCTATTCACATAAAACAATTCTCAACTCTCAGGGGTTCTGTGAGATTTCACTGATGCATTATTTATTAACGCTGACACAAGAACCACAGCATGGTGTCATCCTTCCATGAGCACCCAACAGTGGCACTTCTCATGGGGAGGGTGGAAGAAAGAGAAGCAGCACGGAGAGATTTTTTCCATGTGTACGTGTCCTGGTTCCACTAATCAGCACCTTAGGGAATCCCTGAGATAGAGGTTTCACTTCAACCCACATTTAACAGATATACCAGCAAATTTCCCCTGTGAATTTGCCTAACCCCTCATGTGGTAGTGAGTTACACAATTCAATCATGTGATGGAAAGGCGCTTTCGTATAAGACCTATTCTTTCAGTTTTATGTCTCTCAGCTCTTTCACCTGTGCTAGGAGGAATAAGTTATTTGACTTTCTCACACCATCCAGGACTTTGTAGTCCTCTCTAATCTCTACCAACCCATCACTTCTCTGAGCAGAGAAATCCTTGTTCATTTAATCTCACCTAATAGGAAAGCTATTCTAGATCTCTGATCAGCTTTATTGCCCTTCTATCTTCCCTTCCTCTGCTCTATGACAGCATGGCCAGGCCTGCAGGTAATATTACAAAAATGTGATTGCACAGGTGTTTACACACTGGTATATTGATTTTTGTTCTATTCCTTTCCCAAAGAGAGTAGCTGCAGAAGACCACAGAGATATTTTATATCTCTATGAATTTAAAACTTTTTTTAGGTAGAAATCCACAGAAATGCTTTATTTAGGCAACAGGTAAAAATCTTTTTTCTGCTTTAGTTCAACCAGAGTGGACCAGAGACTTGCCCAACCTCAGATCACTTCACCTGACCAAGATGCCACGATTAAGAAGCCTTGATACAGACTTCTTCAAGTCCATGCCTGATCTCCGAGAGCTGAACTGTCAAGACTCCCGTTCCCTGGGTTTTGTCAGGACAGAGATGTTCAGCAGTGCTCCTCATCTGAGCCAACTCTCGTTTGAGAAGTGAGTTGTTTTCTGTTTTGTTCTTCCACTCTCCAAGCCCAAGGTGCCTTTGCCTCCCAGCACCATGCTGCCCGGGAGCTGATTTTTATGCAAAGCAGGAGCTGATTTTTATGCAAAGCTTGCTCGTTATAAAATATTTAGGAAGGGGTTATGGGCTTGCGTGCCACAGAGAAACATGCAGTTTTATACTCAGACATGCCATATAAAGCCTGCGATGTAGACCTGATAGAGCAGAAGAGCTGATACAGCCCAAAGAGGTGGCATGAGACTTGTGGCAGCAGTAGTTACTGTTTGCCTGAGACTGCGTCCATCCTGCTCCCACTCTTCTGCCTTATCTCCCAGTCCACGGCATGAATTCGTCTAGCGCTGTTAAGATTAGCACAGACCCACAAAATCCCACTTGCAATACAGACCATGCTTCCAACATCTACAGTGGCAATGTCTCACCAGAAAAGTGGGTCACTGAGGATTCCTTGCTCTACAAAGGATAAATGCTGACAGTTCCCTAAAATCTGCACCTTGGCAGCAGTCGAAAATCCCGTCCCTCCCACTTTCAGTGTGAGAGATGAATGTAGTTCCCTGTTCAGCATTAGTAAAAGCAATGGTTTGGTCCTTATTCTAGCGGTAACACCTCAGTGTGATTTACTTGGTATGTTACACACCTGTCGAAATACAAAGGGAAACAAAAGTCTGAAAGTGATTTATCAGAATAAGAGTAGGTAAACTGCACACAGAAGTGTCAGCATAAAGGAGAAGATTTGGAAAGCCCTTTTAGAGATTTCTATTAGATAGGCCTAGATTATAAGCATATCAGAAAGCAAACACTAGATCACTGGCTGTGCTCTAGGAACTAACTCCAGGAAAATAAACCCATTTAAGCAAAAATCCCCAATGGATTCCACCCCCCACTAGATTGCCACACTGAATTTACACAGCACTTTACAATACCTGCAGGAATACCGGTTCAAAGTGCATAAAATCATGACCCAAACTTAAAAAAAACCCCAAAGGAGTAGCAGTTAAAGTCACAGACAAAAGAGAGCATCTTCTGAGCACTCAGACTGCAGGGAGGTCCCATTATCACATTCTTTCTGCAGCTAGGACAGCTGAACAGTAAAGGCAAGCAAGGTCTTCCTGTGTTAGTCATTTGACTTCAGTAGGTGAGAGTCGTTATTATGAAAGAGGCAATTAATGTGAAGAGGATGATTGGCATAGGGAAAGTCAAGCCATTAAAAGCAGACTGAGAAAGAAGCTAGAGAAAAGCGTATCTGAATGCATGATGGCAGAGAGGAGATCATCTTTCACAGAAGACCTTTGCCAAATCCTTTCCCTTCCAGCTGCCATCTCTAGAGGTGTTAGCCCCTTACGATGCTTTTGTTATGCTTTAACACACAGCAGCTACCCTGTGCAAATTACAGACAGGGGCAGGTATTAGCCTGGACTTTAAAGTGCAGAAATGATGGTGGTGGTAACTGGCTAATTCCAAGGGAACTGGGAATATTACTTCGTGTCTTACACGCGCGAGGATACTAAACACGCTCCAGCCCTTGGAAGGTAGCTCAGCGTTTGCTAATTATCGCGTTTGCCATCTTGTAGCTGTAACCTGAGTTCCTTTAATGCTTGGAACATCAATTCATCGGACAGCATCATCATCAACTTGTACGGAAATCCTCTGTTATGCGACTGCCAGCTCTCCTGGCTGCTCTCCAGGCCCAAGACAATTGTGCTGCAAAAGTAAGTGAGTTCAAGGAGATAAAGTAATGCTCCTCAGACACAACTTAAATGTGTAAGTTATTTGGGGACCAAACATTCACTGTCATCCCAGTTACTCAAATTCCTTGTGCGCTCTTCCCTTCCACAAGAGGTAGAAATGCAAAATAAAGTCCCCTTCAGGGACAAAGCATGGCTGAATTATACTTGAATGTGGACAAATGCTATGGGCACGTGCAGAACAACAGTATAAGGTGTTATTGGCTGTGGATTCTACTTTAAATTGAGAATAGCTTATTTTCTCTGTTTCAGTTCATATTTCTCTATCAGCTGGAGATAAAGAATGAGCTGGCTTGGTGGCCTTGATGGGCCAGCACTGGGAGCAGAAACGGGAAGACTTTGCAAGAACTTTAGCAAATTATTTACACTTTGCCCTTGCATTCCCAAGCCTAGATCAGCACAGGCAGTTAACAAACCCCCTTGCAAATAGCACCATTTGTCACCTATTGTTTCCATTTTCTCCTACAGTTTTACAGACTAATTACAATAAGCTGTAGTTCAAAGAAGTACTTTGCATATACATGTGATCTCTCTTCCTCTTGAAAGACCACCAAGTAGATTTGTCATCCCTAGCAGAGAGAACAGGGAAGTAGGTTGTTAAAATTAGATTATGTCTCATCAAGATGGGCTTAGCAGTTGCATTCTTTACAAAGACATGCAATGTCTGAGTAAAGAAAGAACTCCCAGCTTAGTCATTTAAAAGCGCATCCCGTGTCAGCACAGCTCCAGCTGCCTAAATCAGCTGGCTTAAGGATCTTGGTGACTCTCTCCCATCTCACTGCATGCGTTTCCCTCCTAGTGTGGCATTAAAGTCTGACCCTTTACGACAAGTTGCCTTGAACACCAACACTCTTGCTAAGGTTCACAGTCCTTGTATCAAAGGATGCTTCTTCTCAGGCAAAAATTATTCCTGCACCTTACAAAACCAAAAAGCCAGTCAGCTAAGTTTCCAGTGCTGTATAAAGCCATCTGCCAAGCACAGGACTATCATTAAGACAAGCTTTGGTTTAGGTTTCATGTCTTCTTTAATATAAAGACCGGTTTTGGGCAGCAGGTCACCAATTCCAATCCAAGCAGTCTTACAGGAGCCGTAATGTTCTTGTGGATCTTGTCTATTCTAATTTGTCCCCTCTGCAGGGCTTGGGAAACATTTTGCAACACATCCCAGGAAGACTGGGACAGACCTCCAACATCTTTTTCGCTGCTAGAACTCTATGATAAATGCCAGCCTGAGAGAAGCGTTATGCAGCTTGATTCAAACACACCCTCTCCTGAACATGATGCTTTCAGCCTTACCAGTTACGATGCCACTACTGTAATAACAACCACAGACTCTGCTCCGCTAACCAAAGACACCTACACCAGCTCCCTAACTCAGAGGAATGTAATGAGCACGATGGCAGCCAACCCTACGGAGCCCACGAAGGCAAACAGTTCCTCCCACGAGGAGAAGGCAGTTTCCGTATTCACGAGCAATCTCCCTTCCTTTGCATCCGTAACAACTTCCCTGGGTTTTCTCCAAGAGCTCTATAGTCAGTCCTCAGATTACGGCTCCATGAGTCAAACTGAAACAGATCAGCTAAAGGGAGAGCTCAGAACAACGGATGGTACGTTTCCCCAGGAAGGCCCCTTCAACCAGCCCACCAGTGATTATTCTACTAGAGCAACAGGAAACCCCGATGCCACTGACCGTTACATCCATTCCTTTGCCACCCACGCCGAGGAAGGTACAGCACAAACAAGCCGACCACAGCTGAACTCCACAAGGATGAATGCTCGGTCAGAGCCTGCACCCACCAGATCACTGATACACTACGTAGATGACTACGATTACGATGAACGGTCGACAGAAACCCCAGTGCAACTGGCATACACCGTCTGTGACTACAACCCTTGCAGGCACCTTCAGAAGCCGTGCAGTGAACTTCAGAGTGCATCCCAATGTTTATGCCCTGGCGTGTCAGGGGAAGATGAGGTTCCAGATCCACCAAGGCTCAGAGAGGTGTCTGAAGTTACAGACAGTTCTGCACAGATACGCTGGTGCGCCCCAAATTCAGTTGTTCGCACCTACCAGCTGATGCTTCATGCCCAAGGCAACGAGGACAGACAGTTTGTCCTGGACAATATTTATTCCACAGCAAGGCAGCACACTCTGTATAATCTATTACCATACACCACTTACCACATTTGTGTGACCGCTTCGAACAAAGCAGGGTCAAGCCAGACAGAAAGTCAGGGAGTTCCAGATAATTCGTGCACCAGATTTAAAACGAAACCCAGCTACAAGTCTGTCTTTGCTGCTCTGGCGGCAGCAAGCGGACTCTTTCTCATTTCCACAGTTATTTTGTCTGTATGTCTGTGTAAGGCATGTAAAAAGCCTCAGAGCGAGCAATACGGTACACACTTAGTCTCTTACAAGAACCCAGCATTTGATTATCCCTTAAAACTACAAACCACTAATTAGCTCTAGGTGATTGTGCTACACATTCAAAGCTCAGTGTCTCTATCACCTTGGTATCTTTTCCTGAGACCCTTAAAATGTCCTTCAGCAAAACTGGAACATCAGACTTCATAGCCTTCATGTTTCTAAGAGAGAGAAAAACACACACACACGAAAAGAAACAATAATAATGAAGGTAGCCAAACAGGAAAAAAAGTCTTTGGACTTTTGTTCATGTGCTAAGCAGCAGCACACCTGGACACTAACCCTGAAAAGTTGTTTTTATAACCACCTACAAATATACTAGCGTACATTTCAGACAGCGAGAGGTTGCCTTGCCAGCTCTCTGCCTCCAGCATCTCTCATGGATACAGTCCACTGAGAACCAGGATCTCAGACACATCGAGCTAAGCAAGAGAGACACTGCTTTTATTCGCATAAGTGAAGCTGGGTTTTCAATTTCTTCTAATGTCTATTTAAAGGTCATATCCAAAAAGACAGTATTAGTGGAAGGAGTGAGAGAAAGGTCTCCTTGGGTTCAGCGGCAAGGTGCTGTGCAGATCTAACTCCAGTAAAACACTCCAATGACTGCAACTGTTCAGCCCAACTTCCAGGGCAGGAAAAAGAAAAATGAAGATTAATTGTAAAAACGGAGAGCAAGACACTGCAGGATCCTTAGGGCAGGGATAATTTTGTTCTGACTTTGCTGATGTTTTCCACAACCGAGGCTCCGGAGTGCTACCGCAATACCCATTTACAGGCAGTGAGGAGTTTGCAGTGCAGCGGTAACCCGCAGAATGGGGACAGTACATCGGCATTTGCTTCGCAATTGCTTTTAGGCGGAGATGATTGCTCAGTCCCATCTACAGATTTAGCAGGCTGCTGATCTACTTCGTACAGAGGCAAAGAGCCAAGCAATGAAACAATTTAATGCATGTGTTGCTGAGACTTGAAAAACTGAAATCCCATCCACCAGCAGCAGACAGTTATGCAGACATTTTTCAAATGTCCTTTGGGGTGCTAATTTCTGCTATAAAATAATAACAGATGCTGAAGATCCCAGTTCTTCAGCAGCTTTGCATTTGCCATTAAAATTCAAAAAGATGTTCTTGTAAGAGGAGGCTTTTGTCCCAAATACTTCCTATTCAGAAACCCATAGGTTTATGCTCCAGTAGCCATGTGTTTCTGCTGCTGTATAGATACAGTGTATAAAATCCCCCCAGATCTCAGCGAATGAGAGGTAACACCTCTTTTTACAGTGTAAAAGAGTCTCTGTTCTGTCCATTTTTATTTTTTTTTAATGCTTCCAATATTAATGGAAATAAAACCTACAGAGTTGAGTTCTGGTTCTTTGTTAAAGACCTAGATCTTTGTGTTGTCTTTACCATCTACAACGTTTAGCCCGAGAAATTAACGCAGACATTTTGTTGTTTTGGAAAAAACTTTCGGCACAAAGTAATGCTTTTATTACAGTGAATTTGTGTTACCCGATGTCATAAGAGCCCGCATGTTATATGTGCATAATGCAGCCCATGCCATCCTCAGCACTACGGGCTTGCAGCCCTTTCATGCAAGTTTGTCCCTTCCCCTACCCCAGTGCGGGGAATGACACCGTCACTGGACAGACGCCCACTGCAAATTCCTGCCTGGAGCTAGGCTGAGCCCCGTGACTCAAAACTTACAATAGAGGCAAACTGCAAATGAAAAACCTGGGATGGCATCACCTATCACTTTGAAAATCTCTTACATTTTCACGTCCTGGTAGCTCAGAACTTTCCTAGTTTGTCATATTTCAGCCTGTTTTTACCTGCATTTTCTGGACTGTCTAGTGAACAGGCGCAGATGATACTTTAACTTCATTTGAAGTGAGCAGGAACCTTCAGTTTTTGACTCGTATTATTCCAAACTGGGGCAGGGACCATATACTCCCCTTGTGTTTGCACAACATTTTTCTAAGAGACCTTGACTGGGGTCTCTGGTATTAGCAGAAACAGAAACAAAGTGGAACAAAAGAGATTTGTGAATAGCAATGTATATAGTCTTGAAGATTAGGTCTAGAGGAGGGGAACAAAAAAGAGACTGCAACTGAAAATATTGTTCCAGCTTAACTATGAGTTAGTCCAAAGCAACAGGATATCATTTAAAATGAGATTTTGAGAGGATATTTCTAACTACCCTTTACAACATGGCAACTCACAATCACTGCAACGCCTAACTAGAAAGGCATAAATCTCAGCAGAAGAAGATATGCCAGTGACAGGACTCGACTTCCCTGAGGGTCAGCGACCAGGGGACGCTCCATCCTGACGCTACCCAGAAGCGCAAGCCCGTATCAACCTCAGTCTCTTGAATCTTTCCCCCCGTGAGACGCAGGCTTACCACAACTGATTTCTCCAACCAGTTCTCACTCCAGCCTTTCCTGATTTTCACAGGCCTGCGCTCCCTCCCAGCCAAGGCAACACGTCAGAGCCTCCCGTTCTTTAAAAAGTGCCCTTCCTGGGAACCAAACAAATATAGACATCCCGCTTCCACGTCCCCCACTTGCTCCAACGTAAAGTAACCTTCAACAGCCCTGTTCCATCTGGGCTGAGGAACCGTCCCGAAGTGCAGAGCCCCCAGACAGGAGCGGTGCCTCTCTTCCCTGATCACACTCTACCTTTTCACAAGTGAGATGTAACAGATTTAGCAGCAGGATTCAAAACATAGGATTTTTGTTTATCGACACCTATGGTAAGTATCAGTGCCTCAGGGGCAGAAGTTCTTTCCCCACCACCACCACTTTATAGTTTCATCAGAGTTTATTTTAGTAATGACCAACTCTAGTCTCTCTTTTGTTGTCTTTTTTTTTTTTTCCTCTGTTTGAAACAGTGCTCCTCTTACTTGGCTTTTTCTTTTATTTGTGCTAAGCTACGACCACTCTTCCTTGGATATATTGCCTATATACACTCTGAGATAATTTTCAAATTAAGAAAGCTAATAGCTTTATTATTCTGCCATACTTCAAAAATTCCAGCTTGGATAAAAAAGTTCCCCCCTGTACTTATGTGTCTTTTAAATAGCTGCTGTGACCCAAGAACAGGTAAAATGGCAATTATTCAAAAGTGCAACTTTCATTTGACTAAGTCACAATATTTTCAAAGTATTCAGGTATAAAACTTCTCTTTGAAAGCACTGCCTATTACTTGTTCTTAAAACCGATGTATACTTCTAGAAAAACTGAATCACCACATTATCCCCTCTAGATTTTTTTATTGTAGCTGCACCTCCTGATTTAGAAAGTAAACCCCCAAAAGCAAGCAATATTTTAATCAATAGGGTAAAGTTATCTTGAAGCCCAGTTTCTGGCTTCTACATAATCCAAGTATAACTGCAGAAAAAATTTGATGTCATCCCCATTCCCCAACCTCAAACCCCCGAGCTGTCATTCTTGTAAACACAAATAATAACCAGTTTGGATGTTTCCTGTATTTTCATTACTGTGGACCGACACAAGCAGCAGTGCCGGCTCGGGACTGGAGCAGCAGGGAGAGCATCCAGGGAGCTAAATGGAAACCCTCCCACCCACGCGTAAAGACATGTTAAAAAGTTGCCCGGCTCTGCTCCGCCTGCTTGTTCCTCCCCCTTTTCCTGTTTGTACCCAACAGCAAATCCTATTTGTATCTACAACTCCAAAGACGTAAGCCTCTGGCAGGGTGACTGGGATACCCAAACATCTCTGAAACAATTTTGAAAGCTAACAAAAGCTAACCCATTAAAAAAAATATATCCTTAATAATCCACTTACTGTTTCACAGTTGAACTTCTGTTTCTCTGTGAGAGGAAGATCACTTGGGGGAAGTGCAGAGAGCATTTAAATATGTTTTTTTGAAGAGCTGGTGTAATTTTTTCGCCCTGGGTTTTCTTCCTAAGAAGACATTGTTATCTGCATTCCTAAGAACCTTCTCCATTCACTTGTCAACATTTTTCTTGTTTCTACAGAGCCAAGTTCAAGCAAAGGAAGTCCAAAATAGCCAACGGTGCATGGGGGTACATCTCCTGGGTGTTATGGCAGGAGCGCGTGCTGCTCCGTCTCTAACTCGGCATTTGAAAATCAGTCACTGACTCTCGTGGAGTCTCCCAGCAGAAGCCCTCTGGGAAAAGGAGCTGACCCATAGGTCTCCATACGGAAAAAGAAGCAGGTCTCTAGGGACCAGAACCCACACAGGCAAAGGCCTTGCTGGCTGCGGGGGAGCAGAGAGGGACCACCTTGTTTTCGGTGCAACAAACGCCATTTAGGGAAGCAGTCACCGAGCACCCTGTCCTGGGCAGCTGAAGCGGGTGGGTGGGGAAACCCAGAGCAGCCGGACGAGGCGCTTCAGCCTGATCCGCCTCGGTGCCAGAGAGGAGCCTGCTTTTGAGAGATGTCCCTGGCCACAGGCTGAGAGGCATTTAACGGGCCAGCTGGGAGATGATGCAGGCCAAGGCAGGGAGCTCACAGCGTACTGCTGGCTTTATCAGCCTCTTCGTGGAAGGATGCAAAATCAAACCACTATGCTCATTCGTCAAGCACTGCACCGGTACAGACATATTCCTCTGCAGTGGTCTCCAGAAAAATGCATTCATGCAGGGTTAGAAATGAGGATGCCTCTGAGAGTTCAGGATCTTGCTTGTCAAGAAGCATCTGATTCACACTTTACCTGTAAAATAGAGAGATATTTATCACAGGTGTGAACATGTTTCGTGTTTGCGGAAACAGAGAGTCATAAAAGAACATGTTTAAACTCCTGGTGCTTTTTCTTTTTATCAGCTCTCCAAAGTATGCAGAGTTTGTTCTGAAGCGGGGCAATATATTACAACAGTAATTCCAACCTCTTTAAACAGTAATCAAGCAGGACAACAAATAACAATATTCTTTTGAAATACATTCAGGAAACAATCCCTTACAGCAAGGCTGGTGTTCTGCTGTCATCTAGAGGGAGAGGGTAGAATCGTCTCCCCAGGTACTCTCCCACATGGAAAATACTCAATTCTTTCACCAAAGAACCTCAGCCTGCGCCCTACAGACCGAGGCTCACTAACTTACGCTACCCGTGTTCTCGCCTGTGTGCTCTGTGTATCCTTAGCTCTTTACATTTGAAGGGAAATGAAGCACAAATGCTAGGAATTAACAGTAGCAACAGTCCCAGTCCCACAGACTGTTATTCAGCAGCTTATCTGTCCTCATCTCTAATTCTTTTTGTAGCCTTATGACCAGGACTTTCTCTGTCAACTTGACACTGATAAGGAAAAATGTAAAAATTTTTCTTAAGAGCAAGGAGGGGATTACTCTCTGGGAAAAGCAAAACTGATACATCAGTCTACAAGTGCAATAAGATTTTTGTAAATATTGTAGATTTTGGAAACAGAGATCAGATCACATTCATTGCACTTACAGGGAAAAAAAAAGCAAGAATTGGTTGGGGTTTTGATTCAGCACAGTTAACAGTTGGGGTAACAGTTAAGTAAGTTTACATTATCTGATATCTTGAAGTTCATTTTGCATATAATATTACTGTGAAATATTACAATAACGGGATGGGGATCTTCTAAGCAACTCTCATCTGCTTCAAAAACCACTGATGATTCAACTGATGCTGATGGATTTTGCAGAGCCAGGGCGCAGTCGCCGCTTGTACAGCCCTGGGCAGACAAAGGGGCCACGGACTGAGCCATGCCTCGGTACCCACGCTGTGCGTCTAGCCAGATGCAGTGTCTCTGCAGCATCTGGTTACTCGGTACACAAGCAAATCTGTGGTCTGGGCTCATTGATACTTATAATTGATCTGCACGTATGCAAAATGTAGGTTTTGCATGCCCCAGCTACAGCACCTTTGAAGGCTCAGGGGCTGCCAAGAAAGCATGAAATAAATCATCTCCATTTTCACTGCTACAGTTGACCAACCCATAACTTCAAGCTGACATTTCCCGTGCCACAACATGTTTTTAAGAGTACTTTGACAATGTAGCTACCTTTAAAGTACAGTCTTAAAAAAAAAAAAAGGTCTGAATTCATAGGAATCCCTTATAGCAATTTTTTCACAGGATTAGCAATGTTTACCCTAGTGTCTCAGCAGAATAAAATCACCATAAATAGGGCATTTTTCTTCTCTTCCAAACCCCCGTGCAGCGTTGTATTTTGTGCTGCTGCCTTATCCTCACACTTCAGTGCTGGATGACATTACCTACTAGTATGTGTAAGGAGGTAATATTTGTACGGCTCTTTGTGTTTTTCCTGACATACTACCATAGTATATGTCCTCACTTTTGCTAGATCCTTTGCTGAAAAGGCTGGGAGACCATGGCTGTCAGATTATATTTTTTTAAAAGGAACACAAGGGAGGAAAAAGGTCAGAAAATATTAACAAGAAATGGAGGGAGTGTGAGAAAAGGGACAAAAAGTCTTCACAATACACAGTCCATTGGATACACCCACAGCAGGAGAGAACCAAAGAAAATCAAAAGAAATCAAGTAAAAGAATCAAGAAAAAATCCATAGAACTCAGGATCCCTCATTCACTGTCTCCTCCGGAAGGTGGAAGCAGCGATGCAGCTATCCCCGCTTTTGTTGTCTTCTCAGGGCTGGCAGCTCCTGCAGGGCTCTAACCAAGGCAGGGTGCTTGGACACCAAGAGCGATAATCTCTGGGATCAAACTCCATATAGAAGAGGGAAAATAAATAAATAAATAAATAAAAATCTCACGCTTAGCACTAGGTAGAGACTTTCTTCTTTGAAAAACAAAAACCTACTTGCTGTGCAAAAGATTTTGTGTTGGGAAGGCACAATATTGCATTTATCAAATGTTTAGCAGCTACTCGCTCTTATCAGAGTATGATTAAGTAATGGTACTTAATATCTTGGCTTCAGGTGAAATGAAGCCACCCTCTCTTTGGCAATAATTTGTTATGCTGTCATCACTACTGCCTTGAGAATACTCGGCAAGTTATCTCCACGAAAAAATGACCCTATATGAGACTAACGTTCATATCCAACGTGACATAAGTGCAGTAAGTAGTAAAGATGCACATCGCAGTTTTTTTTCCATCTTGTAAAAAGGACAGAGATGCAAATATTCGTAGGAGCCTCAATTTGTCCTAATGACATGATTAGGTGTCCACTGACAGTATTTATGCTGTGAAGGTTGTTCATGCTGCTCATATTGCAGTAGAACTAGCAAGGTCCACTTGGTATTAGGACTCCATTTGACAAGATGCTGCACAAATAGCTAGTAAAAAAAGTTTATTATCTAACTGCACCAGACTAGAAATAGTTGGGGAAGAAAAAGGAGACAGAGAGGTGATGTGATCTGCCCAGAATCACAAGCACCTTATACCACAGTGACTATCAAAAAAGTTTTGTGTTGATAGGGGGTTCGTTGCCTCTGCCTGAGTAAAATAAAACTTGGAAAGCCACAGAAACATTGTGCCACCGAGGAACATCCCAGAAGGACTGAGCTCTGTCAGCTCAGTAAAAAATAGATAGGCACTCTATCCCTGCCAAAACCAGCACACCTTGGTGTGCCTTTCACTAAACATCTCTCTCCTCTGTGCAGCTGCCTATTTGCACAAAGCCAGAAAACACAGAGGTTCTACTACATTTAGTCAAAATTGGCCAGAGGTCCAAGTCCTATTTGGCGGACAGAGTACTAAGCGCACAAATCTCCTTTTTTCAAGAAACTAAGCTAAAAAATACATTACAACCCCAGGATCATACGTGTGCGTGTTCTCTGTATCATTTGTTATCATCACACTGCTCCTTGGAAATGCTGGAAAAGGTAAGAACAGCCAGAAATGATGATGATAAGATGGTAAGAAAAACAATATAATGTGCAGGCAACTGCAAGTCTAAACCCAGCTGCAAAACAAGGCTGGAAGGCTTCTGTGAGTGCTGGCTCTAAACACAACGTAACAAGTTTGGTCCTTCGGATCTGCCATCTCAAACCTCAACCTTCACCCTGACATGAAGCTGAACTTCAACAGCAAGTCTGCTTGATGTTAAGCTCTCTCAAATAACTCTCCCACAAGCAACGACAAATTATGAATACCTAAGAAATGTCTATCCACAACCTTCTGCCTGCATCAACATTAACAACCAACATGCAGGTCGATGGGGCATTGCAGGAGGAGTCCTAACCATAATGCTGCCCTTAAATGTGCACTAGTAAGAAGAAAAAAAACCCAACAAACTCTATTTCACACAGAATGAAGCAGAAAAGTGAGTAGTAGCAAAGCCCTAAACAAAACTCAACAGCTCGATAGCCCTACGTATCTGCTCATCTAAATTACAGAGAGCAGACACAAAACAAGTAATAAAACACAATGCCTGCTCCAGGGCAGTCTCCACCCAGTGACACCTTAAAACCTGCAATGACCTAAAGTCAAACCAAACTCTAGCCGAGGAGTTTCTATCGGATGCAGAACGAAGCAGATGACATCAGCGGATGACAACAACCTTTAAATTAGCCAGACAACTTCTTTCAAATCCAGCGCAAACCCAATCGCACAGAGTAATGCTTACAAAACCCTTCATCCTAACTCTGCCCCAAAGCCCAGCTCTAGAGAAGCAACCCTGCCAGACCAAAATTATCAGTAAGAAGGTAGCCGCTAACCACAGCAGCCCTATACTTAGCTCAGCGACTTGTTACGTACCAAGTAAAAGTCCAGGCTCTCCACCCAGCAACGGAACAAACTCCAACCCCAAACTATTCTCTACACTAGAGGGGCTATTTTTGCCAAACACAGAGCTATGTATACCGAGGTGGCTGTGACAGCATCAGTTCCAACCTTCATTTCCTTCAAAATCCTGAAAAAACCTTGCTCCTAACCCTAGCGCAACATTGAGCAGCACGTGCTCACTGATGGTAACGGCACACAATCTATCTGTGCTTTTCTGTCAGAAAACCAGGTCCTTTCTGCCACTCCATGGCATAACCAAACCCAAAGCCCAGTTCAGCACCAAAGATGGAACATCTGCCGCTGCCCAAATTTACACAATACCCTTAAATGTAGCTGTACCACTCGTTACATACATCCAGGAGAAACCAGGAACCTCCTGTGATACCACAAAAAACTCTAAATGATCCCTAACCTGAGGCAACGAGGTGGCCAGCTACAACCGCCTAAACATACCTCAATAGCTCTTTTAAAAGCTCAGCTCTCTGATTCTAGCTTTAACATTGCATTAGTGTTAAATGTCCAGGATTTAGTGCTGGCGCCATTGCTGCTTGACGTACTTTAAGATCAGAGTCAGAGAACCCAATGATCTCGGTCATTTAGGATGTGTTTCTGACGATTTTGTAGGTGATATAAATCCAGGCCAAGATGTATTAATAGACCTTTCCTCTGTCTATGACCTGGATCTATCTTTACCTTTATACTTAAAACTGTTTTCTTCTCTGCCTGTTAAAAATCAAATATAATGAGGCAGAGACCATTCACTTCCAAAACCTCCTCTGTCTCTAAACAGTCTGCAACAGACAAGATGATCAAATCATGTGACTATGGAGTCTTTTTTTCCTGTTTTATTTCTGACACCAGAACTGCCCAACTGCTCGGCTTTTATGTATCACCATATCACAAAGCTCTTGCTGGCATTAGAAAATTGCTCACCATGAGGATGCGTTTCACTTGCAATGAGCTCCTGGTATAGATGCAGATACTTGGAAAACAAGTTCCAGAGATGACATCCTTTGCCCGTTTCTTACAACATCCTTACATCAGCAGCACCTTACTAGCACAGGGACGCATTTCTTGTGTAACTCTTTCTACATGGGACCGCTTTACCAGTACTGCCCTATTATAAAAATCCTGACTTTTCACCTCCCCTCAGAAAGAGATATGCCATAAAAATTATATGGTTTAGATATTTCTTGGGCGTTTGTCTTCCAGTCAGAGCTCTTTTGAGCTGCTGTGTCTTACTTGGTGTCTGACTTTGAACACTGTACAAAATTAATTCTCTTTGTGGATTCACATACGTGCTTTGCATCTAGACTGTGTTATGTTTGTGTTCTGTTCAAGGTAAATAAAATAATTTAAACAGCTATTTGGAAATCCCAAAAAAGACAAGAGCGCAGGAGCTTCTTACATCAGTACAGCTGTTGAGGCAAGTTCATACTAAAGAGATATAAGCTATCTTTCAACCCTGGCATTATTTTTATTGGTCATAAGGCCTACCTTTTTACGGTGGCGATACAAGCTGAAATAGGAGTCCCTCAGACACACGGGAAGATCAAGGTGTTACAAGAACACATACAATGTTTCTGCTCTTTTCCTCTAATTCAAATCTGACTTGCAACAAAGGTGCTGCTTAAAATCCTTTGTGGTAACAGGTTCTGCAAAACATAAAAAAACACCAGGTGCTCAAAACCTACTTAAAATAGCAGGTCCAGGCCTTCGCAGGGAAAGAACTGTGCTATAATTAATGGCTTTGTAACGCTCGCCTGTCAGATAAAACGCCTCTGACGTGGCCGCACACCGAACTTCACGCAGGTGAGACCCACCGAGTGATTTCACGCTCACAGTGCAAGGGCAGCTCGCTCTCCTCACAACCCCAGACGCCTTCCCTCAGAGAGCCCGCCCTGCCAGCGCTCCGGAAACCCGCGTGCCCCTCCGTTCCTCCGCTCTCCACAGCCGGTCGCCCCTGTGCCCCGGCTCCCCCTGAGGGGCAGGCGGAGGGGAGGGGATGCCGCCGGAGGTGAGGGACCCCGGTTTGGGGGCTGAGGGAGCCCGGTTTGGGGGCTGAGGAACCCCCCGGGACCGCCGCTACCCCCCGCCCTTTCAGCCGCCCCACAGGACGAGGCAGCTCCGCGCCGCTGCGCGCGTTACCGTCCCACGCGGCCGCGCCCCTCCGCCCCCTAGCGGAGGCGGCTGCGCGGCGCCAGCAGCGCCATTGGCGTAGCGCCGCGCTATTAGCGTAGCCCCGCCCCCGGAGCCCCGCCCCGCTCGGCCCAGCGGGAAACCTCCCGAGGCCCCCGCGCGGCTCATTCTAGAAGCGGCGGAGGGTGCCTTTAGGTGTCCGCGCCGTTCGCCGGAGGGCAGGCCAGTCCCTTCTCGGTTACCAAGGGCACAGGCGCGCGGCGGGCGGCTCTCCCCCGCGTGACGTCACGCCCGGCGCCGTCCGGAAGGACCCTGGCGCGTCCTGCTGTGGCGGCGGCGCGTTCTGGAAGGTTCCGGCGGGGCGGGCGGTACCGGGGGCCCATCCGTGTCCATCGGCGGCGGGACGCGATGCCGGAGAACGCGGGGGTCAAAGCCCACGGCGGCGCGGGGAACCGGGCCAAGGGTACCTACCAGGACCG
>VXBL01005755.1:188773-268309 GCA_013400195.1 Aramus guarauna | reverse complement strand
TCCTCTCCCGCCCAAGGGACCCGCCTCCAGCCGCTGCCAGCCAGCCAGGGACCGTCCCCGCCTCCCCTTCCCCGCTTTCCCGGCCCGCCGGCGGCGAGGGCAGCGGTCGCCATGGAGGCGGCGCACCGAGCGGCGCAGCTGGCCGCCTCCTGCCTCCGCACCCCGCTCCACCCGCGCACCCGGGCGCCCGCCGCGCTCTACGAGCGGGGACCGCCGCCCGCCGCCCCGCAGGTACCGCCGCCGGGGAGGGATGGGGGGGGGGGGCTTTGGGGGGTCTCCCGGGCCCCAGAGCGCGGCTGAGGGGGGGTAGGAGGAGGGAAGCGCCGTTAGGGGTTGTTGGGCAACCGGGGGACGCGGGAGGCCTGAGGCTGGGTGATGGGCTCTCGCCTTAACCCGGCCCTACCTGCAAACCTGCGGCACACACGCACACACACAGAAAAACCTGACAGATGGTTCTGCGGCAGCGCCTGTGCAACACCAATCTCTTAATGAGCTTCTGACACGCGGTGTCCGGAGAGCAGATTTAAGAGGTGGCGATGCCCAAGTCCAGGGAAGAGGCTTGGATCCTCCTGCGGATCGCGAGGTTTATCGACAGTGTCAGGAGAAGCAGATTCGGAAAGAGGAGGACAGTGCCTTTTGCTGGGCGTTCTGTTAACGGCTTTTAAAAATTTGTTTCTTTGATGGTGTAATTCATCTTGCATTAGGTCACTATGCTATAGAACAAATGAGTTCCAGAGTTCTGGAGTGTAAACCTGACAGAACGTAAGCAAGACTTTGTTGGAATATCAAAGCTTCTTAAATACCTCTGTGGGGAAAAGTATTATTTTAATTTTTGGATTAAAAAAAAAACACCTAGTCCTGTAATTTTTTTTTTTTTTAAAACATGGTGCTTAAAAATAACATAAAGTAAGCCTTTGTAATGCAGACTAACCTGGCTTTAGGAACTACTCTAACTTGTGTAAGCTTTAAATATTTTTAAAGAACATGCTTACCTGCACACAGCTGCAAGCTGCCAAACAGTAGTGGAAGCATAAGCGGTACCAAATATCCCTGTCCTTTCACAGTAAGTTATGGACATGAGAATAAACATTTGTACGCAGGATACCTAATAACTTGTTAGAATGCTTATGGAAAGGGGAGGCAGAGAAGGTTCTGTTGTGGTTTTGCTTGTTTTTAAATAAAGGCTTTTTTTAGAGCTGTGTAGTAATCGAGAAAAAATTACACTTTATAAAATAGTTAAACTTTT
The DNA here is from genome assembly GCA_013400195.1 of Aramus guarauna. Lineage (NCBI taxonomy): Eukaryota > Metazoa > Chordata > Aves > Gruiformes > Aramidae > Aramus > Aramus guarauna. The sequence goes on along the minus strand of VXBL01005755.1, from coordinate 267,063 downwards.
TTCTTTTGGTAAGTTCTTTTGATCATATTTCTTGGTATAAAGATACTGATTCCAGGGACAGAAACTTAGGAATTTTACATGCTTTAAGCAGGACCCTTAGGATATAAATTATTATGCAATAAGATTATTCCATGTAACTCTGCATTAACATGTATACAGGTATCTCTATTTGCTGTTACTGTATCATTCATTAGACTTAATTAGAATACAGCTGTATTAAGAACCTCGTTCCCCTTTCTTCTAACAGTCAGAAAATTTTAAACGTCTCTTCTAGGATGGTTTTGATTTGGATTCAAATACCGACAGAGAGCAGACCCTCTCTCTAAATGGAGACTCTGACTTTGGGATCGACTTTTCCAAAGTGTGCAATTCAAATCAAGAATATTACTTGAAGCTGGAAGAGCTGAAGAATGCCCACTTGGAGACCATGGCAAAATTAGAAAATATGTATCGGAACAAACTGTATTTAAAAGGAGTACAACGCTCAGACAAGAAAACCGCTGCCTCTAGTACGTGTTACAGGTAAGTTTGGTGGTACCTCTTATCTGAAGATTCTGGGTTGTCTTTACAGTCCCCTGTGATACAGCAGGGTTTGTCCTGGGGCTGGAAAAGTGTTACTCTGCCCATTTCCTCTAAGTAGAGGAATCACAGAAAAGTTAGTTTTAATAACAAAAATGCTCCTTCACCTTGCTAACAGACCGAGAGATTTACAAGTGGGTGTGCAGCAGAGACGAGGCAACACGTTTAGTAAAGCACGGTGCCTTTCCTTAAGAAGTGCTGACTTGTTCACGATCGGCACTTACTTAAACCTATGATCTAGTGTGAGTGCCCAACAAGCTGCTCTTCTCCCTTCTCTTCCCCACCAGCACTGTCCATTTTTGTTTCTATTGAAGATACCTTGGTGTGGAAGTTACTGGCAATGTTGAACTGGACTCAAACCAACTTTTTTCTTTTTTAAAAGGCCAACTTGGAAGAAGAGCTCATATCAGCCTCTAAACTTGCACAAATCCTTTTCAGACTCTGACTTAAGTGATCACTTAGGCTCAAGTCTATCTGATGGATCTGACGGAGAATTAGCGTTTGAAGAAAATGGTAGTGAAACTGGATCATCTGCATTTGCTAAGCAACAGATTGAAAAAATGTGGGACGGGTTCTCTGTGGAAGACTACATCTCCCGCACCAAACGCAGCTTACCGAGCTCACCAGCCTTCAGAATGATACAGAAGAAACAGAAAGAATGGTCACCAAAAGTCACTGTGCCCAAGCCTTTCCAGATGACTATTAGAGAAGCTAAAAAAAAAGAACAGAATGTCAAATCAAAGTCACAGATTGAAATGGAAAATAACTTATTGAGGAAACAGCTAGAGGAAGAAGCAGAGTGTCAGAAAAAATTCCGAGCTAATCCAGTGCCCGCTGCTGTTTTCCTTCCACTCTACCACGAAATTGTGCAACGAAATGAAGAACGCAGGAGGTCTGTGAGAGAGAGAAGCAAACTCAAGCTTTTGGCTTCTCAGAAGCCATTTAAATTCATTGAACGAGAGAAGCAAAGGAATGAAATCAGGAAAATGCAATTAAGAGACCTTTCCACACCTGAAAAGAAAACAAAACTGTTCAAAGCAAAACCAGTTCCTAAATGTATTTATAGTCCAGCTGTGAATGACAAGCTGAAGGAGGAAGAGCTCTACAGGGACATCAGGATCAGGATGAGAGCCGAAGAGTTGCTACGCAATTCATCTCTACCCAACAGCAGACTGGCTTTAACAAACGCCAAGAAAAAGAAGAAACACAAGTGCACCCAACCAAAGGAAACAGAACATAAACTCAAGATCAAATCAAGCGTTCCAGATTTTGAACTCCTACACCAGAAATTTCAGAAACGGCTCCTGCAACGAAAACAAGTGAAACACCTTACGGTCTGCGAACCTTTCGATCTTTGTACCCCTCATATTCCCTCAAACAAGGGGAAGATCTTGAAGGACATTCAAGAGGATGAAGAAAAGCTGAAAGAAACACGCTGGCCATATGCCTCTCCAAGACGTAAACCTCGGATGAGACATTCAAGTGCAAAGTCCCATCTCTCGGGATTTGGAGAATCTAAATCACCGAAAATCACAGAATCCACAAGGCAACGGCTACAAGCCATAAGGTGATTACTGTAGCGATGCTCTACATGTCGTATATACTTGAAGAGTAGACTTCTTTTGTATTTTTACATACGTAGTTAGTTCTTCCATGCAGTGAATATAGGACTTAACGCACTGGTATAAGGATTTAATTATAATATAAAACTTAAGTCCTATATTTAAATATTTTAATTAGTATTTATAATTGCTAAAGAAACAGGAGTGCATTGTTCTCAGAATGTCCATAGGAAAGGGACAAATGGCTGCTGTTTCCCAGGATATGCCTGAATCCCTTAAAACAGCACATACCTTGTGTCCTCTTATGCCATCCCTGTTTTTCTCTCTTGAATCTCCTTTGCCAAAGCTGCCTTTGAAGTCTTGTTCTCGATTTAAAATTAATTCAGCCTTAGTTTATTTTTCCACCCAGGAATTCACTTGAGGAAAAGAAAAAGCTGGAAGAACAACAAAAAAGGAACAGAACAAAGCACAGACAAAGAACGAAAAAACTCCAGAAAATTGTAACAGCTCGGGCTGAGGCCAATGACCCACATCAGAGCCTAGCTCAGGTGTCTAAATCCAAATTAAAAACATTCAGGTATTTTGTTGCGTTCCCCTGAATCCTGAACCTCTCGTTCTACGTCGTATGGTAAACATACAACGTAAAAAATAGCATAGTCTAAAAGTGGCCCAATTTAGTATTTCAACTGAGAAATTGTTGCCTGTTCTAATGATTTTGATCTATATGTTCCACCTTATAGTATTACAGATTAGCTAACAGGAGACTCCGGTGTTTTCTCAGTTGACCTATCAACTAAAGAGGAAAAGTTAAAACAATGAAAATGAAGAGGAACAGCGTAGTTACAAGACTGTCCTTGCACTGCTGGATCGATAGGTGTTGGTGGTACTTTGGCGCTAGCCGTCTCCAAGTAGCAAACATTTCACAACTCACTTTTGTCCCAGCAGTTCCCCACTTAAGAGGGAAAATTAGAACAGGAATATAATTTTGATTTAGCATATGTGTCAGCAGCTGACCAGGAAGCTGCTGATGCTTAGAATGGGATTCAAAGTTACCTTTAGTAGGGATACAAATTCAATTACTCTTTCTACACCACTGAGAAGAGTGGTACGCAGGGAACGACGTCAGAGCCTTCTCAGTGTGCTGTAAGCTAGCAGTCCAGATGCCTCCGAATCTCTGACGCTGATCTAACTCCAAAATTGCTGCTTGACCTTGTGTTTGTGGCTGATTTAACCATTTCTGCTTCTTGTTCTTTTTAATCCTAAAAAAAAAAAAGTTAGTCCTGTTTGAATGAGTCTTTAGTGAGGTTTATAATCTCTTGGCATGATGGCAGTGCAGCAGTATCGTCGGTTTAAGGCACGTTACGTGGAAAGGGTGAGAGGTGCTGACTGCTCTGCCCCTGTTGCTTCATGCATAGGCAGGATTCTTGAGCAGCCAGTATGAATCCTAATTTCCAGTAACCAGGCAAACTGTCAGTAACAGACAGTAGCAGGGCAAAACGATACAAGGGTGAATGACCACAAGATACACCAGATTACAAGATTCATAGCCTGGACTAGCAGCTTTTAAGTTACCCTACAAAACTGAGGAAGGTGTTTAGAATACAGTCCAGGAGGGAGATCTTTCTGAAATGAGGGTCGAGGGTAGGGCTGGGAGTTAAAAGGTAACAAAAAAGGTTTCATCATTCTTTTTTGCTTTACATGGGTTTCCTCTTTACAGCTAAAATAGAAAACTGTATATTTATTCTTAATAGATTTCAAACTCTGGTCTGTTATAAGCAAATCTGCTGAAATAGCGCAGCACCACCTGCTAGACAATACTGCACGTTGTGCCACCAGCCAACTTTGTAATGGTTATCTACCACCGCCAATGTTGCTGCGCTGTAACCAGGAAGAAAAAAACGCAGCAGAAACCGAAGCGTGTGCCTTCTCACGCGGTGAAAGCACGAAGCGCAGCAGCTCAGCAACGTAAGCCAGGATACGCCTGAAGAAGCATTGCAGCAAGCATTTTGCTCGGCCAGGCGGGCAGTCCGTGACCATCCCCCACATATCTCTGCCCACCTACCACCTCCCCCAAAGGCGGCTGAAAGCCAAAGCGCACGCAAGAAGCGGCCGCGGTCTGGGATAAGCACAGCTTACGTAGGATCCCGGAGAGCAGGGGTGCAGTGGTAGAGATGCAGGTCAAAAGAGAACAGTCCCTTCTAAGTATTTTGTTAGAGTCAGAACTCGAGCATAATTGCTTTTGCAACAGAACCAGCAGTTACTGTTAATAACAGGAGCTTTATAACGTAAGTGTCCTTGGGCAGATGATCTGCTGACTCTAGGACAGAAGCAGAAAACAATTTGAGTTGCAGTAGCAAGGTGGAGAATTAAGAGAGACAGTGGGTGTGTTTACAGATTTGAGTTCATTCAGCAGCAAACTTCACATTACAGTATTTAGCTTAATCAGATTTCAAGAGTATTGTAAAACACTCATGCTTAATCCCTGTCTGCACATAAAATTATGCTATTACAAAGCAAGATTACTTTCCTAGTGCTGATGCATTAAGGCTGGTACAAGTGCTTAACTTGATAATGCTTATTTCAGCACAGGCTGGGTAATAAGGTATATTAGCGTAAGTGCACTTCTAACAGATAATTAGGTTTGTAGAAAGCCGCCTGAGAGAGCAAGCAAGTAGCAACAATGAAGTTCATTCCCTCCAAATGGTGAATAACTTGCCTTAATGCCCAGCCATATTGCTGACATTCCGAGGACGGTGAGGGAAAGAGGCAGGAGACAGAAGCGTAAAATGGCCCCTGCCTCTCGTACTTGCCCTTAAGCGTCTGACTTAGCGCTGCTAGAGCTGGCCCGGGACAGAGGCAGCATCACCAAGAAGTGTCTTTGTCACACACTGAGAATTACGACCCGTGCTACCTGGATTATCTAGTGCTTGCTGTGACCTGAGGTATCATTTCACTTGATGAATCAACAGTTTCATCATCCCACTATATTAACTGGGCCCTTGACAAACCAACTACGAAAAAAGCATACTGTGATCCAGAACGTGCCCACCCCCTCTTGTGAGACAGACTGGTAAAGTAGCAAGATTCTTATCATCAAACTTTAAATAAAAATCAGGACTTTAAGGTAATGATGCTCATTTCCTGTGGTGTATTCTTTTTAATTTTGCTTGGAACAACTGGGATATCTGGATGAAATCAGCATTTAAAACCCCCTAAATACCCAAATTTCAAATAAACCAACAATTCCAAAATACCCCCTAAGAATCCGAATTCAGACAGCCTCTACTCCACCTCACTAGCCAGGACCTCTCTCTGCTCATGCAAAGCGACTACTTCAGAGGCGGTTTTGTTCAGTACTTACAAGCAAGCAATTGCTGTGAAAATGAGACAATAAACCTCAGACCCTGTAACCACCAGAAAATAATTTACCTTTTATGTATCGTTAAGTAGGACAATATTTAGTGTGTTATGAGCAATTTAGCTGCTGTAGAAAATGACTCGTATTATAAATTAATAATAATCTCTCTTGTACTCTTATTTCCCTTAGGAATTACGAGAAGCAGAGAATGCAAGAATATTTGCAAGAGTTGCAAGAAATGGAAGAAAGAGTAAAACAAAGGCCGTTGCTTTTCGAAAGAGTCACTCAGGTTGTCTTGCTTCTGTATTACTACCAAATCTTATCTTCAAATACTGCATAAGACATTTGTAGTCAAACATTTTTAGAAGATACATGACTAATACTTTCAAGACCAGCATTTATCCGTTTTAATCTCTGTTGCCCCATCTCCATCTAAATATTACTGATTTTTGTGACTAGGCATTCATGGCATGCTTGTACAGGAAACAGAAGTGGCTGTTGTAAATGTGTTGTCTCATTCAGTTACAACGTGAGTAACTCTAAACACAACAAAAAAAAATTACAGAAAAGGTGTGAGAGGTTTAAGTTACTACTTTTTTTAGGGCAGTAGCTCCCAGAGAGGGAAGACGGAGGAGAAGGGATAAAGGAAAAGCAGGGAGCAAACTGGATTTAAACTAGCACAGTAAAGGCAAATCTGGTATAAAGTTTTCAAGTATTGTTTTGCCATTCTTCCCTGCAGTGAATAATCGTTCAACTTGTCAGATGCAATTAATGAAACAGAGTATGAATATAAACAAAAGTATTGAAAAGACAGACGTTTAATGTATTTAGATAACACATAACCGGTGTGGTTTTCCTACAGAAAAATGCCAGAATAGCTGCAGAAAAGCATTACTCTGACAGACTGAGAGCGCTGGGGATATGCCCAGAGTTTGTTGCAAAGAAAGGACAGACTACTAAATCGCTGCAATGCTCCAGTGCTGAAGATTTTAACTCCACTGATGCCAGAGAAAGGTAGAGATTACTGAAGGCTTTTTTTTTTTGCCACTACATACCGAGTAATCAGAAAGTAATTTTAGATGTGTAGGTTTGGGTTGCCTTTTTTTTCTTTTTATATTATTTCTAGTATTTCCCAGGTAAATATTTGACTGTGTAGTTAGCTTTACTAACGTTAGCATTAGTATGTATTTTTTATTGTTTTTCCTGAATTAAATATTATTTCATAAAACAGAGGAGAGCACTGGATACGTTACATAATGCACTTCAGAGACAAATGAAGAAAAACATTTTTTTATTTGTTCCTTTCACCAGAAATTCTGGGAGGTTGCTAGTAAGTCACTTCATTCTATATTACCTTTACTGAATTTTTAAAATAAGCCTTATTAAAAAATACTTTTCAATATCCAGTAGGTGTTATGATTTAAAAGGAAGCAGAAATAATACTGTTGAGTTACTTTCTAGCATAAAAGGAAACTCTAGTGTGCCCCTTTCTCCTTCCTCAGTTCCACCCCAGCCAAGTCTCCCAGGATTTGTCCTAGATTACCGGAAGGTAGTTTAATACCTACTGGAAAGCATCCTACCTGAAAATAAAATCACATATGCAAATTGTCTTTTCAGAGTCATCAAGGATAAAGTGAAAGAAAGAGAATCCTTTGAGGAAGCAGCTGACAGCAGTCCTTGGTCTGAGCAGTCTTGTGAGGAAGAGGAGGGATACAAGAGAGAAGGTGTCCAAACCTCCACCCGGGATGGCCAGTCCAGTGAGCTGGAGGAGGAGGAAGAGGGAAGAGCCAGCCCCAGTGCCCATCGGCCGTGCCATGCAGGGGAGGATGGGTCCAGCCCCACCACTGACCAGCACCATGAAGAGGAGGAGGAGGAAGAAGAGGAAGCAAAAGCAGACCTGCTGCTGGGCCATTCCCAGGAGGAGGAGGAAGAGGAGGATGATGATCAGTCAAGACCCAGCTCTCAGTCTGACCAGTCCTATGAGCGTGAAGAGGAGGGTCAGTCTGGCCCTGAAGCTGAGGGTACCTTCAGATATGAGGATGAGGGATATGAAAATGATGATTCAGAAGAGAAACCCAGCGATGAAGATGATGACTGAGAGGAAGGTAGACAGGATGCCCGGGGCTCAGGAACCTACTTCATTGCTGGCTGTGAAACAGACACCAAAGAAAAACCTGGCTTTTTGTTCCTGATACAAAATTCTGTGAATTTAAAGCTCTTACCATAACAGCCTTTCCAGCACAAACGAGGATTTCAAACAACCTTTGTCAGGACAGAGTATAATGCAACATTGCTCAGGTGCTAGAAACATGTTCATCGAATAGTAAATACGTTTGTTAAAACTACCAGGTTTGCAAAAGCATCTGCAATGACTAACAAGGGGTTTTGATTTTTTTTTTTTTTATAAAATTTTTCCATGCTGCATCCAAAGGCACTAAATCTGTTATTTCTTCCTTCTGACCTTGAGAAACATCATTTGGAAGTTTATCATTATTACTTTTATTTATTTTTGAAGTGTGAGCATAACTAATATGAATTTGAAACTTTTTTTTTTAGTTAAATAAAGTATCCATTGTATAGATGTCATACACAAAAATATTAATCATTACTTCAACAAGGAGAATCAGAGTTTACAATCTCTAGTTATACCTGACAACCCCACAAAACAAACTCAAGGTTGGTTTGCTTCTGCTTGTCAGTATTCTATAATTCTGATGACTTACTGAATATGTTACTGAATTCATAGTCATATTACTGATACTTGTCTCTAGTAAAATATTTTTAAAGACGACAAAGGATGTCCAAATTGTTTTTTCTCATAAAGGTTATTTGAAGAGGTTTCAAATCAGAAAAAAAATCAGATCTGTTTTTAAGATTTGACAGCACTCAACTAAGTGTTCTAAAAGAATATAAATATGTAATTGTTGAACTATTAAGACAGACTAAAAATATTACTAAAACTGCTTTGAACTGGAAAGACTAGCAAAAAAACCCCCAATGCTTTTTTAATGTTTTAGAAGGAAGAGTTGGGGATCTGTGTATAACTTGAGTTTTTCCACTGTATTTTTACTATATTAACCTTCATACCAGAATTAATGAACATGGATAAATGTACCAGGGAAGAATTGGTACAGCTTTTGGACGTTATGCCTGAATGTTTTTAGCATTTCTGAAAAAGGCAAGCAGAATCATATGGACTAAGGGGATCCAATTGACATGGTTTACCTAGATTTCCAGGAAGCATCTGACACAATTTGCTATCAAAGGATCTTAAAGAAACCAACCCTATTGTTGGAAAAGAAGGGTCTTCACGAATTAGTAACCAATTAAAAGTTCAGGAAAGAAAAGGTCAATTTTCACAGGGTAAATGCAGTTATCAGCAGACATTCTATGAGATTAAAACTGGTCGGAGTACTCAGAAGGGATCTGTATAACCATTCCAAAGGGTTTGCTGAGGCCACAGAGTTATTCAAGGCTGTGGAAAAAAATGAAACTGACTGCAAAGAACATGCTGAAGGATCTTATAACCATGATAGGTAAGATATAGTTCAGTTTTAATAAGTGCAAATAAATGCATGTGAGGGTAAAAAAAAAAATATTCCTAAACTAGATAATACTTTACACTGAAAAAAAAAATTCAGGGAAGCTACTCTAGCAGGAGGGAGATGAACAGAAGTGTTTCTCACAGATTATTGAATATTCTGTCTTTAATATTTTAATTAACGGCCAAAGCATGAAAGTAGAAACACGTTCAAAAATTTGCAAAGAAAATGAGAAAGGTGTATCCAAAAAATGGATTAAAAATACCACATAGGAAGAAAAGGATAATTTTGCATATAGACTGCAGTATTAAATAAGAATTTAAAAGTGCAAGAATAGCATTTCTTTTAGGGGAATTCATCACCTGAAGCTGCAAGGAGAGAGACCCAGATGACTTGTTGAGCCACAGATACTGAACCACAAAATGTGACCATCAAAAAAGGGATGGAATCGGAAGATGCGCCAGGCACAGTATTTCCAGCAGGCTTGGAAGAACAGTACTTGCAAGTCCACAAACACTACAGATCCTAGTCTGGTACTAAATTTGAGCAATAGCCTTGATTGGAAATTCTGTACTAAACTTCCCCATGGGCGTATCTGCTCGCATCTGCCACAGGTTTCACTGAGATACGCTCTAGCCATATCCACCAAGCCGGAGCAGGTTGATGTTACAGGCAGTCTGAGGGGTCAGCATTATCACTTGGCTGCAAGGCCCTGGCTTGCAAGTGTGTATAATTTGTAGGGGATATACGTCCCAGGAAAGGGATACAGATTCTGGAAGTTTAGTGCTCACGGGCAATGCTTTTGTTATAGATAGGTTCTTAATATCTGGTGAACTCAGGCTGCAAGCGGTCATAAAGTCATAGAACCTGCACTGTAATAAGCCAGCTGCATTTACTGAAGTTGAGAGACATCAGCAATGGCATGTTCTTAGCAGTAGCAAATTCTACAGAAAAAGGAATATCATAACTTTGAAAGTTAAGTACCACTGAACGCTTCTTCTAAAAAATCAAAGCATCCAATTTTGAAAACCAGGCTGCAAACGCACAATACCCAGCTGGAGTCCAGCGTGGCTACGGGGGCACGAAGAATGACTCCTGTGGATGGTTATACAACATCTTGAGCTTTGGGCAGCCAGCCACCCCTCTTCAGGGGCTGTTCCTGTCTTTTGCTTTGCCTTCTAGGTTTACCTGCTTTTCTCAAGCCTTCTTTGTATATACGACACTGCTTCCTCTAGAAACCATCTTCTCATGTACGTAATTGCCACAACATCAAGGAGAAGGTTACCTTTGAGGAAAAAATTACTACGTTGTTACCTTTTACAGCTGCTCCAAATGAAGAGAATTTGACTTTTTGAAGAAAATGGTTAAAGTCATCACTATTTTGAAATTATTTAATTATAGTCTCATTTAGAATCCTCAGGCTTCTGGAAAGCAAAATATTTGCCTGAGCTCAGCAGATAATAGGCATTCTAAAGGTCAAAATATATATTAAAAATTCTTTCTAAAACTATGTCTATACAGTTGCCCACAAATTTAAGTCAAACATCAGTTTTGTATGCAGAATACATTTGTCCAGGAATACTAACTAGTCCATTATTAGAAGATACAGCAGCTGCATGCTTAAAATGTTAACATGCAGATAAAATTAGAAACAGTTTGATGTCTGTCCCCCTCATCCTTCAGTGGAATTTCAGTCTTACATCTCTGGTTGTATAATGTTTTGATAATTATTTGGCTTTAGGAAAAAAAAAGCGCCCTTGCATACTCCAGGAAAACTCAAAATTGCTTCTTTCTTCAATAGGAATTTCAGGTATTTGAGGAATGCCAGATCAGAAGTAAGACTTACCATCAGTAAGTATCAGAAAAAATCCTGTCCCTACTGTATACTAAAACCACCTAGCAATCAGATGAAGAAACAGAGAAATCCAAGATCACATGAGTAAGGCAAACTGCACAAGGAAAGTTGTAGGACCTGATGTACTGCTTCAGATATTAGTTTTGTATAAAAGGAATAACAGCATTAAGAGGCTCCCACTGTGCTAAGTGTGCACAAACACACAGAAAGAAATCCCCAAGCCAGTCGTACCGGGCATCTCTGCGTACATGTTTACTCACAGAGTAAATCCTTTCATAGACAGCTGAGCGTCTAGAACAGCTTGCTTGTGCCCAAAGAGCACAAGCTCTGTCCTCCCCTATTCTTCCTTTTCCTCCTTGTTTTTCAGACCCGTTCCTTGAGTCCAATTAACTTACTAAAATAGCCCAGGCAAAAGGAGAGGATGAAGTCAGGAGATGACAGGGGCAAGCAGAACTTCACCCTTCTAGCGCTGGCCAGTTATGATCAGCGTCTCACAAAACTGCAACTCGGGATTTGCCACGTGAGAAAATCTCCCACATGCTTAAGTGGCTGTAGTACAGAGAAGACAGATGTTTACAGGCAAGAAATACTGTTATTTTCTGATAATTAAGACTGTAAATGAGACCACGTTTAATTTCATGAACACAAATGGTATTGCGGAAGCCAGTTGCCAAGACGACTAAAAGCAAGTGTATTTGCACTTGCACAGTTCAAAACTTGCTACTAATAGTTAGAGCTTACTAACAATAAGCCGATTACTAACAATAGTTAGGCAGGTTAACAATAAGAAGGTTAGTAAGATTAAGCAGGTTACCGATTAACAATAAGTAACCACATTACTAACACTGCTAGGAAATTCTAGTTGCCAGCATAATGAATTGTTACAAACCATCCCATTACCACATGATTGAGATCATCACTGTTTTCAAACACAGCCTTCCACACTCACAGACGTACACGGTTCTCATGAATGGCTTCTGTTGACTTGCTAGACTTTAATGCATATTTCAAGCCATCTTACATTTTCTAAAAGGGATAAGCGATTCACAAGTGACATTTGTAATAAGAAATAAAAGCAAACAAACAAAAATCAGCTCAGAGCTGTTAATGTGTGCATCTCATTCTGATTAAGTTCCGCTCTGAGGAGCTCAGTCCAGTATCTCCTTTATCCCTGGAGGTGCTGGAATCGCCAGGGGCACCATCACAGCGTGTCAAGCAATGACCTCTCAGATCTAATTCTGAAGGGGCCACACAAACACCTAGGTGTGAGTTAACATGTTCCTTGACGACAACCAATTTGGGGTTTTGAACTCAAAGTTTTCCAAGAAAAAAAAAGCAACTCCAACACAGCAGAAAGTGCTAAAGGCTAGTCTGACTGACACAAAGGGCCTGCTTATGCCACAGCAAAATATCTGTTATTAAGAAACAATATTCCTTTAAATCCCTGCCCATTTAATTTCCTCAGCGAGAATTTCCCATATCCCTTGTTTAACTAGATTCATAGTTTATTCCTGGGTGAAACCTTCCTTCTCCTCATACTCTGTTAATGCTGATTTCATTCAGGCCTAGCAAGCTGAGGAGTTTAACTCTCCTCGCGTAGCTGTTTGCGTACCTGTTTACCTGCTCCAGCTCGTTTCTGAGAACTAGCACACTGCCCTTGCAGCGCTCAGGCCCTCCTGTTCCCACAGCTCCCTTTCCTCCCTTTCCCACCGAAAGGCAGCTCAGCGTTGCACAGAAGTAGCCTTCAGCGTCAAACCAGCCGTGCAACTTCACTCACAGGGCTGAGAGGCTTCCAAAAGGAGTATCTACACTTTTCTAACTGATGATAATGGCTAGAGTTATTTGGTACACCCATTCCTCACTGGATAATATATGCATGTGCATAAAATAACGAAACAGTTTAAAACAGAGGCTGCCAAGTTGCACTTCTCCTTTCGGAAGCCAACAATCACCAGCCACATGCCATCAGTTTTGAGTCTGGGGAAGCATGAAGCTCTCAGTGAGCGTACACGTTGCTGAACACAGGCAATAATGCCTCTACAACTTGCATACCTGACCCAACATCCACCGGTCTGTGCTGGGAAGTTGTACGCTCGCTGGGTTCTTACAAACGGATGAGGCCAAGCCACGTGACGGAGACTTTCTCAAGGGCTTTCCGTAGCTCTTGCACCTTCTTCAAAAGCAAACTGTTTTCTGTTCCTATATGTCAAAACAGAGGTGCTAATACATTAACGCATTAAAGAAAACACTATCCACCAAGCTTGTTATGTTTCTCAAGTTCCTTACAAAGCACAGACATATTGCACAATTATATGCCACTTCGCATTGGCTGGAGACATCATTATTTCCAAACGGGATTAGCTGGAGAACACCCACAGTCATTGACACATTTAGCATTGGTGAGGCAGTAAAAATACACTGGGTAATATTCAACTTTGTACGCAAAGTAACTGGGGAAAAGTCACTTTCACAGACAATAAAATACTAAAGTCTACTGTCTGCCCTGCTCACCCTAATGCAGAGCCAGCAAGTCTAAAACGCAGGCCAAACTCCATTTTAGGCCACAGCTGAACTCAGCGCTGCTTAGCTGTGAAACGCACTCAATTTAACACTAAATGAAAAGAAATTCCACCCTGAAAGGTGTTTATGTGAAATGAATTTCTGCATAGCTCCTCTCTTCAGGACAGAGTTGCCACATCCCAAAGGGATTTCCATCCCCTGCTATGGCTGGTGGCTGAAGGGGCAGGAAACCCAAGTGGGGAAAGTCCTTGTACACCGAGGGCTTTCTGACATGCAGCCTACAAAGCACTTCCACACCATTCTCACAAGGCCTGTGTCTTGACACAGAAAACTCCTACAGTACCTGCAAAAAAGCTTGGAATTCCTCAGGCAGAAGAAATTCTGGAAGGACCAAGTATTAGGAAAAAAAAAAAGCAAAGTCTGTCTTCATGGCAATCAACCTGTAGATGAGATTCCTAATTGTTTCTGAAAGGGCAGCACAAAACAATCCAAAAAAACTGCATGGCAGAATTTGTCATCCACATTTATAAATCACCTTGCAGGAAACCAAGTAGTTTCCATGATGTGGAGAGATCATTATTTTTTTATTAATACTTTTATCAAAATTTCAGTAAAACACATTATCTAAACAGCATAGAGATGCTTAAAACGCACTTCCCTTTTCTGCTGTGAGTTGTATTCCTAACTCACCACCACAAGCATCCCTTTCACACATTACCCATTCAACACAGTTCTTCAGCTCTGCTGTTTCCTTCAGGCAGGCATCCTGTAAGATAACGGAAATAACTTGATAAATTATTTGTTATTTGTCCATACATGTCTGTGGATACCATTTGCTTGCCATAAATGAGAACAAAATGCTGAGGCAGCATGACATACTTGGTAAAGTACCTATGAAATATTTTTCTTAACCAACCTATGGTTTCACAGAACAGTTTGAAATTAATTGAGTTTGCCTCAGGTGAAAGGGAACAGTCCCTTTCCTCTCTCCTCTCCACTTACTACTGCTCATAAAGTCCAGATCAAGAAATCCTTCTGAGTACCCAGTAAGCCTGTTTGACTTGCTAAAATAGTAGAAATAATCTCAGCAAAACACTCCATGTCACAACAAAAGCCCTTTCCAGCCATTTTGGTGAGCATCAGTGCGAGCACAAGGGGAGGGAAGATCAGATGACTGCTAGTAAAAGCAGAGGGGAAGTAAACAAGATGAGCTGTTAATTTGTCTCAGCCATAATACACAAGGACATCCCAAGCATGAGTTTCTCAGTTTGTTTACTATACAAAAATCACTTCTCATATACACTGGAGGATCCAAGTATCATTTTTCCCAGGCTTCTGATGTAAGCCTAGCAAAGATTTTTTACAGTCATTTTGAAAACCCCACCTTTCTGTTCATTAGACATAGGCCAGCTGGGAGGCACAGGCTGAAAGACAATCTGTTGCTCACATATTTGGTTAGAGCTTTTTTTTCTTTCTTTTACTAGTGTGAAATGCAATTTTGCCCATAGCCGTAGGGTATGCTGTAGTATACCAGTGTGTCCCTGGAATTCCTCATCTGGATGCAGCCTTAGTACCCACAAAAGAGGCCAGACAATATTTGTGTTTCTGCAACACCTACTGTACCTCATCTCATATGCAGTAGGACTGCAAACTCCTCACATTGTCCTGCCACAAAGCCTTGGATGAAGTGATTTTTTGAGAAAGCAGCCCAACCCTCCCTCTAGCACTGGTTAAAATCCTTTGAAACGTAGGGAGAAGGAGACAACCACCCCCCCAAAATGTACCCTTGCTCCCCCAAGAAAGGTGGGGGAGAAGAGATGGACAGAGAATGAGAGATTTTCTATTTTCCCCCACTCCTCAACTCAGTTTTACAAATTGCTACAGATTTTCCCTTGGTTTAGTTTCCCGATGTGTTCCCTTGCCAGCCATGCTGCTTGTGCCATTGCAAGGGAGAAACGGGAATAAGAACAAAAAGGAAAAAACCAACCTCTTTCAGCAATAATACCAGCCTTGCATGTGCACGAGCCTCCCTGAAGATGAGGTTGCTGTGCAGTCACGGGGGTCTGTTTAGGTCCGCTGGCTGTACAGGAGGGCATGACTGACTGAAACAGAAACCCTGCCAACCACTCAACACCAAAGCAACAAAAACATTCCCAAGGCAGACTTTTTTCTGTCTTTTCTTTTTTAGTGTCAAAATTGATACTCTTAATTCTGGAGCAAATCTGATTTTCAAAAAAGAAAGTATCCCATTTAAAAAAGGAATCCTAACAGAATAGATACAAAAGCTACCTTCTAAAGGATATAATAATTTTCCACATGGGAACTATGACAGTCTTTTAGGGTTGTTGTTTTTTTTCTTTGGGTTTGGGGTTTTTTTTGGAGGTGGGAGGGAGGGGATTGTGTGGGATTTTTTTAGAACTTCCTGCTGCAGAAGCTCTTTTGAGCCTGTAACCCAGACATTTTGCTGCAGAACGTCTACTTACGTCCCAGTCACACAAAGAACAATCGTAACAAGAATTATTGTACTCTGTACTATAAACACTTGTGGAATGAAATAGAAAGATTAAGGAAAAAATAATTAAAAATAGAACTCTTTTCTTCCCAAAGGAAATAACATGAACATGATTTTTACCCCAGCGTCTTTTGTCATTGTTATAACAATGGCTCATTTTAGGCCATACCTCACTGCACTTAGAATCAGGAAACCCTAGAACAAACGTACTCCAGCAACTTGTGCTTTGCACTGGATGTCTGGGACAGCACCGCAGATTTCAAGGGACTTGCCAGAGGTTAACATACCTGTTTCGGGGGGTATGTTTTCCTAGAACACAACTCTGACGATACCTGTAGCACCAGAGAGCTCTGCAGGTTATGAAAGCAAAGGTGACTGGTGGGAACATCTCAGCTCTCTAGATAAAATTGTTCATTTTGCAATGGGGCAGGCTCAGCGACCAACTGCTGATGAGGCCCAGATCCTAGCTTGATAAAAAAAGGATACCTGGCAGAAAAGCACTCAGCAACACATTTCCATGCACTCTTATTTCCAACAAGACCTCTACCTTTGACTTTACAGGAACTGCAAGGATTCAATTCTCAGGATTTCACTTGCTATAGGAAAATATTTATCCCACTCCCCTTAGTGACAGAGCAGTGTTGTGACCTGCAAACTCACAGCTCTGGAGAACATGGAAGTGTTAAGATGTCTTAACTGCCTCCCCCAGTGTTTTGCCGGGAAGAATACATCTTCACTACCAACAACAGCGGAGTGTTACTCTTTATGCTGCAGCAAATACAAAGTTAACATTGAGGGCGGATGTTTCTTTCCTAATGGGAACACCAAAAGATCACTTCAGTAATTTTTCACTGTACAAAGCTAAAAAGCTGTTTCTCTATTCATTACCAATGGACATTAAGGGAAACCCTGAGCACCCTGCAACTTCAACGGCACAAAACCTGCTCCCCCTTCTTTTTTCATGTCTCCCAATACAGGAAACAAGCAACAAGCCACCTTTCTTTTACATATGTCAGAAGTTAAAACGCTTCAGAGTAAGCATATGAACTGGAAAGAAAACTGCTATATGCTGGCACACATACATCAACACATACACATTTCCTCTGATAAGCACCTTCTCATTTTCCAGAATCAAGACTTTTCCTTTTTCACTTTATTTGCCTTTTGAGCTTGTACTTTAACTCTTCCATTTCAAAAAACAGCTTGCTGTGCTGGGTTTGCTCCACCTTTCCAGCCTGAGTTCCTTCCAGAGAGGAGAGGGCGGTTTTACTTAAAAAAGCCACCCTGGGTAGGGGGAAAAGACACAACATGCTCCATGCTCCTTTTGAACAACTTAAATGTTCTCTGCTCAGCCTCAAGAGTCTGAGTGCTTATTTGAAAAAGTGAGGTGGAAGACCAGGTCCTAGTAAGAGAAGTAGGTGCTCTGAATGAAAAGGGGACCAGGATTTCACCCACATCTCCCTCGGGAGTCATTTTAAACAATCAAAATAAATGTTATGGCTGGGCATTTTCCACAAGGAAGACACCAGAATCCCGGCCAGCTCCAGAAACTGGCTGTATTAAAGCTGTGCATTATCTTGCCAACATGTAGAACTCTTCTTTAGCAAGTCCATTAATATTAGTGAAATCACCTATACACTTCCCCATTCCTGGATCTGTCCAAGTCCAAAGCAAATTACATTCTGAAGAAGGAAGCTGTTGGCAGACACAGCACGCATCATGCCATAAGGCTGAGTGCTTCTTCTCTTTTCCTGCTGTGCGGAATACAAGAGAGACCTATCAGATATGCAGGAAAGTTTCATGCCCAGAGCCCTCTATATCTCTCAACCGCAGGCCACAGGAGACTTCACTAGCTCTCTTCCTGTGTCTCCATTAGGATTCCTTCCCAAGTGTCCTGTTCCTCAGTGCTGTAGAGGAATACTCTGACCAAGAGGTATACTCAATTCCTGTATCATCTTAACTGTGATGCTGGATCTTCCTGCTGTGATGACTTAAAAGTATCTTCAAAGGTCTGAATTCCTTTAAAATAAAAAGTTGTAAACCTATGTTTAAAAATCCAAGCCTGACTTTACACTTGCTCAAACCACTCCCTTAAGGAATAATAGCAACGTAAAGACTAGAGTTCACCCGCACTTAAATTCCTCGCAGCTGCTTGAAGGCATTATTAGTTCTGGCAAACGCTTGCTAGACAAAGAGAGCCTGGAGTTCATTTTAGTGTGTGGGTCACCTCAAAGACATAAAACTCATCAGCTTTTGAACAAATTAAATTTGTGGTCAAAGACAAAAATAACATTGGTGAATATCCAAGCTAGACTGCCTTCATTCTCATAATATATTTTGGAAAAAATATGGAAAAAAACAGACTATGGAGGTGTGTGCTATTCAAGTGAACAGATAGCCCGGAATGTGTAGGATGATGAAAACAACTGGTTGTTTCAAAGCACCAATGTGCAGTGGCTGCACATTGACAGCATTGTGAACAAAATTGTTTTCTTCATCCTCTCTACAGAAGATGTAAAGTTTATGTCAGAGTCACTTTATCAGGAGGTGCAGGATAGCAGATGCATTAGCAGAGGAAGGAATCAATTCAGTCAATAAAGAAATTGATACCTGTCTATAGTTAGAATATATCTTTTACAGAACAAGCTGTTCTTCTAGATCACTGCGAAATAAAAGAGAGTTTTATTGAGTTTCTAAATACACAGATACATGTATAATTAATATTGTCTAAATGCCAGGCATTAAGAGTGGTTTAGGATTTTAAATGTTCTCTTCTTTTGTTCTTTCCTTCTCAGGAGTGCATCTAACAGCTATGGAAAAAAGAATAGACATGTAAAAGAGTTCGGAATCCCCTCTGTATAATGAACAGAGGACTGGAATGCAAAGCTTAAGGTAGACTCATCACAGAATCTATTCAGCAAGAAAACAGGATTCAGTCTTCTCCTCCTGACCCACTGGTAGGTGGCAGGACAGCGGCTTTCTGGCTTCTCCATCCATAATGTGCGCATAATATTCATCCACATTCCTAATACTCAATGAGATTACTGGGCAGAAAGGCCTCTCACATGCAGAAGTACTAACTAGGACATTCTAGGGAAAAACAGGGCCATTTTCATTGTCTCCCAGAAATCTAGCCTCTGCCCAGGACAGACAAGTGAGGCAAGAATGCACACATTCACAGGCAGGACTGCCTGCATCACATCTCCCTGGCAGCATTACCAAGTCTCACTGGGCTGGAAGAGTGGCTGCCTTCAGAGCGCAGTCTTCACGAGACAGGCCTGGAACACGCTGGCAGCACAGGCTCCCCTGCCAGAGCCTAGTCTATACTTGCAGGCCATCCACTGAGCAATGGTCAGCAAGCACGCTTCAGGAGAACTAAACTCACCTTCAAGTTTTTGAAGTGTGTAAAAGGGTGAAAAAAATCAAAGGGTACTTCTACATCACTATCTCAGTTTGGCTGCAAAGCACACTTGATGCAAATCTTCCAATTGTCCCTGTGTCTTGCACTGTGATTCATATCACTGAAGAAAAGCAAATTGGATTCCTTTCAGATCAAATTAATCAAAATTGCATCCCAGCCACCAGTGGGTGGCTGGTCCCAAGGACTAAAGAAGAACTAGTCCAAAGCAAAACCCTTGAAACACAAGCAGAGCAAACATCAGGCTGTCACGCTGAGGGTTCCTCTCTCTGGTCTGCCACACCTGCTAAAGGAGATGCAGGTAAAGCCTCCAGGTACAGACAAGGACACTGTGGAGGGCATCCAGCAGGTGGCAATCTGCAGATAGCAGTGACACCGAGGAGTCAGCGGGAGGTCCCACTTCTGGCAGAGGGCTCAAGGATAAGAATGGGGAAAGAGGAAGGCAGTGCAAATAAAAAAAGACAGTGCGAGCTGTAAGTTATCTCCTTATTTTTCTGTTTTTGAGAAGTTCCAACAAAGCAGGCACCAAGTGGGGAGAAAGACTTACTTGGCATTATGGATAAAATATTTTCTTAATGGTGCAAAAGCACACAATTATTCCATGAAGGACCATCTACTTTGCATTTAATCTATTCCTTGAAAAATGTTTTAAGATGGGTTTTACAACATGACACAAGCTTGGTGGTATGATTCCATATAATCAGTTTCACCAGCAGACCAAAGAAATGATGAACTGTGAGTCTCTTGTTACCACTGTCATCAAGAAGTACAAACATTGACAGAGAGCTGTGTTTAATTCTTTGAGAGTATCCATTAAAAAGCAAAACAAAATACCCAGACATAATCCCTACTATCAATACCATAGGTTCTTATCCCTTCACCTTGTCTCAAAAATTAGAAAAGATGTGGTTGTCAGACAGGAGCTTGACGTGACTTCAGAGGGAATAGCTGCATATAGAAGGGATGAATGACTCCACATAGAACTGCATATAGCCATTTCTGTGTAGAACTCCCTCTGTCATAAAACACACTGACAACGAGCACAGGAAATTAAAAAGAAAAAGCACAATCCTCTACAGCTGAAAGGCAGAAGACTTACCTTAGGAACACGGACCTCTCCATTCTCTCAGTCTGGAGGTGTCTCATGTTTGCATCTTTTCTGTTCAACTTCCAGTTCCACAATCCTCTGCATCTCTTTTGGACTGAAAAACAAATTTCTCATAGCTATTCTGGATCCTTCTGTCCTCTTTGCAGTTTGGACAGTCTGAACCTTGAAGTGCTTCATCTCTGGGTCCTTCTGAGAGGAACTTTGAAGTGGGCAACTAACTTGGATTTGTTTTCCAGTTTACTCTCTCTAGGACTATCAAAAGTAAAACTTGTTAACACTGAATTTTACAGATATTCACCTAGGTAGTAAACCTGTTTCTTTAAAGAAGCATTCACAGGGTAACAGAAAAAACCCAACTTTTTTTTTTTCTTTTTATGTACAGGGAAACAGACTTGGAAGCTGCATGGCTTCTGTGGCATATAGTTTCACAATCTATACACCAAACCCATAGGTTAATCGAGAATAAAAGTCAGGGCAGAGTTTTTAAAGCATTTAGAAGGCTTGTAGTCTGCATCACCCATACACTTTTGAAAGTACCTCTCCAGCCTTCCTAAACTTCCACTAACATCTGCTCACCCAGAAGTAGGTGCGTGTGCAACTTTACTCATTTAGCACTCCCTTGACATGATCCCTGCACCACTGCACTAAGAGTAACCCCTCTGAGTCCTTGGGGGGGGGAGGGGGGGGGGGGAAGAAAAAACGCAATAGTCTAATGGAGAAAAAAGTCCACAAGGCAGGAAGTGAATTCCCCCCTTTAGGCAAGACTAATGTTCAAAAAACTTCCCTTATGTAGCTGTAAGTAATGTCCAGTCATAAGTGCAAATGCCTATATGTGTGTGTGCAAATATATATATATATCACAAAAAGCATTATACAACACAGCCAAAGGTCTCCTGAAACTAGTCTCCACAGAAAATAGAGTTCAGAGTACAGGCCTCCCTCTCTCCTCCTCTGCCCACTTGTCCCTCTATCAACTGTTCTCGTTTTCAGAAAAATCAGCATCTTCCATATCAACAGATGACAGGTATTAAAAAAAACAACAAAAAAGGAAAAATAACTCTTATTTTTGAAGAGAAGGTGAGGGAAACGCTATGACTTTCATAACAGATGGCCCAGAGAAGTAAAACGAAATTAAGAAGCACCAACAGAATCAATTTTTTTTTTTTTTTTTAAACACAGTCTTGTTCCTCATGACTAACAGCCAGCCTCAAATTTACCTTGGTCTTATGGAGCTTTTATAAATTTCAGTTTGTACCTATAAGAGTCAGAAATAGCAGTTTGAAATGAACAGAATTCCACTCTTCAAGTGTAGCACAAGCAGCACATCAGTGTGTGTCCCTGTTTGCTGTTTCTTGGAAGAACACAAAGTGTATTTACCAACCACAATTCAATTACAATTAGTCTAATGGCAAAAACTTTGGCTTTACCTTTCTTGCATTTAGATTTTCAAGTAACCCCCTTTTTTTCCTTGGATTCTTCTGAGCAGAAAGCACACAGTTTGTCTTCGATTAAAACAGAAATAGCAGAAGATCAATAATGATTTTCATAATAATAATAAAATCCAATATGTCTCATGGAACCATAATTTATACTTTCCACAGAGGCGATTTTCTACTGGCCAAGTCAGTGAAAGACTTTCTTCATAAATAACTTTCAGTTAGAAATTAAAATACAGCCTCATGACAGCATCAGTCTGTAGAATTGGCCACATTACACAGATTGAGTGACACTGCAAAAATATTACTCTTAGACAGCAAGTTTTCTTCAGAAAACTTCACATCTGCTACAGAACCACAATGAATTTAACCTAAATAAAAAGTGGCCTGCTATTATTTCCATACGTGCTGTCACAGGATTATCAGAACCCAAGAGTCACTACAGTAACACCACAGCATTGCGTCAATGTTTTGCAACTCTATAAATCACCATTTAAGGGCTTTAACTGATATTTAACATTCAGCCTCCAACCCAGGGTGAGAAATACCCAACGGTACTTCCAGTTTCTGTCTTCAATCTAGACACGCTTCTTGCGACATACAGGGGAAGAACAGCTCGTTATACCCAGTTCAACGTTATGCAATTGCAATAACCTTTCTCTCATCACTCAACCCTTAAATGGCAAACTATTACTTATTAGCTACGGGCCAATTAAGAGATGAGATTGGGGCAGGAAGAAGCATTGCCTCAAAATAGACCTTAGGTGAGGGACCAAACTCCACACAGCTACAGAGGGTAGGAAGGATGCTAGGAGCCCTCCTGGCACACCATTTTTTGCCTCGCTGGCAGCTCTATCCATTTTTTTAGATCAACAGTGAGTTAGTAGTTGTGTCATAAACACACTCCTCTAGAACGGAGGATTTGAGTAATTGCCCATGGGAATTAACAATGCTGATGGCTGGTTCTGTTCACGATTTCCCATGGAGTAGGGTAAGAGACCTCTGATTTTTCCCACCTTTGCAGCTGCCTATGCTTAACACAAGATTAAAAAAAATAGTAGCTTTAACTGTGTGGCATCATGTGAAAGCTCTGATCAACAGCAGAGGCTCTAAAGTTGCCCTTTCGCAGAACCAGGAAGAAGCTACTTGTATGCATTTCTCATGCATGTAAATGCGGGCAAGCATACTTAAATCACTTTTCACTTGTGATATTTTACAGTTACAAATAAAAGCAGTAGGGGTTAGAGAAAGTTGAGAGGAATATTCATTTAAATCTATTGCTTTAGATCTACTCATGAGAAAATAAAATATTTTAGATTCCATAGAAGTTGGGTGAACTCACCTGGAATATGAGTTTTCATGATCTGCCACAAAAAACATTCCCAGGAACAGGAAAAACCCATCTACGTTACACCTGACAAGTACTGTCTTGAATTAAGGAAGTCTTCATAGTTAGATTTTCGATCCATCTCCCTTTACATAGCTTCATATGCAAAAGTAGTGATAAAAAGCAGTTTCTACGGGAGCTGAAAAAATAAAATATGTAAGTTTTGATACTGACAAAGACCCTTCAACATCATTTCAGGGAATACTAAGCAAGACATTTGCACTCTTTTCACATCCCTTGCAAGGGTTTCTTTTAACAGGCTCACCCAGACTGAAAAACCAAGCAATAGCAGCAGTAATGCTTACAACAGAAGTGTTAGGATTAGCACACTAGGGAAACCATTTTGGAGTTGAAAATACTGAAGTGGAGAAGTATAAATTATCTTATCTCTACAGCACTTACTAGAGGACTATTAGCTAGCACAAGAAAAGGAGCACTTCTGCAGAGGAGAAAACGAGGGGTTTGCCATGGTCTTCAGTGGATCATCATCCAGGAACCAAGTTCTACTTCCTTAAATAAGAGAGCCCAAGAGGTCTTGTATTTCTGTGGGACTGCTCCCGACAGTCCCTCGAGCATGACTGGGCTCCTGTTCACTTCTGTCCAGAAAAATGCCGAATGAAATGATGTTTCTGCAATCTTAATCTAAATTATCATTGCTGTATGGGAAAGGTTTGCATAGGACAAAATTATCACGATTAAATGCATCTACGTAGCAGAAGTACCTTATGACCACTGAGCCTGAAGCTGTGCTAGGAACTACATGGTGGAAAAATAGTTCCCAAGAGTTTATAATCTAAGCAATTAAGGCAGAAAAAACCCTACATTCTTATTACAAATAAGCCTTATAGGCACAGTCTAACATATTTTAATAAGGACTTATCTATTATTCCAAACTGATTTTATCGGTGGTTTTACCTTCTAATTCAGAAAAATACCACAGTGTGACTAATTCCTCCCAGGGAAAAAAAGAAAAATAATTAAGTACACTATCTTTTAATAGGAGCAGCACCTTTTAATCAATGGTTTAGTGTTTTATTAAAATTCCTGCTATTAGGGAAATGCCAAAGCCCAGATTCAAAACGTACCTGCAGATCTCCTTATTGCAATATGGTTTTCAATAAATACAAATACACATTTTTAAGGCTTCTTTTAATATATTAAAAAATTACGTCATTTAGGCCAGCAGTATCCTATATCAAACACTGAAGGATACGCTTCTGCACTTGTAAAACTCCATTAGTAATTTTTCTGTCCAGTTGTCTGGCTTCAAAGACCTATGTGCAATTTGGAATTTAGGCCTTAAATGTGAAATTAAGGAATCCGAATAAAGTGAAGGATACGTTACATACAGTTCTGCAATCAAAAAAGGAAATCAATGCACCTAATATTTATAGTATCAGGTAACAAATTTCTACAATCAGAAGTGTAAAGCTTGGAATTTCCTTGAATAAAAGTTCCTAACTATCTCAAGCTTGTATTCTCAAGAAGAGAATAAAAATGCAGGAAAGTGTCCAGATCAAATGGAATAAATAACCATGTTGAAAATAATTATTAGGTATTCAGAAGGCACAAAGACATACTGATGATAAGGGATCAGTTTAGGTTACTTTTTAAAGTGATAAGGAAGTGTGATAATAAGACTTTCCAGTAGCAAGGATGTATTATATCACGCAAAGCACACTAAAAAAGAAGATAGAAATAAATTCATCATGAGAGAAGGGATTAAAGGAATCTCAGTAGATAAAATGCTGCCTAATAATTGTCTAGATTGCTGTGTAGCCCAAAGAATCAAATTGATAGATAGTGCTCCAATGCTTTGCTAACCATTGTGCAAACTAACTGAAGCAAGAAGATTTGCGCCTCCTTACGAAGGACAGTTCCTGATAAGAACCAGGAATTTGTCTTAAGAACCAGCTTAAACCGACCCTGCGGTTTGGGCAAGAGCAAAGGAGCAACTGAGGCTGCGCAAGAACAAGGGGTTACTGGCGGTGATGAAGAGGAACCATCTGCCTTCATCCCCTCGACCCCCCCAACGACCACCACAAGGAGGCACTGCGCAAGCGCAGTAGGCAAGAACTTATGGAAATGACCTCTTGAAACTTAATTTTAAATACGAAGAGGGAAGAGGTTATGCATCTGTCTAGGCGTAGTGGGAAACTTCGTGCCCATGTAACACTTTGCTACGTACAAACGGGGCAAGCTGCCGGGTGGCGGTGCGCAGGACTTTGGGGGGACTCCCCCCAGTGCTGCCCAGCGCTGAATAAACGTACCCACTTTACAGGCTTACAGATCCCCGAGTCCGCGTTCCCCACGTCATCAGGAAATTCATCCCAATCTTCCTGTGTGTTACAGATTAGTAAAATGACACACATTAACCTCATTTCACCTTTACTAGTCTGTAAAAGCACAAAGATTGATATTCTTGGCTCTAAATGAGCAATTTCTTCTTTTTGTGACAAATATATTTGCAGATGCTAAAATCAAGACTGGGACAGCTATTCACATAAGTCAATATGCTAAAAAAGCCGTCTATTTCTGCAGAGATAAGACAACATATGGTTCTTAGTGCCAGCTAAGGGTCCCTTTAAAACAATTTTCGTCAATCTGATTTGCTTTACAATTACACTAAATCCTACCATGATTGCTCTCATAGAGCACTCACAGAATTTGGCTTCCCTTGAAGATGTATTTTTCCTGCCCCTAGTTACCACCTTTATTACTGATTTCTAGATAATCCCCGCAGTTACTAGAAAAAGGTTTTGGCAAGTTTCCCGAGGCCTGCAGATGCCTATTACCCTTATCAATAGAGCATCCTTTCACCCCCATAGCTACCCTCCTCAGTTACTGACTGTTTGCCTATGCATATATTCTGTTCAGGGACCAGCAGGGAGAACATTTAATATCCTCTCACCAACAAACAAGAAAGGCAACAGCTGCTGGCCTCAGCAGAGGGTCTGCTCAGGGAACCTGTCCCCGAGAGAAGTCCGGCTGGACCCAGCTGCAGAGGTCTAAGAAATTCCCCCTCCCCATCGCAAAATTCACTACGAGAAGTTTGGCCCGTTTTGTCCTCTCCTCCTTGGAGGGAGATTATACTCTTTGAAAAACCCTTTTAAGCAATGCAGAAGAACTGTAATCAGAAGAGTACTTTAATGAAAGTCTCTGACAGAGAGGTCATATCAGAGAATGGCGGGATGTGTGTGGGGGTGTTCTTTTGTCAGAGAAATAACAGACTAAATACTTTGTTAAGAAAAATCACACTCCTGAAGACAGGGCTGCTAGCATGTAAACTGCTTTCTGAGAACTACTTGACTGGCTAAATTGAGAAGAAAAGATTAAAGAAACCTTTTTGAGCTATTAGTGGAAAACTCAGAACTAATACCTGGCCAGTGCTGCATGGGACTCAGACATGCCTGCTACTCCGGCAACGGGGGTAACCAGAGGGGCTACTTACTACAGGGGGTTGCTACATGACTGCCAACCGTGTGAACTACTAGGGTTAAATTACTTTGTTTTGTTTTTAAATTGAGAAAAACATCATCTGGGGATTTTTTTTTCTTCTTTTTCTTTTTTAAAGACAGAGAAGGAAGAACTGGATTATAGTCCCAAAATTTTCTCCAGGTGAATGCCAAATCTCAGAAACCACAAAGCAAACACAAGGATGCCAAGGCCTATTAACCATAATTCAAATATTTTTCCTTTCATTTTTGGGATTGGCAGTCGTGTTCAGAAGATGGGGCATTTACACTTCAGACTAAAGAAAGCAGTTGTGCCTTATCTCCAAAACTGGGTAACGGGCTCCTTTAAAAGGAGCTGTGCTCTCCTTGGTCTCTCCAATTGCTCCAGCTGCCACTCAGGAAAAGGGACAGAACTGCTCAGGGTTAAAAATCTTCTCCTCTCCCTCCAACCCAAGCAATCAGGAGATGAGATGACATCAATTCAAATTATGGCCCCAAGCCAGCCCCTTAAAAGGAAGCCAGAAGCGTTTCAGGATGAAGATCGCTGGTGCTAGGATCTGGCGGCTGCCCATCTCTCCAACAGCACTCGCTGCAATCCCAGGGCTGTACAAACTGCTCCGCACTGCAGGGAAAAGGGAGTGTCGGGCTGTTCTCATATTGGGCGGATCTAACACTCTCTATCAGTAATTTGGCTGGCTCTTTTCTTGTCCCAGCTTGCTCAGGTTCAGCGAGGCTGGTACAGAGCTGGATTGGAGGTGAACAAATACCCGTGCAATTCGGAGCTCCTGCTTTTGTTCTGGGATGAGGAAAACTGCTAGTTTTCCCACTAGCGTAAGTATGGCCAAGTGTGGGCTGCTGTCTGTCTGATAATGAGTGATTAGAGTTGAGTGTAATGGAAAGTGGAAACCTTTTGTTTTGAGGCTAATTAAAAATTTGATTTATGTCCATTAAATAGGTGCTAGAGCTTCTGGATGCTGGTCAGGTGCCCAAGAAGTTTTGCCAATTTACCCGCATAGTAGCCTACTCTATGACAAATATTCACGCTATTTGTTACAACTGCACATAGTTACTTGGTGATATTACATGCAAGTGGCCAAGGGCTGAGCAGAACCACACTGAGAACCTGTCACCAGGGACTGAGCCTGCTGACAAAAATCAGTGTAATTCCTGTTTCTGCTTCTCTGTGGATTCACATGAGAAAGGGGAAAAAAAAAATCTAACACTTCCCCAAAACCAGGAATCCAGAAGATCAAGCAGGCATTTTTTCCCCACAGAAAAAAAAAAAATCTCTGTCAAATGTTAAATTATATGAAATATTTTAAACAAGTGATTGAAACAAAGCAAATACTCACTGGTGCTTGGAGAAGTTTTGAGTAAGTCCATTGAAGCTTTGTTTTCTACCCAAGATATAAACCTCTGACACCCCGGGGACTGGAAACAGAAAGACTGACAGATTTAACTCTTGCAGCACAAGTGGTTTCACTATAACATGATACTAATACGATAAGACTGAAACCTGATCACAGCGTGACTTTCATACATTAGAATGTGAATCCTGTTACGACCACATACTCTCAATTTTAAACACCAATAGTTAAAGTGACAATTCGTTTCTATAACATATCTGTTAAAGTCTCATCTGAGAGGAGGCTCTTGGTTTATTTATAGGCAAAACAGCTGTTTTCTGCATTCCATGACCTAGGCTGAGGTCTGCTCCAAGTCCTGCATGTACCGAGACAGCCTGGGTACAGAGTTCCCTTGTGTGGAAGCGAAATGTGGAGCTCCTTTCCAAAGCAGCAAACGGTGCCTTTTTCACTGTATGCTGACCCCTCCTATGGAAGAAAATAGCCAGGAAAGCGATGTTCAATCACAAGAAAAGTGATAATTTTGGATGGTGGTGGCAGACTAACCCAGGTCTGGAACATGGGTTAGTTCATTTTAGAAAACAAAGTAGAGAGAGACTTTTCACAGCTACTTTCCTCTCATTTTCCCTCCTGAAATGCTCACTAAATATCTAACAGGCAAAAGCAAATAATAGCCTCCAGCCAAATGAGCCCATTCATTAGATGAGAGGAAGACAGGCTCCTCATCTACACACTGACATGATTCCTCTCACACCAGCTGTGTACCCAGATGCAGTAATTTTCTACTACTGCTCACTCCCATCTATCCTACTACATCCTTAGGTGCAGCACATCCTGCTGTGCATCTGCCACTAACTAATAAGTATAAAGCATTATGTACTTTTGTAAGTTAACATTGAGTACATGAGCGTGTATTAGTACAAACAGGCAAAAAACTCCAAATGTTGTTGCATACACAAGTACCTCCTTCGTAAAGATCCACAAGCAATGAACACTTTTTATGTTACCTATATTTCTTCTCAAGTGATATTATTCATTGCAACTATAAGTTTCTGGCTCAGTCTAAACATTTATTCTTATACAGATTCACTCTCAAATCTTAGCATTGAAATAGTATACACTTCTGCCCTTTCATATTTTTAAGTTAATATCCTTTCAGAGGAGTTTTGCATCACTTATTTAGATTCATTATTGCTTTGCTCTCTTAAAATCCACTTCTTATTTTTTAATATATAAATGGGGTGTGTGTGTCCTGTTCTGACGTTATCAACATTTTGCCAAGAAGCAGCAGCCCATATCTGCAATCTTGCCACCAGTCTCATGCTGGAGGAGAAATCAACGTCTTACTCTAGATTGCTTTGCCTTATACACATAGTCAAACAAACAAACATAAACAATTCCTTCTCCCAGGAATTCCAGTCTAGTATCTTCACCTAGTTCCCAAAGGCCAAATGTGAATCAAGATTCAAAGATGAAGACAGAATAAGATTTCCTGCTACTTTGGTTTCAGACCAAACCTCTACAGTCACGAATAATCCCAAATAAACCGTCAGCACAATACGTCTTCCCAAACCATTTACGCACATATTAAGAATGTGAAAGACTAGTTGCTGGCCAGCACGATTTGGACTCTTCACATGCATTTGGCAATACCTGTCAATCCAATTAAATCTGCTCTGTAGTTTACAGAGGCACATAAAACTCATACAAAGAAGCACAAAATGATACACACACATTCAAGTATTAACACAGATTTAAATAATCAGTTTAATTAAGCCAGGCAAGTTTAAGCACAGACAAGCCCGGCAGTGTCTTTCCACTGAATACATGTTAAAAAAAAAAAGATTGGGGGGAAAAACTCACTAAGTTTTAACTCTTTTCTTCCCCCTTCATTGCCCAAACATACTCATCCTGTTGCTCAGATAGCGTGCGTGATTTGCACTGAGCCACTTAGATATTGCAAAGTAGCTGTTGGATGGGTTTGCTGTAGGCGTTTTCCTACAAGATGTCATATCTTCCTACACGTAGCCAGCACAGCCTTCACTACTACTCAGGGCCTTCTTGCTTTGACAGCCAGCAGGTGCTTTAACTACTGGCTGGGCTAAGCCTGTACTAAACTGAACAGGAGACTGAAGCAGTCCCCAGCTGGCTCCAGGACCGATACCACAGGCAAATGACTGACAGCCAACTTTTCACAGCTCTCCTCTTACCTTCTGAGTGTCACTCTGCTGAGCATAACCTGTGCAAAGAGTAGGATGTGGCCCCACAGTTTTTAAACCTCAGTCTAATCATACATAGTATATCCAAACAGGAGCTCTGTATGTCGTTTTCTTCTCTTTGTTTTCTCTGCTTTCTCGAAAGCTGTAACCAACTACTTGGCTCTTTTTCCGTGTGAGGCTGCCAGCTTCTATAAACAGAGCCAAAACCTGGCAATCAGTATGCAGAATTCTGGTTGCAATATCCCTGCTTTGCTGTCTATTTTTGTAGACACTTACTTCAAACACTTGCAAGCCAAGGGTATTTTCCTTTGGTGAACTAGTTCATCTTAAAGGGAAGATAAGATAAATTCCTTTAGAAAACATTCCAACTGTCCCTCAGGTGATTTGTACTACATGAAAGAGACTTAAAGGGAGTTTTTCTCTCTGTCATTGCCAGATTTGCAAGTCAGTATTCTGCACACAAAAAACATGCTAATTTATTCAGTTCCCTTATCTTCCTCCTTTCACTCTCTCAGCTGATACAAGGCATGCCAAGTTCACCGTGCTTCCCTAATGCTGCACTGCTGTTCACTTACTCTTCCAAAGGGAACATTCTCTGCGTCTATTTAGCAAGATGGCTTTTAAAAATAGGAACACAAAATCCAGTACTGAGTTCAGGATAATTATGGGAGATACAGCAGGTGCAAGTATTCTCTTACACAGCATTTTCTGATGATATGTCAAAGAAAAACTTTACTTGCAAAGGGCTTAGAGGGACTTTTCAGGGTACTTCTGTTGTACAGCTTTTGAGAACGATAGTAAACAGCCTACTGTAAATAAGTTTGGCCAAGCTAGTTAAGTGGAAGTGTAATTTCCAAGTGATGTTCAGCCTGCTTGATAAGCCAGCCAGCATTTTTCACTCCAAAAATCCACCAGGCTCCCATCAGATGAACAACCTAGATTTACATCAACAGAGTACTCGGCCCAGACTCAGAGCATTTAGACTCCTAATTTCTCCCAGGTTTAGGAGTCAGGATCTTAATTACTTTGCTGAGGCAAGTGCTAGGTTTTTGCTACAAGGCCTTTGAAAGCTACTGCTTTAGTCACTGCCTGAAGGGAGACAGAGCCAGCTGGGAGCAAGGCCATAAGCTTTTTTTGGTATGACGTAGCATAGGAGGGACTAAGGGTTCCCATGACAGATCTACCATTCAAAGGGAAACTATCACCATTTCGCACCAGCACCCAAAGTCTGTAAATTCATCCCAGTGTTTTCTGAATATGGAAAAGCAGGGCTCTGTCATGCGTAACAGTTACTTGGGAAGACAAACGCCATCACCTCAAATACCACCGCCCCTCTTCCCCATCCTTCCTCTTTCCCCAGCCCCTTATAAGCTGAGCACAACATCAAATGGTATGGAACATCCCTTTGGTCAGTTTGGGTCAGCTGTCCTGGCTGCGTCCCCTCCCAGCTTCTTGTGCACCCCCAGCTATCCCACTGGCAGGGCAGTGTCCGAAGCAGAAAAGGCCTTGACTCTGTGTAAGCACTGCTCGACAAGAACAAAACCATCTCTATTATCAACACTGTTTTCAGCACAAATCCAAACCCACCACCTTCAAAGGCAATACTCCAGCAAAAGTCACCTGATGACTCTTCATATGCATCTTACGTCCTGTCTTGATGTGCACTACAAAGAACACTAGTGCTGGAAGAATTTGTGTGCGCTTCATGTGTACTAGTGAATTTGTTATACTGTTCAAAAGGCTCACAGATAGCTATAAGCAGCAAAAGGCTTCTGGGTGAAAAAAAAAAAAAACTTGAGAAAGGGGAAATGATTGCCTACTGAAGTATGACAGACTTTTACTGTAAAATAATAAAGGTGCCATTTTCAAGTAACAGAATAGTACTTCAGAAGAGACTATAAATGCTATAAAAGACTACTAGAAAGAAAAAAAAATAATAGAAGTTTTCCCAAGTGTCGACAGTGAATATAAGTCACTCAGCTTTTCCTTACAACCTCGCCCTTACCGTTTTATTTCCAAAGACCTCAGAAACCTTCTTGATTCAACATTTTAGGCACAAACATCTCATCTATTACAGCACAATAAAATACCAAGTCTAAATCAAGCTCAGTTCCATTTATTTTACTATCAGGTAGGACAGTGCTGCAAGCTAACAATTTAGAAGTTTTGGAACCAAGACAATGCCTATTTGTAAACAATTATTAAATGCAACCTAATTATGTAATTGTTTCCACAGTTTTCTGGAATGCAATCTGTCTACTTAGACTTCACCCCCCCAACTGTATCAAGTACTAGGAAGTTTTTAGTGTCATCTTTCAACCAAGCAAACTACACCAAAATAGTGCCAAACTACAGATTTCTTTTTTTTTTTTATGACGGAATGATTTAGGCACATGAGTGATTTTCTAATTCCTGGTGTTTAAAATATTCTGTTGAACTACCCAGAATTCAAGAAGGTTTAGAGATGCTGTATTGACTAATGCTGACAAAGGCAAAAAGCCAAAGCCACTGCCTCTAGACTTCAGAAGGTCAAATGAGAATAAATGCAGCCAAGAATTAGCCCAGAAATTTGGAACTACAAGATGTGCGATCAAATCTTAGCCTCATTATAGCCATTATAACCAAACTCCTGTCAAATGCCTTCAGCAGGTACAGGGGGCTCATCTTTCCTCCAAAAACATCCTGCTACAGGCACAGAACACTCAAATTTCCAGTGCTGCAAAGTACTGGATCTCAAATCCAGCAAAGCAAATTACTAAATAGTTTTTCAGGACCGCTCTGCTTAATGTTGGCAGCCAGCATGCCTCAGGTATCTGACATTTCTCACTCTCATTTCCTTATTTGACTTTGCTGACCCCAATTGTGATATGGTGAATCACATCTTGTCCTCAGGCACTCCAGTTCTACCCAGTCTTACTCTCACGGGCGTCCTCACTGAGGCTGGGGGATTTATTTAGAGGCACAGGAGTTCAAAGAGGTTTTGCACCTTTCTAATGAAAAGAGATTCACTGTAACCTGCAGGTAGGCTCTGATCAGCAAGACAATTCTCCTAAAGCTCCCGGCCTGCTTCACAGACCACTCATGCTGTGAACTTGATTGATCATTTTGTTGGCAACCTGAAAAGTTTGTATGATTAGAAGTTCTACTCAACTATTAAGACAGCCAATGGACAGAACCAACCCCAAGAACTATCAGAATCCAGTTTCAAGAGAACTCACAATTTATACTGTTAGTCTATCAACAACGAATACCAAATATGAATTTCATGTGCATGTTATTGAAATAACCTGTTAAGCATTAGTATACAGACAGCAATCAGTGGCTTCAGTGATATTTTCTCATTCTAACACATCTAGTGGAAGCTTGATATTGTTTTGCTAGCTAGACAGTGAAGCCTCTTGTGTTTAAAAATAGCAGTAGAAGAAAAATACTTTGATTCCTCAGCACCAAGTGCTCAAGGTTGTTTACAAATAATTGATAAAGCCTAACAACCCAGCATGATACCTTTCTATTATTTCCCAGCAGTTAATGCCAACACTTTCAGAAGCAGCTTTTTGTTGGTGTATTATTTTTTCATCCAGCTTTTACAATCCATTGCTGATACTTGTTTTAGACACTTAAACAGAAGTGACATGTATGCAAAAAAAGATTCGCCACATAAATTTAGGTGCTCAAAGTGAGTGGAACCCTCTGAAATTTTGGATGTAAAGGACCACCACATGCTTACAATGCTATTTAGAATCCTTACTGTTGCATTTTCAAAATACCATTATTCTGCTCCTCTATTCTATAGTGCCTACTACACCTTAAGCACTCAAAATAACAACCGACAGTATAAAGTATTTCCCCAAACAGGTGTTATTTCAACTATTCAAAATTCCTTTAAAGACTATCCAAAGGCAACTCTGCGCTTTAAAACAAAAAGTGTTTTTCAGAAGTATTTCAGTTGACAGCAGGAGAATGATGTTCTCCAAAGGGGATTTAGCCTTTCAGCAGATGGTGTTCTGTTAAAACAGAGCAGGAAGGACAACATATGTAATGATCTTTACTTTGTTGCCTTTCTTCTTACAAAA
Organism: Aramus guarauna; assembly: GCA_013400195.1. Lineage (NCBI taxonomy): Eukaryota > Metazoa > Chordata > Aves > Gruiformes > Aramidae > Aramus > Aramus guarauna. Next base: position 232,675 of record VXBL01005755.1, on the reverse strand, counting down.
CCTTAGTCCTATCTAAAAGGAAAGTCAGATTTGCACAAAAGGCTTAATACCTCACATTAAACTAGGATAAATTATACCGCCTGCCAAGCAGCCACAGTCAAAGGAAGTTTGCGCAATGGATATCACCAAACAAAACCGAAAGAATATGCTGTCAAATTGCTGCCCTTGTTGAGGAAAGGAGAGCAGTGCAGATGGCATTTCCCCAAACTCACCCTCAGCAGACGCCTGGTGCAAAACACCGAGGCCATGGGAAAGGATCCTGAGGCTTTGGGCGCTTTGGATCAACCCTATGAGACTGAATTACAAAGGAGGAGTTGGGCCATGGCTTCAGCTAAACACCAGTGACAGGTAAACACTCCCAGGCTGTTGTGGTGACTCCTCACCTGCAACAAGCTCTGCCAAAGAGTGTCAAGAGAGGACTGATCTGCTTCCACAGCCACGTGATACTAGAGGGGTAATCCCTGTCCCTGCAGAGATATTCCCATAGCCTATCCTAGCGCTCAACTGAACAGCAAAACACACCTTACTTACTGTGCTATTTCAAAAACAAAAATGACAACATTCATGCAGCCTAAACCAGAGCAACATCTGTAATTTGTGGCATTTCAACACAATGGACTTACTGCCAGACTGAAAGGCACTCAGCTATGTGACAGGGAGCAGGAGCCAAGCAGACTGCAGCACCACGCGGGGAGGATACCGGTGCAGGACTGCCCCTCTCTCTATGCCAGAGCTGCTGTAGGTGAGAGGGAGGAGTGTTCCTTCCTAGGTGGTCCAGGAGAGTGATCTTAAGGGGGTAACTCAAAAGCAGAGGGAGATTAACTAACTTGTTTGTGACTCAACAACGCAGAAGAGCGGCCAGACCAACATCATATCCATTACTCTATTCTGCTGCAACATCTGCCTGTGACAAGATATGTATTGCAAGTTATGATGAGCAGTGTTTGCATTATCCTTGCCAAATTTAAAATAAAAATAATGCAGAGCAAAGCGAGTTGCCCCTAATAAGAAAAATAAATCATCCAAACATGAACACTTCAAGGTCTGCATTCTGACATCACATGCCAGGTTTCTAGAATAAGTGTCATGATGTATCAAAGAAGCATTTCCTTGAGCCACTGTACCAGCAGTCACCAAGATGTCTAGTATGTGAACCACAGTGCTGAGAGAGAGGAGGTATAGCAGGCAAAAGACAGCATATACAACTTCGTACCGTACGCTGACAAATAAGAGCTGGTCACGTCCTCATTATTGAAGCAGACAGGATCTTAAATCGCACATGTGTCCTCAGAGTACATATGCTTTTTAGCACCAGCAGAGAAGACAACTGATATATACGCTTGTCAGCAGTTTTAATGCAAAAAGACTCAAGAATGTTATGAACAACTAAACCAGATGATACAGAATTACTGCAAGTATATGAAAATGTGGACACTCTACCATTGGTGTAAATCTCCAAATTCAGATCTTTCTTCCTGCCCAACAGTTAGTAATGAACCAAAAACATTGCAAGATTTCCCCCTCCCAACTGTTGCATTCGCAGCAGTAGACAAACATCAGTTTAAGCTATATTGCCAGCAAATATATTTTTCCCAGATGCTCTGCTTATTTTCTGAATAACCTCTTAAAAACAAACAAACAGAAAGGAGGACTACATTTTAAGGATGAATAAGCAAGCCATTATTATTATTATTACACAGTGTTCTTATGTCCCACTGATGAGGGTAAAAGCCAAATAATTTCCATGGAGAAGGAAGAGAACTAATAATACACTTTTCAGCACTTACCATAAATATAATTTTTATTGCACTGATGGAGAAAAGCAGCAGATTTCAGAGCACATAATGGAAGGCAATTTTAAAATCTGTTTTAAAAAGGGGTGATGTGCACAGATATTTGTACTTGCAAGCCTCTCCACACTAGCATCAAGCTATTCCACTCAAAAAAGCAGATCCACTTCCCTTGCTCATCATCGCTGTGCTTTCACATACTTGCTCAAAGGCCAGTAACCTTTTCACTGGGCGTAGAGTTGCAAGTGAAAGACATTTGTCTGATCTGTCCTAGGTTCACGATTAAATTCAAGTGAGGATTTTTGGAAAAGTTTCTGTGACATTCCCATTTGCTTTCAGATTTAACCAGGGATCTAACTGGAGCAAAGGGAGTTTTCAAGGACTGGCCCCATTGCCACTGAGGAAGGAAGTGGACTGGCTGTGACTCTGCAGTTTAGATGCTACACTGCTCTTGTTTACCGCTCGGCTTTGTACCTGCAGGAAGAGCTGGAGGCCAGGTGCAACTAAAAGTAGTTCTAACCCACCCGTTCCTCCCACAATTGCACCTTTCACGGAAGATCCTGTGGAAGGAGGAAGAAAAGAGCAGAGAAAGACAGATGCCAAGAAAATAGAGACATAGACATATTCTTTTCAAGCATTCTACCACACAATGTATCTAAAAAACGTACCTCACCCCCACTGCAGCTCTTCCTACCAAATGCAATCACAAGTCTTACCTTTACAAAGATTAATTGTGCAGCACAGCTAGAGTCTGAACTCACAGCATCCTCACATCCAGGGGTCTCTATACTTACCACTGAACTATGCAACAGGTTCATCGTCCTGTCTCCTCCCGAGCAGTCTGAAAGTAAAAGATCTGTGTAAACTCCTACAATAAACCAAACTGGCTCATTACAGGCTTGGTAACTTATAGACTGTTGCCATCTCTACCATTCCACCAAACATAGTAGTTACAGAAAAGTGTCAGGAAAATAAATCCCAATAGCTACGAAAGCTTCTCCTTGTACCCACCATATGCAGTGCTAGGGAAAAGCAGAGGGGCAGTGTCAGACCCCCTGACAAAGCTACTGGCACTTGGGAACCAGAGCACCCCGTGCTTATGGCTGCAGCCAAAGGGACTGTGGGGACACAGGAGGCAAAAGGGAATGAGACAGAACTAGGAAAGATTGAAAAAAAAAAAGCAGGGAAAAAGCTTGGAAGAGAAAAGACAGGTGAAAAAAATCAAAAGAGTGACCACTATAAAGCAAACAAGTAACTGAGGGGAGAGGGAAAGAAATATGAGGATGAGTAAAAAGGCAGACTCTGGAAAAGACTAGAGAGCACCACAAAAGGAAATAGTAGGTCAGAGAACAGAGAAAGAGCAGACACAGGAAGTTCATGTTTTTGTTCGGGTTTTACCGAAAGTTTGGTTTTCTACAGTGACACTGATTGTTGGTTGGTTTAGTTGCTTTAGTAAAACAAAAAGAAAACAGAAAATTCCACAGTTGCTTGAATCAAAAAACATACAGAATAGAAGGGGAACGACAAACATTTGAATTATTTTGGCAGAAACTCAACTGGAAAAAATTTAGTCCAGTCGATGCTTTCATTTTTAGGAACAATGATTTTAAAATTCTGAGAGATTTTTCTTATTGGTACTTTATTTCAATTCTTTGTTGGGAGAACATCTTGCATTGATGTATTTGATCATAACACTAGAGCTTTTTATCACTTAAGACCTGTTAATACTGTAACAGTAGTTGTGTTCCAGTATTTGGTAATTTAAAACTTCAAATTGCCTCCACACTGAATGCATGACATCATCTGTCAGCCTGAATTAATTTAGAACCAGGTAAAACTGACTTAAAGCTTATGTACAGGGCATGGTACACACTCAGGCAAACAGCATGGAGTATGCTTTCAAATATATTTGACCATATAAGCACATAAACCACCAATAAAATTATGATATATGTTTTTCCTTCATCTAAATCAAAGACAAAAGTCAACAATATTGTACCTCAGGTTTTGCAAACACAAAACCCAAAAAATAAACATTCTGAGTTTCCCAACATCAGCAATCAGAATTTGTCTTTAATTAACAGTTATAGAAAATAACGTTTTATACATGTGTAGCTATGCACATATGTAGATATTTTCTATTCATATAGCCCATAGTCCCAAGCTTTTCAAAGAAGGAAACGCCTTTATAAGTAACAACCATTTAATTTACTGTTTGATAAAACCTGAACTACAATGTTATCTCTCACAACTGCTAGCATCTTTTTTATATGTATGTAACTATTTTAGTAATTTCACCCTGATGAAATTATGCTCATCATAATATGCTAGCAAATGCACTGAAAAGCAAAGCAAAAGTAACTACCTCTTAAAAATGAGGCCTCTTCCCATCACCAACTGTTGATGTTTCCTTGAAGACTGGGCAGGTGGAAGCTTAATTTGGCTGCAATTTTTGTGCACTAAGAGCATCTATTGACTGCAAACAGGAACAACAGGACCTAAAACATAAACCACAGAGAGCACAGAAGAATCAATACCTGTGCAAAACAGTGGTTGATTTAAATGTAACGAGCAATACTTTTGCATAATACTTGACCGGCAAGAGAGAAAATATGACTGTAAGAGTGTCCTGTATTCCTCCTCTCCATGTAAACTCCTCAGTACTTTAAGTACAACCCTGAAGAAAATTATAAACTATGGAACTCTGCTCAAATGTCATACAATTTTTTTCGTTCTAGAAAACTATTTATATTGCCCCGCACATTAGGAAGGTCAATACAAGACGGAATTTTTTTTTTTTTATTGTGGGAACTACACTTTCATTGTAGGGTTGGCTTCACATACAGTTAAGTCAAAAAAATGTTACATGTGAGTTTCACAAGAGATACAGTTCATAAATATTGTTTTTTTAAGCTTGCACGATGATCAGTGGTGCACACTGTGAACCCCAGCACTAGGGAATTGTGCCTTTTTTTATTCGTGCCAACGAGATATGCAAGAGAAAACAAAAATGTTTTTCTATATGTAAAAAACCCCAGCAAGATAGCTCTAAAACATGACAAAACAACAAAATCCTAGCTGCAGCTAAAATATGAGATGAAGTTAAACAGGAAAAAAAGCAGAAGAAATCTAAATCTTCCTATTTGAACAAGCAATCCTGTCTCTACTTTTCACCTGCCAGCTCCAGCTGTGCACAGCAATTAAACATGCTATACTCACAGGCTGGCGCTATTGTCTTGCAGGACTTTTGTTTAGTCTGTGGTAGATGGCTGCATTTAAAAATAATAATAAAAAAGAACTTTGTATTATCAGAACTCATGCCAAGCAACTCTAAAGAATTTTGATGGCTCTTTCATTTCACATGGGGCTCTAATCTGCAACAATTACCTTCTTCCAGCACATGTGTGTTCCTTCTGTGACTGACAGGGAACGTAAAAGCCAGGATAACTGATATTGGCTACAAGCCACTTTGATATGACCTTTTCACTTAACTATTTACAGCATTGGCCACTCCAGAGGTTTATTTCTCAGTTCCTGACTTGGGCAGAATGCTTATAGATGTGGGTTGTTCATTTTGTTTTGTTTTGTTTTTTCCTGCAATGGATTGAACCATTTATTTCTGCTCCCTTGATTTCCTAGACAATTGTATTTGTAGTTGACTCAAGCACACTCCATGGGATCAACAAAAATAGTGAGTTACACATCTTGTTTGCATATTATTTCACTTTACAACTTATGAATACCAGGTACAATGTAACACATCTGGAACAGAATTAACATGCTCCAAATAATGTAGGATTCTTTGCAAAAAAATTCTGCCTGCATTCAAAAAAAAAAAATGTATTCAAATATATGTCTTCCTGCAAATATGTCAGTCAAAGAAGGGCAGGTGAAGGAATCTCTCCCTGCAAGGCTGGCACAGCTGAGCATGTTTCTGGGGAGCAGGGCCTTGCCATGCGGCGTGCAGACAGGGTGCAGCCTGGGGTTGTGCCTCAGCCCCACTCTGGGCCAGGCACACTGGTGGGCAGCTCACCTGTGGGTCAGCCTGGCCACGTCAGAGACCTGGAGTGGGACAGGGACCACGACGGCCCTGTAAACTGCTCTGCGGGCTTCTCAAGTACCAGGGGACCAACGTGGGAGTCTGAAATGGGACCCAAGAAAGAGAATTGGTGCTTTTTCATGAATTAGAGCAGTGCTCATCCAGCCTCCAGTCCTGCAAAGCCATTGGCTTCATGGAGGAACAAGGATGCTCAGCGCTTCAGTGAGGAACTCAGTACCTGGTAACATAAGGGCCCTACCTCTGCGTGAGCATTCAAACAAACACCCTTACTTAGATGTGCAGTCTTTGAAACTGCACATCTAAGTGGAACTTCTTGTGGGAGTGTGTTCCTTTAACTAAAAGAATATTAAGAATGGCAAATATTAAAAACTTTAAATCCAGTTCTGCTCACAGTAAAAGTGCTGATATTGGAAACAATACACTCGCTCTGGATATATTCTCAAGAGCAATGCCCTGTGTATAATGATCACAAATATGCAACACTGGGTGTGACGGCACATACTTGTGTTTTGATTTGTCCTTGACTATCTGGGAAAAAACACTGTAGTATTCTGTGCCATTAGTCATCTCAGAAGTGACATATCTGTTAGCACAAGAAAACTCAAGCCATACAAAAACTACTACTAGTAAAGAGACCCGGAATGAACCTACAGTTCATGTTATGAAATATGTTTATAAACTACATGAGCCCCAGTTCTCAATGTGGAAGTAAATTTCTCATTAGGTTTGCAGGCCAACTTTCAAAATTACAGAAAGGGTAAAACATTAAGCAGCTAATAGAGTCACATATATATGTGTAATGGACGCCTCATGTCATCAGTATTTTTCTCCCCCTCCATTGAACTTTATCCTTTTGCCTGCTACTTGAAAAGAACTAAAAATCAAAGGATTGAGAGTTGATGTCCAAATTCACTCGTTCTCTCACCAGAGACTTGTGTATAAATGAAGAGCTAGTAACAGATCGCATCTATTTTGACAAAAATAATGGCACTTTTCCTATGTTTATAATAACCAATTGTGAGAGAAGGCTCAAAAACAACAACTCAAACCTACAAAACCTACAAATAATTTTCAATGTGGCCTATAATCTAGGTGGAAATAGTGCAACTAAGTCCTTACACAAGTGCACGTCTTTCCTTGTGCCATCACCACTCCTGTGGGTATCCGTAATCATCACCAAACCTCATTTGCAAGTCCAAAAAAAAGTCTACACATGTTGCCCTCACAGCATGCAAACCAGGTGACAGGGTAAGAGCTAACAGAATTGCTCTTATTACCAGCAGAGGAATTTGTGAGGAGACTAGGAGTTAAGATTTGTATGAACTACTGCATTAGTTGGTGACATCTGCAATTACTTTTTTCTTATTCTGGCTGAGATGCAACCAATTGTGTCAGAACTATGCTGCAGTCTGAGTCAAGCAAAGGAGCAAAATAAATTAATTGCAGGATAATGTGAACAAGCAGCAACATTCAAAGCTGGGTGGCACAGGCACCCTAGCACTGTCGCAGATCACAATAGTTATTGCTCATCTGTAGTCTTAATGCTCTGCAAGGACCCCAGTTTACAGCAAGTAATTTACCAAAGCAGAAAGATCCCAGTGGCTGATCACACTAAGTGCATGCATTCCACAAGAAACACACAGAAGCACACAATCACCTTAAAATCCACTTTACCTACTAGGTCAAAACATTACTTTGATGTTTAAGTATCAGACAACCCCCTAACCTACTTTGGAAGTGCCTAGTGGTGCATGTGTTCCAGTTCTACAGGGAGTAAAAGAGAAAGGAAGTCAGAGGTCTGCTTTACCTAAGAGAATGGTTATGGTCAAAGGTAGCACATGGCAAGAGGTAAAAAGACGACCACACATCTTGCACGCTCCAAGAGCATTCACGTAACCGTAGCTTCAGCCACGCGTACATCTGCAGCTCATACTGAGCAGCGTAACGCTACTCGCCTTGCTTACTGCTGCAGAAGAGGCGCCTCTCTAAAAATATTTTTTGAGCCCAGGGAAGAGCCAGGTGATCCTTAAGACTTTGGATTCCCCCCCTACTTCCCAGTCCTATGCTAAAGCCTGCACTAACAGCTCCTTTCTGAGCAGTGAATGTAACATTGTCACACCCCTCAGCAAAAACAAACCTCACAGGATTTGGAGCCCTGAGGGGAAGATACTGAAAATTTTATTGTACTTTGCTCCTTTCTGCAATGAACAACAGGCCCGAACCTCCCAGTCATTTTCCCTGAAAGGTGACTTCAGCAGCATGGAATCGTTTTTTAAGGTTTAACTCCAATGATGGCTCTCAGAGCCTAGCTGGGATGTAAGCATATTTCAACTTGGTCAGCACTTTCCACAGCAAATTTAATAGAAGTTTGCCTCATGCTAAAAAAGAAAAAATACTTTTTCCTATTCTTTCCAGTAATATCCACAGCATGCCAGGCAGTTTCTACACACCCTGCTCTTGCCTTGAAAAGTTCACAATGCATGTGATGAAAGGACATGGGACAGGCACACCCACACCACTCGCCTAAACAACACACACCCCCACAAAAAGTTTGTCTGGATCTTGTGGAATTCTTTTCTACCACATGGAGTGGTACCACTATGGTATCCCACTCGCCTGAGCAGAGGGATTCTCGTCTCTGGTAGACGCCAAAATAAGATGGGACAATTCTGTTGTGACTAACTGTCACAAAGATGATAATTATTCTGCCAAGTTTCAGTCATCATTAGTCAGGTCCCTCACCTTCAACAACTCCACTAAAATATTCTTCATTGCGATCTATTGTCTGGGCAAAGAAATTAAGAGACAAAATAAGTTAATCAATGCAACAATGTGAAGGAGAAGTGAGTACTCACACAAGTCATCAAGTAGAAATTGTTCTGTCCTCCAACTTTTCAAGATGAATTTAACATAGCTTCGATCCCCCCTCTCCTACTCTATGTTTTTGTTGCAAAGGGAGCTAAATGAAAGTGTCTGACACATCTAAGTGACCAAATCCTTTCTTTAAACCAGTTTGAATATATTACTTGAAATTTGTAATGTAAACCAATCTTTCCTAGAAAAACTTAACATACTAATTCAGACACCAACGCTTCCTCTCCAACAGCAAGGTAAGTATACGCAGTGACTTGAGACTGATTTGCAGAGTTTGTCATAATTCCTTCATAATGCATGACAGTTCATAAAGAAATAGGATGAGCAATTTCCCCAGAAAAATATTCTCACTGCACTTTGGAGATGATGTGAAATATTATATGTTTATCCAAATGAAATAAAACCTCTGAGCCTTTAGAAAGAGGGTTCTTGGTAGTGAAGTATTGATAATGCTGAAATAGATGAACAAATAGCTGTCCAAATAACCATATCAAGATGCATTCCCATTTGCTTAGTAACACTGCAAAAAATCTGAATCTAAACACCATGAGGCAAGAACCTGACATAAATCTCTCCTATGCGGGTAATAATATAAAAAATTGCCTCAGTTCTAAACAGATTGTCATATGAAAAGTTTTAAAGGGAAATTACACTGTTTAATTTAATCTGTATTCCCCTCTCAGAATTATATTAGGATATTAGTCCAGGAGTGAAAGCGAGATCCATGACAATCCTAGAAGCTCAAGATTTCTAGAAGTCAAGCATGAACAGTTTCATGGTAAAATGATGACAGTTTCTTCATCTGTTTGGATGAAAGAGGTGGCTCACAATGTGACTTCATCAGAAACTGTCAGGTGATTTTAGGCCAAGAATAACAATTTGTTTCAAGGAAATTCTTTTCCTTATTTATGAGGAAGAAATGCATCAAATGACAATAGCAGGGTAGAGCTAGGACTCCACTGTCTGCTAGCAGATAGATGACAGCTGTAACTAGAGGGAAAGTCACCTTGAAGTGTAATGCAATTCCCAGACCATTCAAGGTCCAGGAGAAATCCATTTACAGCTAAGAACTATATAAATATCACATGCAAGAGAATGCCAGGACAGTAACGTGAGAAGGTGAGAAAGGAAAATGGATTGGTAAGAGAAGGGAAATGAGGAAATACAGCTCAGGGATTCTTTGGTGAGAAGAAAAAAAGTCATGAATGAAGCCTGATGTGGGGCACTATACTTTGGGATGTTCCTCAGAAGGCCAGGGAAGAGAGTACAACATTGCCTGAAGTAAAAGAAAAGAAAAATGTTGTGCTTTTGGCACTTCAAGATTTCAAATGGAAACCAAATCTAATAGAAGGTATAGTAAATTTCATCTTAAATAAGGGACTTAGCAGGAAAAATTATAAATGGTGGTATAAATGAGAACAGAAGCTTTTCTTCAATAACTAGACATTTAGCTGAATAATCCCTGAGGATTCCTCCAATCCCAGATAAATTCTTGCCTGGCCCAAATCAGAGTACCCTTCAAACCTTATTTGTACCCTTCTGAGAAGTGCTAATGGGCCACAGCAGCTGCTAGAGGGTTCAGGGACCTTCATCAATGCTGTTTCAGATGAGCCTCACCTGACATGAAATATGGGAAAACAAGAAGGAAAAAAAATAATAGTATATTCTGAGAGAACACTGCATTAGCTCCTACACTGCTTCAAGACTTACTCTGTCCTAATTACTGAAGACTTTTGCCTGCTTCCATAAGTGGATGCAAACCTAGACGTCAGCTGAGAACTGGATGGGTACAGCAACCCCCAAAACTAGAATATGCAAAAAACATCCTCCAAAGTTAAGGTAGAGCAGTGTTATAAAGACCTGCCATATGGAGGGGCATCTCTTAATAGAGCTCATCTCACAAGCCACTTCTAAACCCCTGTGAAGCTATCTGTGATTCTACATACTCCTGTGCCAGCATCTCTCATTGCTCTAGGGGAAAAGTGATGTGAGGTAGTCAAGCACCATCACTTAACGCACTAGAGGAAGCCAAAGCAAGGTGACTGGCTGAAAAAAATTCAGACTACTAGTATAGACTACTAGTGAGTGCTTCTCTGACTACCCGTGAGCCACAAAACCACTACGTGCTAGTGTGGTGAATATATAGCAACTGACAACTGAGAGGCCTCTTCCATGCTAAGAATTTGTTAGCAGAAGTTCTAGTGAACTGAAATTTTGAAATTGCCACAAGGAACGATCAAGTCGAAGGAAAATTCCTGCTTCTCCTTCCATAATGTACCATTTTTCAGCCAATTCAGTGGCACTCCAAGCATTTGTACATTAAGATGTTTGCTTGGTTGTAGGAAACTTATGGAACAAAATTCTGTATGAGATCTTATGAAAGAGAAGATGGTATTTACTTTAAAAAAAAAATTTAACTACACTGACCTCACTCACACTCTCACACTTATATACTTACAAGCACCAAGTTTTCTTTATCAGAATATTTTTCAGCTCCAGTTCAGCTCCCCATCTTCTTGGCACCTTATCTTCAGGTGAGTTCCTCCTCTTCATCTGATTGAAATCAAACATCGGGCATTCTGTAGCTATTAACATACTTGTCCTTCTAACCCTTGTTCTGCTGTTTTCCTTTGGCATCTTCACAAACACTTCTTTTTCCCCACACTAGCCTTAATATAGCTCTACATATTTTTAATAAAACGCCCCTCTACATTTTAAGTTCCAGAAACAATTATAGTATTAGAGCTACAAACAATTGTAACTACAAACAATTAGAAACTGTGATATACAACAATCAGCAAATAAATTCTTAAGGTAGTATTTTCAACTGTTCCTTGTTGAAAAAAAAACCCCAATCTTATCTACTTAACACATTTGTCCCTTGGAACAATTCTAGACACTTAACTCTGTGGAAAGAAAAAAGCATGAATAGTATCTACCATAGCTGGCCTCAGTTTTAAAAAGTGTTCTAATGATCACCAACTGGGCAAAACAAGAGATCCTAAGTTTCTTATTAGAGGAAAAAATCAGTTTTGTTCGAAGAATGCACTTCTGCACATAAATTATTTTTGCAAAACTGTAGGTACAATGTGTATCATCTGGATAACAGAGTATTTCATTCATTTGCTCAGTCCAGTTCTTTGTTTTGGTGGAAAGCACTAGAAATTAATTCTATGTGAGGAATAAATCCGTAAACTCTTAAATCCCCAGCAGAGCCAGGAGACAGCAAGGTATACAACAGCACCAATGCTCTGTCCCAGTATGGACACCTGACATGCAGATTAGTCACAACAGGCATGTTTTATTGATTATAGCCTGTCATATGACAGTCCCTCTGCTATTTATATACAATTAGCATCAAGTTTCATCCTGGGCTATTGCCACTTCGGATTTAATTTTACTTGGATCTGACTACACAGTTGCATTCCTTGGTGTAAGAGCTGTTTTCTCTTGAAATTGATGGGATAGGATTTTCAATAAGGGCATAAAAATGCTGCAATTCATAATTTGTGCCTTTAATCCACTGCTTTCAAAAGGTACACATCACTTGTCTCAGGCTCAAAAAAAACATTTCAGGCAAGGGACAGACACAAACTCAGATTAAGGCTTTCTTTAGCTTTCTCACCCATAAAATGAGCTGAAGTTAATACTTCACAGTGTTAATTTGCACCTGCTTTATGGCCAGCTCAGGAGAAAGGCAGGCTAGGCTCTGCCAGAAGCATGAGTAATCTCAACAGAAAATTACATGGGTGGGTCAGGCAGTGCTCTCTCAAAACGCAAAGACCAGGCCCCCTGACTATTAAACCATTTTCTCAAACGATGTCGCATTACTCAGTGCCTGAAAACTCTTGAGAGCTACAGAACACCAGCCCTGTATGGAGAAGAGAGAGACAGTGAAGCCCCACAGGTAGCTGTCTGGATTTCTTCAGAGCTTGAAAACCAACATTTTATGGTGTTCTTTAATGAAAGAAATATGAAAATTCACATTAGTCCTGTGTGACTGTATTTCGATTCAGCCATTTTAGAGCTTGCTAAAGAGCTAGCACACAATACAGTAAAACATCAAACTCCACAGATCTGTAGGTATCAAATACTACAGCTAACAGAAAAGCTTCAACCGGCACTGCCAGTTAAAAGGGAGAGACACAAACCTAAAGGAAATCCAGGCTTTGCTACTTCACAGACCCAGCACAGCACCACGTAGAGTTAAACAAGCTACTTTTAGATACTGTCTCTTCCATATAAACTTCATGTTGGATTTATCAACACGAAACATGTTCGATCTTGCTCTTTTTTCTTCACTGCCCTGCAGTCACCACCACCTAAGTTTGAGGGCATTTAGAACATCATGGGAGACACTGTGACACAATAGGCCCAGGGGAAAGCATATCATATTGCACTATAATATGTTAGTATGTTAGCAGTATAGTGTACTAATGTTTTGTATTTCTACAGGAAGCACAAACATTATGAAACAACTGTATAGTTCAGGGTCTTTCACATCACTGTGATGAAATCCCTAAGAACTACAGGGGTATAGGTAGGGAAGAAGATAAATCTGAAGTGTGAAGACACAGGAAGAAATCTGCGTTGGTCTTCAAGCTTCCTGGCTTGTACATGTATACCGACTGTTTAAAACCAACTCGAGTTAAAAGATACTAATTTTGGACTCAAATGAAATCACAAAGTCATCAGCTACTGATATAGTAAGAGGTAAGAAAATAGAAAAAAGTTTGGGTTTTCTTGGAGTGGGTGTCCCATTTAAAAGACTGAAAGCCTTCCATCTACAGTTTTTTGGTTGGTTTGTTCCCCCCCCGGCCCCCTTTGAGACTGTTACACTAAGCCAGATTTCTTCCCAGACCACTGGCTGACTGTGGAGATAAATTCAAAACAATTTTTACAGTCTCCCGCTGAGACCAACGGTAGATCCCTTCTACCTCTCTCAAGTAGGTCATAGAGTACTTCTAAATCAGTGCCAGTGTGTTACTCTCCATATGCAGCCACTTACTGGCCAGGAACTGATTTTAAGTAAAATCCATAGCCAAAACAGTGTTGTGAACTGCAATAAGCTATGTTACTGCTAGAGATGACCTTCTGCAATCTCAAGGAAAACTAAACAAACAAAACCCCTGCAAGTCATTACCACTCTGCCAGGCTCACGCTAAACAACCTCGTGTACACAGATAGTATCCAAGTTACTCTGAGAGCAGCCTGTGCTAATATTGGCAACTGAAGCTCCATTGAAACACAGTCGTGAGAGAGGTCACACACATCATCTCTGGCAGCATGCAGAGAGTTTGTTGAAAACTGGAGAAGTAACACTCATTTGCATGCTGCCTATTTCTTGCTTTCTCTTGAAAGTATCTAGCACTGTTTAAGCTTTAAGAAACAGACTTTGCTTTTAAACACTCTCAGAGTTTGCCCAAGGTATACTGAAGAGCAGCAAAAGATCATCCTCCCATTTACCTTAATGGAATTACGCATTCAGCTAAGCGGCATGTTTCAATATCACCTCTAAGTTGTACCCTGCAAGTCTGACATATCTCTATTGTCAGTAGATACTACACTAAATTTGTGGGGATGCTACCAAGTGCAGCCAGAACCAAGTTTTCAAAAATCAAACAATAATTTGTGTCCAGGGGCCACAAAAGAGAAGGATAGATCAGATGGAGATTCTTTTTTGCATTTAGCCATCTGGTTGCTGAACAAAAGTTATCTGTCTACGTGACATAACTCGTTGAACTGTTAGATAATGGGATTCCCCACACCACAAGGAAACTTCCAGAGAGGTTAAATGGTATCATTTGTGCCTGGAATTTTTTTTACCCTGTGGGTTTCTCAGAAAGCACACTTTGCTGCATGGACTGAGACTTCACAATGAAGTGTCAAGTGTCATATTTAATTCAGTCTTCATGGAAAAGACTGATTAGGCATTTACTTAAGTAAATGGCAAGAGAGATTCAGTTCAGAATATTATTTTTATCCCTGTTTCACTGATACAGGAATAGAGCTCATGACAAGCAGTCAGCATCCGTTCAAATGGTCAGAAACAAGACTAGAAAGTAGGTCTCAGCTCTTTTTCCATTTGCTCACCTGGTAGTCAACCATGGACCCTACCACTACAGTATGTTATGGAGTAGTTCATGAGGAAGGCCTCTGGCTAAGAATCTCATGGGTAGTGCAGATCATGAATAGTATAGAGGTTTGGAGCTGGATCGATGTCTAGAAGTTCTCTTGTTCCCTTTACCACAAAGCTGCATAGCAATTTAAATTAGCCTAAATTAGCCTGCCTAAAGCTGTCTTTCTGTATTTACTTTAGACTAAAAGCATTGAATAAAAGCATTCAACTAATGTTCGAAATTCTGCAGTTATTGCATATGGTTGTCACTAGTGAGTCAAGTAATTCTTTCCTAAATTCAGTGCTAAGACACTGCCTCTCACAAAGCAGTGGCATGCAAAATAGACACTGATAAATAGTACTTTTCAGTAGTTTGCAAGACATTTGTGGAATATATTCTCAAAACTTGTCTATACAGCTTAATTTTAATGCTTGCTATCAGCTTGTTCTGACCAGTACTGTAAATCACATCTATAGTGATAATCTAGACTGCTGGTAGTTTGAATTGTCTCTACTACATCAGAATATCAGAGTTTAGTCATCAGTTAGTGATACACTTTCCAGATACTTAGAACCATACCTGTATTTCAAAATAAGGAACCAGAACAAAGCCCAGAGCTTGCTTCTACCAGACCCCTTCATGATGCTGATTAAAAGTCACTGGCTATGCCTGACCCTTAATTTATCATCCCCTCAAAATGGGAACAATAAGGACACCGTACCTCATTAACTTAAACTACAGGCTTTTTTTGGCAAGGAAAATAATGTCATAGTATGCCTGTTATAGGTACGTAATTCTGGGCAACACCTGTTAAAATAAGATTTAAAGCATTATTGAAAATATATGAAACAGGTTGATAAGAAGAAACCCATCCTTTCCAAGTAGCCAGACCCAAAATATGCTGCATGACCCCCAGCTCCAGCTACAATCATAACTTGTATTTTGCAAAGTTGGTTTTTTTTTTTTCTATACTTCCTTTTCATTTTGGAGGTTCACACTAGTTAATGAAACTTGTTTGTATCTGTAGCACATTCATTCAGAATGCATTGGGGAATTATTACCTCATGCTGGTCAAACAATTCACTGATTTGTTTACAGAAAAACTGTGCTAAATAGCTGGACTGTTGTCACGACCCTTCACCCAGATCTTTTGACAGCGGTTACTAGAATGTCATGCAAAAATAAATTAAACAGCATCGAACAGGTTCCTACTAAAAGCAGCTAGTGTAAAAGTAGAAAGATAAATTCCGTATTATGCCTAGCAAACGAAGTTCTTTGTCAAACAGCTCTTTCTTGTGGATGAATGACAGTTTTACACTAGCATTTACCACTGATTACCACTCTATATCCCTTTGAAACTCAAATAGCTACAAGCAAATATTATTGCATAACTGTGTAGGCATGCTCTGATACAATACCCAGTAAAGGACTAAAGGCTCTGAAGTCGATTCATAATGAAGCCCATTCCTATTTCTATAGATCATGCCTCATACTGAGTCTGCTTGCTATCATTTTTCTGCAGAATTATTGTGCTTAAGATCATGATAGTTTTCAGTGAACAAGTACTGCTAAAACAAGTGTCTGCAGAATCTGACATTATAAATAGCAGATTTAGATTAAGGTGATTAAAGCAAACTTCCTTTATTACAAGTATGCAACAGATAACCCCAAACTCTCCTCCTCTCCTCAATTGAAAACAGTCCTTTGCGACACCGCTTTCAAGAGCGCTCTGTCTTTTCTATGCTGAAACTCTTCAGCAAGTATCACATTTCCAAAGGACTGGGGCAGTTTTTGCAAGAGAAGTGATCCGCAGCCCGGCTAAGGGCTGTAAATTTCCACTGCCCAGCCTGCTCCTCATTGTGTACCGCCAGCCAGGCCGGCCTGACCTTTCTGCAGCGCAGCCCCTGTCTTTGTGCCGTGTTTATCTGCATTCCAGCAGCCCTCCGCGCTCCCCTCGCAAGGTTAAAACCAGGGGACAAGGAGGTGGAAAGCTGGTGAGAGAAAAAGCAAGTGAAAGAATTTAAACAGGAGATGAAATCCAGAAGTGAGGCGATTTGCTACACAGTTCCTGCTGCAAATAAGTAAGATCGATCCAGTTTCCAGTGAAGTTTGTATTGCGGTTACTACAACGCAAGGAGAATCAGGCTGTTAGCCAGTTATTTTGTCATGACCACAGAGTGCACTGAGAACATGCATCTTTTCAGTCAAATCTCTTACCTAATTGGCACATGTGAACCTGGAACTGATTTTGCAAATTAGGGCCCTGAACACAGAGCCCTCTACTAAGGGGAGTAGAAACGCCTTAAATCCACACAGCTTTTTTTTTTTAAATAACCCCCCATTTACTTTTTTTAAGACAACTTTAGAAGGAACAATACATGTACATCTCTTTCCTGTCCTTCCTACCACCAAGGCTTCTCTCTCGACACGTGAAAAATCCTGTCCTGTCAGACCTCCAGGGAGGGCAGCTAGTGCCTGCCCGGCTGTGCTATCAGCCCCACCACACAGAAGAGGGGCAGAGCCATGGGAATAGCAGGGCTGCACACACTGTTCGTACCACGCAGAGCGCTCCACGCTCAGGTCCAGAGCAAGAAAATCAGATGTCTGCTTTGAACAAATGCTCACTCCTTTGTCATCCTTTACCTTTCCTTCTCTTACCTTCTAATGTAAGCCTTTCTCAAAGGGCTGGACCCTGTGCTAAGCTCCTTTTACCTCCCAGATCAAGGTTGTAAGTTGTAGGAACAGAAAGAAGCCTGACTCAGAGTTTGCTGGGCTTTAAAAGCCAGCTGCCTGCTCCTTGTTGTCTTGGAACACAGAAAGTTCCATACCAGGCATGTGTAAGACCTGGCTATATAAGCAGTAACAGAAGCCATATGAGGTCAAAGGAGGAGCTTAGGATCACTTTTTTTGGACTGATGATAAAAGCAGATCTGTACAGTCAGTACAGAAGGCTGAAAAAAATTCACTTTGGTGGGATGAGGAAGTTTGCTTCGTACTGTCCACCGTATTAGGGAAGACATCAAGACAGAGAGGCAGGTTTGATGCAAGATTTGGAGAGGCTGTCCCTAGCTTGTTAGGCCCTGGAGACTCAGCCTCTGCAAAGCTTAGTTTTAATGACAACAAAGATATAAGACTTTTATACTTTATCACCTTACCATGTCCAGTGTTCTACACCCACTGTGTTTTTGGATAGAAAACATAATCCACAGCAATTAACTCATTGTTATTTTAGTTACAGCAGTGAATATTTTACTCACAGGGAACAGCATGGGACTTCTAGAAATTTAAGGCTCTACCATCCTTTCTCTGGTCAATTAAATTTTCCTTAGGACGAACAACACCTGCCAAAGCCCAGAGTTATATCTGTGATGGAACTATTATAGCCAGAACAACTTTCCTAGTTATTAGTGATCCACAATAATGAATTGACTCTTTCCCAAAAGAAATTATTGCCATAAAACTCAGAACTACTCTCTGCCTTTGATTGTGCTCACCAATACAAAACATGATCATTTCCACCTGTTTGATCCTCTTTCTGAAAAGAGGTCCAGTACTTGGTAGATGAGCACTACACTGTATCACCATGTGAATTTGGAGCATAAATCATAGATCCTTTTTCTCTATTTTACTCATCCTCTGAGGCTCCATAGTCTCAGGAGGTCTAGTGCTCACAGTTGATTCTGTTCTAAGGGCATATTTCTTCTATGTACCCTTCTGCAGATGTTTTTATGGCAATAGCGGACCTTGGGACACTGCTGTTGGAATTAATGAGATCCTGCCAGTTCCTGTCACACGGGCAGCTTGTCTAGGGACAGGTACCACTTTCATATCCCTTTGCTAAAAAAGGAAAGCCCGCCACTGAAACAACAAAATAAAAGATGCCATCAGAAAACAAGGACTTGAGGGTAGGGTTAAGAGTGAACATAAAAACAATACAAAAGAAATATTTACTACCACACTAACTTGAAATGGATGAACTTGCTAGAAACATTCTACCTACGTAGATATTTAGTGTTCAGACAGTGCAACTCAGTACTACTGGCCTGGGAGGACCCCAGGCCTTACTGCAAAATGTTAGCAGCTGGCACTCTCAGCAGGCTACATTGTGGATTTATTTCATTCTTTGTGAGACACTTTTTACCTCTGAAATTATACTTGGCAGAGTTGTATCTGGTTTGGGTTTTTTTCGGGTTTTCTTGGGGGGGGTGTGTGCAGGGGGGATTGCAGAACTCCAAATAAAATTAGTCAGCAAAGCTTCAAAGATATGCCCACTCAGAAGAAAGGATCAGAGGAAGATACCTAGCAGAAGATACACTGTCTGTCTTCGTTCCTAGAATTCCTAAAGGAAGGTCTAAGGATATATACTGCTTCAATTACTGGCTTCTCTAATACTACAGAAACTACTCTCAATCCACCTCTGTTGGGGGCACATGCAAGACAAGTGATACTTTGCACGGACACAGCCCATAAAGTACGGGATTGAGGCATTTCACTCAAAAGGAAGCTTGGTCCGTGTTGTATTAAAGAACCTTACAAATATGTGTACACATAGCATATGTAAACTGTGTGGGAGTTTTGCCAATTATATCCATGACAACAAGACTGAAATGCAGAGGAACAGAAAAAACATTTGCAATTTCGGAAGAAGAAGTGTTATTAGGGAAAAAGCACTCCCCATCTGAAATTAATTCACTGAAAATTAGGTAGATAATGGTTCCTATTAAGTTAAGGATCTTTTCTTGCAAGTGTACTGTGGAGGTATTTGTAAATCCACAGAATTAGACTGAGCTGCATACCCTTTGAAGCTCAAGACGGTAACACCCTCATATAAATTTGTTTAAAAAAATCACTACTTTCGAATAATTGTGATGCAGTAGTACCTACAAGAAAAGGTTTGCATAAACCTGCAAATTTTGGATCACCTACAGCTGTTTCCTCCCAATTTTCAGGAGGCTGCAGACAAAGCATGTTTAATACATTTAAGAAGGTAAAAGTTAGCTTCAAAACTGAGAAGCAGTTTCCAACTTGCCCAGAGTAGTGTTCTTTTCTTCCAGCAATACAAAGTAGGTTAGAGTTAGATTCCTGCCCAAAACAGCTAAAATACTTCCCCCACTGTACTGAATCTAACCCAAATTCACAGTCAAAATTTACATATTACAAAAAGCATTCAAATTTTAATGAAACTCATTAAAGAGAGGATAAGAAGGAAGTGGGAGTTAGGAGCTTCTGGTTTAGACAATGAAAAAGTGAGATGTGCCAGAGTCCTACTGGAAATATGTTTTCAGCCTTGCTACTGGCTGGAGCTAGGGACATGGAGCTTCAGTCTTGCCTCTCTCAGGCTGTCAGGTACAACCTGGTATCTTTTCCTCTAACAAAAATAAAAAAAAAAACTTCCTAGCAAATTCCAGCAGACTTTGAAGGGGAAAGTATATAAAGAAAAGTTAAGATGACTTATACACAGGAACAAGAATGTTGGAACCTGACTGACTTCAAACAAGTTACATGGACAATTATATACTTCACTCATATGAGTCACTGCTCAAGTCACAATAATAAACTATTTTTTTCCAATGAAAATTTATGTTAACTGTGCACTTACTACAGTTAATTTTCCCAGGCACAACAGTCACAAAGAAGCATCTACCTGCAAAAAAACAAAAACAAAAAAAAACAGAAAAGCTGAATGTTTTAATACCTTTCTATATTATTGTATTTAATACACCTTTTCACACCTAGCTAAAATCCTGCCCTTCTGAAATCAATACCCTTTTTGCTTAAATTGATATTTGGGCTTTAAAATGCAATCTAACATCAACTAATTTACTATATTAATTTTGTACCCATGTTTGTAGCAAGTAACATATGTATATATTAATACACATATGCATTCAAGCAATTCCAAATTAACTAGAACCAACGATTTGAATATTCTGCCCCTCCAACTTTTCAAATGATATAACATTTAGATCAACAACTCTAATATGTATCAAGACGAGCTCAAAAATACATGATGTTTATTCAGTGTTTTTAATCAACAAATCTAAAAGCCCTTTGCAAATAAGGTGAATACCTGAATACCTATCTTACGGACAGAGTAAACTGAAGCAATGCGAAGGGACGTGTTTAACTAGAAGCAGACCCAGAGCCTCCACATTTCTAGGCCAGGTGTCTATCCTGAAAGCTACACTTCATCTGAAAAATGAGTCCTTGATTATATAAGCAAGTGAACTATCTGGACCCCTGAATGTGATACTGAAGCGTACAATCATCTTCTCCTGTGTAAAGTGGTTTCCCCCCCACCCACACACTAATACTTTCTTAGATTTAGTCCCTTTGTATAGAACAACCATAACTAGAGGGACATTGGAGCATTTGTGGATCCACTGTTTACGCCCTTGAGAGATAAGTAAGTAAAAAGCAACAA
The DNA here is from genome assembly GCA_013400195.1 of Aramus guarauna. NCBI lineage: Eukaryota > Metazoa > Chordata > Aves > Gruiformes > Aramidae > Aramus > Aramus guarauna. The sequence goes on along the minus strand of VXBL01005755.1, from coordinate 211,408 downwards.
TGCAAGAAACAAAGCTCACTGCAGAGTAATATTTATAATCAGAACATACACAAAATGTGTTAGGTACACACAAAATGTATTAAATACACAAGTGATAATGCTGATGATACTGAAACAACTAAGAATTGAATGACATCTGAGCTTTATAAAAAAAAAAAATCACAGAACATACAATAGCCTATTATTAGGCTGTAGGATACAAAGACGTTTCAGCTAAAAGGCCTTACGTAACACCACGCTGTGCTATACTGAAGTTCTCCCCCCATACTAGCAGCTTTATTACTGCAGGCTTACCACTACAATAAACACAGAAAATCCATAAGGGAGAACGTAGGGGCTTTATACTCTATTACAAGTAAAAGTGATAATGGAATAGATTGTAATTGTGAATTATTATAGAAAGGTATGACTCCCTCTAACATGTCTAGACAAACTGTGTTCACATTCACAGCACGGTCTACACCATCAACCTTGACTGTTAAATTCTGTTCAAACTGACTGGCCTACCTGTAAGAAACATTTCCACGCTCTGTCAAAATTAGGATTAAAAATGTTGTAGGGTATGGTTGAGAAGGCAGGGGCGGGAAAATGATTAATGTACTAGTTTGCACTTCAAATTAGCACATATTTAACATTAGTCAGCACTTAATACCGATAAGACGTAATAATAAAAATGGTGACAGTTATTTATGGTGAGTTTCCTTCTTTTTCTGCACTGTAGACTTCAGTTAAAGTTACAACTCAGCCTCTGAACCGAAATGCAGATCTTATCCAGACCAGTAGATGGCACAAACCATTTATTTCACTATATTCATCACTATATTTATTGTAATGTCACAGCATCAGAGAATCACCTAATGTCTTCAACATAATGTTATTGTACATACCTCTAACCTAAGAGCAGTAAATCCCGAGACATTCTAATCTTTAAATGAATTAATAGCTAGTTCTAAAAACACTAAAAATAATACACATAGCACCAAAAAAATTCTATTATATACATGTCAAGAGTAAATAATCCTGCAATAAAGTTTGTAAGCAAATACATTCCAGGTTTTAAGCTGGTTGCATATTCATAACAATTTATAATAAACTCAAATATCAAGTAAGAACTTGTTCAACACTGAAAAAAATGTATCTAACATGAAAAGGCCCTAGAGTGATAGGTATGCAAAAGATAGGATGGTGAAACTTTTAACTTCACCAGGTAAATCTATAATGAAAAAGTGACTATAGATTTCCTACAATAACAAGTGCTAGGAAACAATTACGGCAGTCACTAAAATATTTTGTGCCTTAGAAAATAAGGAAAACTTCAGAAGAGTAGAAGTAATGCAAATCAGGTTAAACTCCGAGGGAAGAAGTAACCATTTCTTTTAGAACTAGGTAAAGATTTAAGAACCACCAAGTAATGAAACCTTTAAAAAAAACTAAAGAAAATTTGACAAGGAAAAAAAATCAAGAGCTCTAAATATTTGCCTAAAGGAAAAAAAAAAATCTAATAGCTTATAACTAACCATACAATAGCATCTATGAAATCCACATCATTCTGGTGCCAAGTCAAATAGTCATCTTATCCAACGTACAAGAGAATCAGTAGGTTTTAAATGCCAAGAATGCCTAAATATTTGCAACTGAACCAGTTCATCTACAGGCACACTTCTGAGCATATTTCTATATAAATCATTCACGACAGACAGTCATGGGTTATCAGGCTCTACAGAGGATCTTTCTAAACAAGAAAAATAGATACTAGAATATAGATAGATTGGTTTTATTATTTCAAAAAGAATATACACTCCTGAAACATACCAATTGTTTGCTGCTACAAACATGTTGGAAAACCTTAGTTCTCAGAAAGAAGAGAGAACAAAGGAAGTGAATTACGCTGAAATACAGGGCTGAGGAAGCATCTCATGTTCTGTAAGGCATGATGCTTGCTCTTGTACAGTTTTGACAGAACTCTTGGAATACTACAGAAAGAAGAATCAGGCTACCTGACTCCATTTCTGAAGTTGCAAAGATAACCTGTAGCTCCATAATTATAGGAGTTAATAATACTTAATTTTATATTTTCAAAGAAATATTATGACATCATGTCACTTTACAGGGCAAACCACTTTAGCTTTATAGCTGTTATTCACTGCAGAAGCCCATATTAAAAGCTACGCAATCATAGGGTAAATTATGCTCATATCTGTTGGTCAAATTACAGCTTAATAACATGAGAAAATGGTAAATAATGTGAAGATTCATGATTTAATTATTTTAATAGCAAGCAATTTATCAAATAATTACAAAAAAAAGCAGCCAGGTGTAATGGGCTGGAATATACAAGCAAGAATGTTTTTTTCTGTACTGAGCCAAGAACTCCTGAACTAAAATGCTAATAGTATGAGCGTCTTTATTCTTCCTCTAACCCAGTACAACTGCAGGCAGGCGAAGCCCCAGGTAGCGCTTGTCCCTCCCACCTCTCATTAGATCTACTCATCATGCAGATCAGCTCATCAACAGGTTGATCTGAAAGGAAAACTTTGGTTTCGACAGATTTGTTTTCTGCTGAACCAATCCGCTTTGTGCCACATGCTTGCTAGTGCCAAAGCAAGGGGAGAATAGGGAGCATGCAGCCACCAGTGGAAGAAGTGCTTTTCCACACCAAATCCTAGTTACACCCAAGTAGGTGTGAAGCCCAACTAATGACTCTGATTATAGAGTGGGACAAGGTCGTCTGGAACATTTGGCAAGAGAATATTTTGATGGAAACATTTATGGTTTTACAGATGAAACCAGAAATAACAGGCATTTGCTCACCACTGAAAAGAACCCATGTTAGCGTAACTAAATGACTTAATGAAATTTAGTGCCACATTTCCAAAACAATATTATGACACCACCATTTTTCAGGGTAAATACCCTGGTTTTATTGCAGAGATGGACAGCTGGGCTGTTTGCCTTAATTCCTGAACAACTCAGACATCTGCAGAGCATTTCCAGGTTGAAGTGGAGAGCAGTAACCTGGTCAACAATCACAAGAGAAATTTTCCCACTTCTCACTCCCAGCCACCAGGACAAGGTTCTCAATCCACTGATCTCAGCTTACTTGGCAGTACATATTTGACCCTCAAGAGCACGATTACTCCCGTTGCATTAACCTGAACACATGACATGGTGTTTGTGCCTACTGCAGGAAGACATGCTATGCCTGGTTCAGCATAGCAAAATTTTAATAATACATTTGATCTGGCAGAGTGAACTTGAATAAAGCACTGCTTAGCATCATGAGACTGCTCTGTTTTGACTCAGCCCTAGGTGCACTAAAAACAGATTTATTGTCCTGTGAAGCCGTGGTTCGTTCAAATCCCCCTCTCAAAGCAGGCAAGCACATGTTGCTCAATAGTGCCTTTTGAAAGTCATACACCTTCAAACTGACTGATCATAATCCCACGTCAAGTAACGGTCCTCAGTGAAGATATTCCAGAGGATTTTGTTTACCTCTTGGTAGTATAGCCTTGAGAGCCTGCTACCCTTGCTCAGCTGATTTCTGAAAATACACTATACCCTCCCTTTTTCTTTTGCATACTTCTGGAAGTAGAGCTTTATGCTTTGCTGCCATCAAAGCCTAGAGAATCTGTGGTGATGGCGGCAAATACCACAGATAGATCCTTTGTACACAAAGTGGTTTACCTCCCTGTCACCTTCTCACATGTCATCTCACAGCTCAAACCAGAGGAGGCACAGACTCATTGAAATGTAACTGTACCTTCTCTGAAGAGGACCTGCTCCTCCTCTGAAGAGCTGGTTCGCTGAGGAAGGCAATGAAGGCAGCCATCACAATTTTGATCATCCCACAAAGGGCAGAGGAAGTAATCAGATATACCAGAAAGTTAACAGGAAGCTGAGGCAAACGTCTACCTGTCTCCAGGACATGTGAATTCACTCCTATCTGCAGCTGTTCCAGCTGAAGAGGCTACGCTGTCACTCCAGGATAACTTAGCTCACACAATGTCTCTGTAAAACATTTCTGCTACAATGAGCTGCACTGGGGTATACCTGGTACTAGAGCTGTTTATAGTAACCCACTTCATTTTAATTTAAATGGATTAGACAACGATCACAGAAAAAGCTTAGTTGGCAGTTCTGAAAAAAGCAGTAACAAGGATTAGTAATGTCTTTAACTGATATGTAACAATACTCATAGTCCTTCATGGCGGAAACAGACGATAGTCACTGTACTTGCCCTCAAGAGAAATTTGTTTCCAGACTAAATTATCAGTGTTTCATTCTAAAGAAGCAGAATAGTCACCTAGTGTTGAGGTTTTGCTTCTAATAAGGCATCCTGTCAGTGGTAATTTCCTGATGTTGACAGAAAGCAGACTACAAAAAAAAAAAAGAGACACAGACTAGATATCTTTAGGAGTCAAGTAGAAGAAACATGGTAGCAGTGGAGATTTCTCTGTTAATTGAACCAAGAGAATATCTTTGTATCTCATGAAGGATGCCTATATAAACACAGAAATGGATTGAAGGGTGGATAACTTGTCACAGCTACTGAGAGAACTCCTGGCCCAAAAGCAGTTGGTGGAAAATTGTGTTTCAGCACTGCTAGTATCAATGTCAGTTCAGGTGTGACAGTAGATCTCATTCCATTACAACCAGTTACTTCTCGGCTAATCTGATCTCCAACTTCTGGGACAAGATTCAGTGGATTTCTCCTTAATTAGGCGATATAGTAATGCCTTTGCTAAGCCTACACTGTGATTATAAGCCCAAATTTATAGGACACACTTGGAATTTCATGGGATAGAACCCTAACACTATTGACAGACTCCTGAACTGTAGAACATCAACATACTTAACATTAGTGTATAAACACTGAACTTTTACTTCAAAAAGCAATTTGCAATTTTGCATCAACAGTAATCTAAGGGTAGACTTGTAGTTGAATCCCTATAAGCCAGAAATTTGGTGGTTTTTTTAACCACACAAGGAGGGAAATGAGAAAAGATTTGTTCAAAATTCATATCCCATGGTCTCTAAAGAAGGAAAGTGCTGGATCAGAAACAGGTGAAAGACTACCTCAGCAGGAGATAGGAAGAGGACTAACAAGTGAAATTGCTCATGGACAATGAGTATTTTGCACAGTTTAGCCCCAGCCAGCAACTAAGTACCACACAGCCACTCATTCACTCCTCCTCAACCCATGGGATGGGGAGGAGAATCAGAAGAAAAAGGTGAAACTCATGGGTTGGGATAAGGACAGTTTAGTAGGACAGAAAAAGGAGGAGGAAACCATCAACAATACTGATAAAATTTACAAATCAGGTTATACACAATGCAATTTGCTGACCCCCCAGAACCCTATGCCCTGCCTGTCCCTGAGCAGCAACCCCTTCTCCCCAGGCAGCTCCCCCCTGCTTATATACTGAGCATGACATCATATGGTATGGAATATCCCTTTGGCTAGTTTGGGTCAGCTGTCCTGGCTGTGTCCCCTCCTGGCTTCCTGTGAAAATTAACTCTATCCCAGCCAAAAACCACGACAGTATTGCTGAGATGGAAAGCACTGGCTGACAAAAAGAATAATGATGATTAGAGTCACATGTGGTTTAGATACAAGATGGAGCAGACTGATTTATCCCAGCTGAACAGTAAAATACCCTTTTTATTGGCTATTTCCTTATAAACCTGGCTGAACAGCCCCCTTCAGGCTACAAAAGTGCTATACATTAACATTGCATGGAAAGTCTTCTTTCAGTGCAAGTAATGTAAATACTATCCTCCCAAAACTTCAGTAAAAAACTCTATATTCAGGAAAAATCTCTATATTAACAAAAGGAAATATGAACTGCATTACAGAGTAGGAAAAAAACTATTCTAGGTGACTACATCAGTCTGAGTGTCTGGGAAGACTTTAGAGGTTCCTTCTCCCAACACTGACAGAAATAGGAGGCATATTGAGTTTTCAGATTGCTCAGCAGCAAATTCCAAGGACTTTCCAAGGTCCTCAATTTTATTTTCTGAAGGGACAAAAGACACAGCATTTATTGCTGCTGAAATTAGCTTCCCTGGGTCAGGGACTACTATTCAAAGAGTCATTGTAAACTAGAGGGTTTTTGTCTAGTCAAGGAAGGGAAACAAATGCCATACTTAAGTATTTTAGCAACTCTTGCCACAGAGACAATTTATTGTCTCAGAACAATGACCATAAATACAAGATGAATTAACTCAATTGATAAATGCTGGCTACAATCTCCAGAGGGGAAAAAAACAACAAAAACCAGAATAAAATCTGCTTGTTTGGAGCCTTTGCAGCTTCTCTCTGCAATATGCTGATTTTGAATGCCTTCCAAGGCTACCATCTCACCTGTTGTGACAGTGGCCTTTTAGCTAACATGTTTGACTTCACAGTTTCAGGTCAAAAATTTCCTCTGCAAACATGGGTAAGTAGAAGTTCACAGACTTCTCAACTCTCACTTTGTGTGAATGTTGTGAGGCTTCTTTCCTACATTATTTTCTGACTTGGTAAATTTTTTTGGGGATAGCATCTGTCTTTGTGTGGGAGCGCACAGTATCTTGAACTACCAGGTCCTAAAACTGGTGGTACCTTCAATTGTAGTAAAAATTATAAATTAAACTTATAGCTCAGAGACAGAAACACACTTTTTTTTCCTCTCTTGTGGGTAGCTATTGCAAAGCTACAATTAACCTCAATTAATAGGAAGGGTAAACTTTATACAAAGAATATGCTGTTCAGGTGTTCTTAATGAGAGCAGCACTTGGCACTGTTTAATCTGTCTGTAACAGGGAGCTCTGCTGGGGTGAAAATTAGAGTGGCTAAAGCTTAATCCAAGAGGACAGCACTTCCCCCCCTCCCCATGCAAAAAGCATTCCCTCTAATAAAAGCTATCTAGAAAAGTTAAGAATTTATTTGGACCTTGAGTGCATCAATAGGCCTTAATTGCCTAAACAGGCTCATCTGAGACCCCCAACCACATACTCTGTCCACTGGCCCATTTAAGCTCATGCTGAAGCCCCTAGTCCTTTTCTGAGCCTTGTACGTTGGCTTGTGCTCAGCCCTGTCCCCTGCTGTGCCTGACTTGAGTGGACTTCCTGGATTCCTGACCCCCAGCCTGCCTTCTCACCACACATTTGTGTCATCTCTGACACAGTCATCACATTTCTGATGATCACTGGGCTGCACCCAGAATCTGTTAGTGTCACCAATCTCATCCAGCTACTGGAAAACTAATTTTCTGCAAACCTTACCTTAGGCAGTGGTGTGACAATTAAGAGCTTTTCCATTGCTCTCACTGTTCCTCCCTCCTATTAAAATAAGAAATATTCGAAGACTCAACTTTCACTCTACCTACAAGATTGGTAGAACTCACAAAAAAGATCAATTTCACTAAAGATAAAATATAGATGACTAAATCCTGTACAGAAATGTCCCCTTTATAGTTTCTATAGTATTAAGATTTACATTTTCAAGTAATGAAGTTTCCCTCACATCCCTTGAGATACATTTATATTTTGTACACAAGAACTATTTCCTATTGGCTTTCAGTGCTATTACAGTTCTAGTAACCTCTTGTGGACTACGTAAAAAAAAAGCAGTCCATGCATGCTATTTCTATCAATTATATAACTATCACGTAAACCAGCAATATTTACCTATACAGTTTAATCTTTATGCCATCAATCCAGGCTAATAATTTTCATTTACTAATGAATTTTTAAATAAGACTGTTGCCCAAAGCAGAATATATCAGACAATTCACTGTAGAAAAAAAAATTACTTCTCTTAAATGATTTTAACTTCTGCCTTTTAGGGTGGGTTTTTTTTTTAATTGAAAACTTCCCTATACATCCAAAATTATTTGTATTTGTACATAACTTGGCCTTTTAGTTGTGCACTTTTGAGGGGAGTTATATTGCTTTATATTTCAGACATACAGTTAGCTCAGTATGAAGGAGGGAGGGCAAACATCACTACCTGATCAGATGGCTGTTGACCTGGGAACGTCCTCATCTAACCTGAACAGGCAGGTACAGCAGAAGATCTGAATAAGAGTCTAAGTAAAGTAAGAGTTTGAATAAAGTAAAAAGCTTTAAAACCAATAGGATACATCTTATTTTCTTATTCACTCCTTAATTGTTTGTATTCCCAAGTTACAGTTTTGTATATAGTTTAAGTCATTATAAACCAGTACTTCTGCCGAAAAGCAGTTCTGTCACCCCCCCTTCCCACTTAATCATAGCTATATACCCTACCCATCCCTACTGGAAAAAGTGTTTTCTACAGCAATCCATATCCAGGTCAAAACTAATCGGTTTGTCAGGTTAGATTTCAGTGCTCGCTTAAAGCATATGTGAAAGTATGGCCTCATTAATCAGCAAGTTTTATCTAATTACCAGAAGTCACAAGGGACGACCCTGCTGCTGTAACATTTCACAGCTTCCATTCCCAAACTTTATGGGTTGTGTTTTCCCCTTTCATCAAGCTTGTGACCCAAATACTAGCGCACATGAACAGATTCCTATCATGCTTGAGACCCGGTTTGTATCTGCAATGGTCCCTGGCTCATAAATTACTGCTGTACCGCATAGTGAAAAGCTCTGAATAGAGATTTCTCACCTGATACTGCAGACTTTGCCTTATGTGCACGTTATTCCACGTGGCGTCAGGAGGTGGAGGAAGATGTAGTAGTGTCAGGCTGGGAAGATTCAAAGAAATCCTTCCTCCAGGCCCCTCTTGTAAAGCTGTTCCCTGATCCCCACTACAGGCAGTACAGTGTCAGCTGAGGAGATGTCTTTGTTTCCTGCTTTGAAAAAATCTGTTCCATTCAGGATTTCAGAAAACAGAATCATTTTATTCCAGCTAAACTACATAGCTTGTTTTGTATTTCTGTGACAAACTATTAATCTCATATATGACAAGCATACATACTGAAGAGAAAAGCTTTGCTTCTAGACTACTTATGAGATAACACAAGGCTTTTACAAGTTCTTATCACTAACCCAGCAGAGTGGGGCTAACAATAGCACATTTTCTTCTAGAACAATTTACTGTATCCATTTTTCCCCAAGAAAGCAACTAAACTATTCTGAAAGGTTATAGATAATACTCATTTAAAATAGATGAAACATTTTAGTCTTTCCATTATCTATTTCCATGAGAAAGTCTCTGCGATTTCCCTTGAGTTCTCCTTTTGTGTGTAGTCTAGACTATCATAGTAGATTTGACAATTATTTTTATTATATAACTTTGAAAAACAGACTCTCATAGAATTTGATTGTTAGAAAAACTCTGCTCTGAATAAGATAGGACAATGTGTGGCTTTAAAAAAAATAATCATTAATTCCTCTATTGTTCGTTTGCTTTCAAAGTTGATTTCTCAGTCTAGAAAAGCTAAAGCCATTAAACGTATTTTAGATTGTGCCAAACATAGCAATATCTACAGGGAGATGTGCTTTTCCTATGCTTCTTTCTGTGTATAACAGAATACTGAAACTCCTTGTTTAAGTAAAAAATAGAATTTGGCCATAAATCACTATTCCAAAGGATAGTAAAGTGATCATCCCAAACCAATGCTAAATCAAATTTGTAGTCAGCAATTCACCAAGCTATCTTATTAAAAAGAGCCACATCAAAGCTGTAGGTTCTGCTAGTCACACTCAGTTAAAAATTCTGAAGTATAAATACTTTTTTCATTCTTTCTCATTATTTACTCCTACAGGCAGAATACATTTCATACTGCTCTAAGGAATTAGGTGTAATAAATATTTGTAGAGAAATTTTGTTGCATTCACAGCTATAATGCTATAATTGCTTTTTAGTAAAAGTAATGTTCTTCACTGTGCTTCTGAACTACACAGGAGACACCAGCAAGCTTACATGTCATACTATATTTTCATATTAAACATAAGGTTGCTTTAGATGTGGTTTCTGCTAAATACCTTTATTTTAAACTAGTTTTGGTCTTCTGTTGACTTCCTCCACAATTCAACCTTCTGGACTACTTCTCTGTACTGTTTGACAGTTGGAAAGCATAAAAAAAATACTTGTTAGTGGTAAGTGTTAAATGGCACAGAGATTCCCGCTAAGGGATTATTGATTATACTTGAGCGATCTATTGATTATCACATGCAGAACACTTTTCTCCCCTTTAGGTTTAAGAATCTAATATATTAAAAATATTAGCATTACATGCTAATTATTTAAATGAGGGAAAGTATTAAGCCAAGTTGCAGATCTCGGCTGCAAGAGGATGGGGCATGTCTTTTTTTTTTAACCACAGATTTTATGAACTATTTTATCAAACGCATAGAACTCTTTTACCAAAAAGTCAGTGTAACAGTTATTCATTGTTCTGCCATAACCACAGGCTTTTTCAGCTGAATCCCTTCACACAAAATAATTTTCTACCTCCCTGCAACCTTAAAGCTAGCAGTTTTAAACAAAGCTAGAATGAAGGACTTAGTAGATGGAAAGTGTAATTTTATTTCACATACATTGTCCGAGAAATCTTTTTTCAGTTTTACAGGTTGTATGCCGACACGTGACTTAAAACTAAGATTCCAAATCCAAAAATCTTTTCCCATCTACAATCTAGGACATATTATATAGATTGGGTTTAAGGCTAATTGCTGTTAGGTGACACTTCACTGAATCATACTGTATTTCTTTCCTATAGCTGGAGTGCCAGCATTTCAGTTTTACTTTTTTATAAAGTCCCTTCTCAGAAACAGCTTGGTCATAAAAAGTCATCTTTACATAAAATCCTGGGGGTGGGGGGGGAGAATCAAACTAGAGGCTCTATGAATATACAAATTTTCAACTAAGTTTGTAATGAGATTAAAATGGTTAAAGGCACACCAGGTTTGCATCTGTACAACACTGTCACACTGTGTTAATCTAGGCTTTCATTCTGATCCAGACAGTTCACTGGAACACTTACAGGAGAACACATGCTTCCAATTACCAATTTTCTCTGTGCAGGCAGCTCTTAAGACCTGCAAATTATTGAAATCTAATTCCCCAGTAAGAAAACACATCCAGCCATCTTTTCTGCAGTCCCGTAAGGAAAGATGAAATTATAAAAGACCTGTCCATCAACACGTACAAGTTGGCCACCTATTCCTGCTAGCAACTTCTTTGTCTATTGCACATTTTGGGAAGTAACTGCAGTTATTTTGACACTATGCTTTCTTAGAGAGAAGTGAAGTTAGCATTTGACATTGAAGGTGTCACTGACATCCTCCTTGGAAGTGCAGTGACCTCTGTGACAACAGGAATGTGTGGCAGCTTCTGTTGCAGTACTGTCAACTGCACACAGCACCAGGTTCACACAGTGTCTCCTCCTCTTTAATTCATTCTTTGAAGGACTTGAACTCTCGCCCACAGATCACCCTAAACCAATGGCAAGCTTTTGCTTTCCAAAGTTTCTGAAAGTTTTATCTTTTCCTTCTTGTAGAGATGGACCTAGTTGTTAGATATGACCACAGATAATGGAAGGGTCTAGTCTACCACATAATTGTGCACTAACTGGGGCAGTGGCACCCTCTAACCTGCTGTTCATTTAAAGTCGGAATTTTCCAACACTTTCAGACCCACAATACTTCCATTTGCTTTGAGGCAGGATGATTTTGTTCTGCATCCTTTTTAGTTTGAGATAACAAGCTTCTCATTCTATCCTGCCTACAGAATAAATTGCCTATTGGTACCTGGACACATAAACAGAGCTTGCAGGGATGCTCCCTTAAACTAAAGCTGTCCAGAGGATTCTCACAAGGAAAAAGGATTTTAAGGATAGAAATACTCCTTCTTTTTTTTAGGCCTAATTTTCCCTTCACAGTGGAAAAGGCCAGCCTCAAAGGAACATGATCAAAGACTAAGTTTAGTCACAAGTATGACAGAAAAAAAGCAGCATCTTAAAAATATAGCTTGCCAAAGGCTGAACATTAATTTACAGTGGACTGAAAAAGAGAGATGAGTGAAGAGACAGTAAAGCTTACAACAGAAAACACATCTCTAAATCAAGGAGTTCACTGTGAAAACCTGGGGGGGGTGGGGGAATCAAGAGGCTTACTGAATTTACACATTAATCATTCACAGCAGATATAGTCAGGAAGCTACAAACTTGTCTGCAACAAAACTTGGGAAGAATGTTATACACCTTTTACTTCAGCACAGAGTGTTATTTGCCTAAAACTGAAAGCTGCAGTTTCCTACTAATTGATTGTTTCTTAATATCACATCTCCAAGAAAAGCCTAAATAGCAATTCTGTTTCTACTCCTTTCTTCTTCCTACCCCTTTCTTTTTCCAATGTTAAAAAAACAACATCAGTTAATTGATTTCCAAAATGAGCAAGATGAAGAAACTTGTTTTGGAATTACAGACCTGTGTTCATCACCTGAGGAACACATTTTAATTTCACAGGCTATTCAGTATAGAACTGGGAAAGTGTCTTGATGTGAGGATAGCCAAGTTGTATGTATGACAGTATGGAAGGTAAAGACAATGCATTAAAAACATGTGAAACTGCCTAGGAGCAGTTTAGAATTTAGGGTCAGCCATAATGCTATGACTGGACTGAGATAAATCAAAGTTATATAGCAGTCTCACTTGGAGGTATAACCTGTATTTTATCCTGATATGTTTATGAATTCAGCAGCCACAAAACCTATTGATTATCATGAAAGTGGCGTCTACCACAGTTACGTTAATACCCTTGCATTCATCTTCTGTGATCCACAATCCCAGTTACAGAAGGATGCAAAAGACTGCCTGTTGTTCCAGAACAGGTGTTACTGTTATCTGTGGATATAAAGTGTTTTTTTCGGATATCTCTTCCTCTCTGTGGACAGTTTAAATGAGATTAATGACTGAAAGACATGTATGATGAAACTGAAGAAGCAGAGATAACTGGAAAAAAAAGATTACCCTATATAGATGAAAATCAGTATTATGCAGCCACTAAGCACTGAAAAAAATAGTCTAAAGCACTGTAAAGTTTCCAAGCAGAGTTCAGCAAAATTACATACCCACTGAAACCATAGAGAGGACAATAGAGCTTCACCAATCTCCTAAATATCAAGAATTTACTGGACACAATCATCTTTGTTATATCTGTTCCTAAGCTGCAATTTGAAGTTATTTTACTTGTTAGAGAGAAAAGATTATTGCCTCAAAAGTTAAAAATACTACACAAGAGCAGGTAATACCTCAAATCAATACATTATCACCATTAAGCATTGGCAATTCCATTTTAAATAGAAAGTGGACTTAAGTAATAGACAATTGCCCAGAGGCAATTGTTAAATTTAATATCGTGAAAAGTTTATTGGGTAGAATAGTCTATGCCAATGACATTTAAAGCACTGAACACACTAGGCCATTTTATCTCAGATTCCCAAGCCACCTTTACAGTTTGATTCCTATTTTAGAACACAAACCCTACTAACTACCTGTTTGTAATCCTTAAGGTGCTTTAAAAGTTGCAATAGGGTCAACCAAAAAACAAGGCTAAGAAATAATATCAAAAGCAGATAAGCCACAAAAAAACATCCCCGCTTTTAGAACTAGTGAATGTTTCAAAGCTTACCAGATCTGGCTTAACAGAAGGGTGACAACTTTAGGTTCACCTCCACGCAAGGTTTTTTAGCATGGCTTTATATTAGTCATTGTGTTAGCAGAACAGCTCTGTTCTGGGCCATACACCTCAGGCTTATTACCAGTTTTCTAACACGGTTCACAGCTGCAGATACCAGAATCATTCACAGAGTTTAACCCGGTAAAATTTGGGCAAGGATTTTTTTACAGTTTAGTAGTTCTTGAAGAACTTTGACAATTTAGATAAAGATCTATTTCTCTTAAGCTGGCGCCTATTACTATACATAAATACTACTTTTGCATTACATATATATATATATCACTGCGTTCACTTACGTATTTACATACTGAGCTCCATTTTAAATGCTTGCAGTAAAAATTTTGTAAACTCACTTATTTGAAGGACTTGACTGGGAGAAGGGGGAAGTTTATCTTTCCCTTTGCTTTCTGACCACATTCTGGCATCAGCACTATTCACATGAATACGGCAAGCAAGATTTGGTTAGCAAAAGAATTCCATTATCAGTGAAACACCACGAAGACTAGACCTTAGAAAGACTGCAGATGGAGAATTTCTCCCTTGTAATATATAGTGGCTTTTCCCAGTGTTTTGTTTGGTTCCTTCATAGAATCTATTTTTACATACTGTGAAAAGTTATTTTATAGCTTTAAGTTTAATGACTAATCCTTATTTACAGTTATTTTAATTACCTGAAAATCTTCATCAATAGTGTTTACAGTTCATAGTTTTAGGAAGTTTATTGATGAAATGTCCCCATCTGGTTTTTCCTCAGCCAGGTTATACATATTTCATACCTTTACTCTCTCTTCCTAAGTGTTAATTACTGATCATCTCTGAAGTTGTGCCCATCTGTTTACAACATACTGATAATGATATATTCAGGCTTAACTACAATATTCTGTGAGTGGTCTCAAAATTACTTTAAGGTGGCCACTACCCTGCTGCTGTTCAAAATGATGCTCACAGATACTACCTAATTATGTTGTCCTTTCCTTAGCCCTGTCACTGAGCAAAGGCATATCTAATTTGCTCTCTACTTTCTCTCTCAGCCAGTACTATTTTCCAAGTTTTTCCCTGAATCAAGCTTCTCATTTCTTCCAGGGACACATCAGTTTGTATTTTTCCTCTCCACTCAGTTACATTTGATTTCCTGTTTCCAAGATTTTTAGATTATGTTGTATTATTTCTTCCTACTCGGTGTTTGTAACATCTAACTTAACATCATCTGCAAATACGGTTAATATTCTTACTACAGCCTCTCTGAAATCATTGATCTGGGACAGTCATCAAAACAGACGAGTGGTTTTCTTCCATACAAATATTAAACTAAATGCAAAATTAGTTTGGCCAAACTTAAGAGTCAAACAGAAGTCATTGAAGAATTAAATATGTACATTAGAAACTCGCCCAAAAGAAAAAACATAAAACAATTAACAACAATAGCAGATATTTAATGAAAAGAGGGATGCTTAGGCAGGATCAGTTCTGCCATTTCTAGAATGACATGAAGTAAGGGCATAAGGACAGAACAAGTTCTCTACATTCCTTTCATTAGCTAAACATATTGCCTGGTCCTATCATATCAATAATCTGAGAACTTAGTTGGACAGCTGCATGAGAAAGTGGGAACTACAAAGCATCTTTCCCTGCTTTCTGGAAGAAACTTTTGCAATGCATGGTAAGTAAGAGACTCTTGTGTCATTACACACCCTCCACAAATGAATGGGTTGGCGAAAGGACCTTTACTGATGAATGAGGTAGAGTCTGAAGCCATTTACAATGACACTCATGACATTAAGAGAGTGTTTTAGTTGTGTGTTGCCCAGACATCCTTGGAAATTTACAGCTGGCAATTTCCTCTGAATGCCTCATTCCCTTCACTTCAGCCTCACTCAACACCTGCCTTCTCTTTTCCTTTGCCTTATTCCCCTCTAGCTTTTCCTCCTTTCCCTGGTCTTTCTGTTAACTAATCCTACTTCATCCAGTAAGGAAATGATGGTGCTACCTTCATGTTTTTCTCTTATTTGTATGACTCCTCCTGACTTCAGAGCATCACTTTTCCCCGGTACACACCACCTAGTGCTAGCACACCATCCAAGGAAATAGCTGGAGACCAAATTAACCACAGCTGAAGATCTTCTGCTAAATTCCTAAAGAAAATTTACAGTAAGGTTGTTCAAAAACCCAAAAAACTTTCAATAGTAAAAAAATACTTGCATAAAAGGTAAGCGGGAGAAAGAGTGCTGCAGAGCTCTTTAGCTTCAGGTTGAAAGCTAATAAGCACTACTTGCCGATCCACATATTTATTTTGTGACAATCTCAGACTACAGCAGCCCATCCCATCATCCGTGAACAGTGTGCGCAGGGATTAGACAAGCATTCAAAATACATTAGCTGCCACAAATTGTGGGGCCCTTGTGAAGAACAAGCAGACTACAAAAACTTATTTACCTAATTCTGCCCATACACTTTCCACCCCATTTTGGGTTCATGGTTTTCACAAAAAGCTAACGTTTCCTCAGAAAAGGTAGAAGATACCTCCTTGAAATCTCTAAAGAGGTGGTTGTATGATATTACACGGGATTATTTCCACACACTAAAGCTAAACATTCCTATTAATTTCCAACTTCATTCTATGTTATATATTTCTTCCTCTGCCTAGGGAACAGTATCAGTGATACTGGCACACATTCATATACACTTGAAAAAAAATCAGCTCAGAGCACCCAAATTTCAGACACAGTAAAGTAACAAAGGTTTGAATCAATGTGAAAGATCAGTATATTAGATCTACAAACACTTCTCCAATATGGCTCCATGGTATAATTTGTAGTAGTATGGTACAAGACAGCTAATTTTTTCTGCATGTATTTCATAGGCAACAAAACATTCCTGACAGTATTTCTTAAAGTAAAAATTAGTGATGTACGTCAAATGAAGAAAATAATTTGATTACATCAGGAGTTAAACTGTGTTCAAAGAGACCAGAAGTAAGCAACATTTTCACATACAAAAATACTAGTGAAGAATTATATATGCTAATACATAACTTGCAAGTTTCTCAAACCACTCAGTTTGGAAAGGGCCTTAGGACATCTCTTGTCCAACCTCCTACTCGAGGTAGGACTAACACTGGATTCAGACCAAGTTGCTCATGGCATTGTTGTGCTTGATTATCCTCACAGTGAAAAATAGCGTCCTTATCTTCAGCTGGAGCCTCCCACTTCAATTTATGCCTATCATCTCTTCTTGTCCTACCACGCTCTCAATAATGCTCACTCTTTCTCGTAAAAGCTCAGCTTAGGTCCTAGGGGCAGCTAGAAGGGCTCCTCTCACCCATCTTTTTTACCAGGCTGAAGAAGTCTAGCTCCCCCAGTCTCTCCTCCATCTGGCCTCACAGAGTTTTCAACATCTTTCTTGTATTGATGGGCCAAAAACCAGGCATAGTGTTCCAGATGCAGCTAATGAGTGCCAAGTAGAGAGGAATAATCACTTCACTTGATCTACTGGTTATGCTTCTGTTGATACAGCCTAGTATGCAGTTAGCTTTTATCACTACCAGGGCACACAGCTGACCTGAAACCCAAGCAAATTTTCCTATTGATTTCAGCAAGGCCTAAATACCAGACTGAACATCTAATAAAGGAGCCAACAGACAGGGAACAGCAGTAACAAAACAGCAAGCATAAGCTTACAACAACTACTGATAGTATGTGTTGTCAGAAAAGTTGAGATCCAGACATATTCATCCTGTTAAAACAGCTGGTTTTTACATGACTGCCCTCAGTTTCTGAACCAGGCTTTACCTAGCTCCTTGGAGAAGAGACACACAAGTATTCTATTTTCTCACACTACAGCATGTTCATCCACAACTTGCATAAAGATAGTAAGGCCTTTTCTATAAAAGATTAAAGTATGTTATTTGAGATAAGCAGAGCCAGTGATACTGCTTCCTGCTGCAGAAGAGCTAGGAACTCTCTCCCTGCACATGATTCAGCTAACAAACTTGCAAAACTGAGCCCTGATGTGTTTGTTACTGTTGCAATTTATTGCAAACACATTTCATTCATGGACTTACCGGCAACTGATGAAAACGTGAAAAGCTGCATCTACTCTTCTGTCTCAAACAGAAATAGTTAACATTCAGTTTAACAAGCCAATTTCAAGGATTTAAACTTTTTTCTCCTGCACAAAAAACCCAAACCAAACCAACAACAAAAAAACCACAAAGAGAAGAAGAAAATAAACAGAAGCGAACCTTCAGCACAAGCTGAAGGAGTTAAAAAAGAATCTGAATTTTTGGTCTCTTACATCAGTTTGTTTTGAACACCAGGGCTAGCTAGAACATCAAAACATACATAGAGACAGTGTTTATTCTAAGTGCTAGAGTTACAGCCCTGTTTTTAACCCATCAACAGCTTGCTATGTCTATCCATTCTATTTGAATCACTTTCAAATTCAATCAACTACAATGCTATCTTCAATTTTAAGTCACACTGCAAAAAACTACGGATTTGTTAATTCTTACACAAACCAACCCACCAGAGCAAGATAAACAAGGCGAGTTAAACAAAGCACTTTGTTACCATCCTGACAGAGATGTTACAGGATGCAGTTATTTTTTATGCGTGATAAGAAAAGTGAGTGCTCGTATCCCAGCTCTTCAAATCCTCAAACGCTCCAAAAATTTTCCCATGAGATTTGACTTATGAATTGAGTACAGGAAAACAACAAACAAGCAGACCTCTGCTGTGACTGCTTTAAGACAACTATTGCTTGTAAGAAAAAAGCCTCAAAGTTTCCATTTATAAAGAACAGAATAATTCACAGTTTGCGAACTTACTAACTACAGAGACATCATATAAACATGGGTCACAAAGCTTCTACAAACATCATCTTCAACTGAGGCAAGCTCAGATACACAACTTTCTACCCACCTCCTCCTGCTGCCCACCTCGCCAGCTGACCTGTGACTATCCCGGTGACGTGGCTATTTCTCCAGTAATACATCACACAGGACCTAATTTGGTATCACATGGTCTTGCACTTCCTCAGCTTTGGCCTGAAACATAAACGTATCTTTGGATACAAGTGTTATTTCCCTAGCCATCCCAGAATTACATGGAAAGAAACCACTTCACACAAACCCACAAAAGGCAGATTGAGGAAATGGAGTCTCCATAGCACTTTCAGAACTTCTAAGGCAGTGGAGAACCATAGTTATGGGAACAGTGTAAGTACATGCAATTATAGTTTATTTACTGAAGTATGCAATGATTTGCATACTACTAGAAGTCTTTTGATAGTACAGAAGCTTAACCTTAAAATGTTACATTTCACAGAAGAAACAGGTTAAAAAAATATAAGGAAAAATACAGTTTCTGAGCACAATCCAGTAGCTTCGTGACCAAGCACACACTACCTGTAGCAGTGGAAAGCTAACAGAAAGACTTCAGAAATAATACAATTTAAGTTTCCTTTTTGTGACTTAGTAGCAACAGCACAGTCCCTGACTTTCAAGTTCCTTTCTGCTAAGATAAGGACTTCACACCTATGGTTGATTTAGCAGTGATCTTTATTTATATCAGCTGATATTTTCTGCGTGATCATGCCCCATGTCCTACAGTATTAGTATAAGGGAAGGCAACTATACTGAAGCTAGTTTTCCTATATAAAAGGAGCCTGGTCTTTCTACGCTAAACTTTGATTTATTGATTTAGTTTTGATAGACTTTCTCTTTAGTGATTCTCTACCAGTAAGGAAGTGCCTGTTCAAACAGGAAACCCATTGCATCATTGCTAAATATCTAGAATTATGTAAAATGTCCTCCTTTTTTTGGACTGTGATCTCAAAACCAGCCTCAGCTGAAGAAATGAATGCACTGGGGAACAAATAACCTCCTAAGAGGGCATCATTCCTCCGTTCAATTCTGAACGACTGAAGATGCTTTGCAACGTCATGATTTCACATAGCATTGTAGAGCTAGTAGCTTAGCTCATTTAACATAACAAAACAAGCTCCCAACGTGAATATATATAAACCTGTTGATGGGCTCTTGGTTGAATGAGTTAGCTCCCAACACCTTAAACTCTTTTGTAGAAGTTAATTGATTTTTAAAGAAGCATAAAACTTTATTTAAAGGTAAGCTTTAAGATATTGCCAGCAAGAGCTGAAAACATTATATACATAGCTATCATCTATAATGCAATGAAAATTGTGCAAGTTGGAGAGAATAAATTGTTCTGGTAAGGTTACCAATGTTCTCTGATAAAACTTTGACATTCATGTAGAAAAACTCAAGAAAAAGCTTTAAGCTGGTGCTGTAATTATGCCTCAATTTAAGAAGACAAATACTGAAATGCTTTTGCCAACAAAAACCCTTATAGGACAAAAACTAGCAAAAGAAAATAAGGAATATTTAGGCAGCTTGAACAAGTAATTCTAATGTTATTGAACCCTTTATGTTGGCATTCATACCTTATAGAATGATCAAAAAGCCATTTTCCAGATTATTTCCCCCTCCCTTCCAAATGGTGTCTCACCCAGTCCATTATTATCCCAAGCATGCTATGGCACAGTGTTTCTTTCTATACTGACTCCATTCAGTTCTGCTAGAGATTTTTAATAAAACCATGGAGAACTTATCTGAGCTGGTTCAACCAAAAGCTTCTTAGAGCCTCTAGATGAAGAGCAAACAGTCATCGAGATGCTTGCATTTCACATGCCAGGAGCTCAGACAACTACCAGGGCAGACCACTTAAAAGCATAATTGATAAAGAAATTATACATGTTGATATAGGAGCAGAAATCTTACCTTCTCTGTCCGTTTTCCATTCCCATAACTTCCATTTTAAATAACTCAACAATCAGGAACCAAAGGGCTTGTTTTTGTTAAGCTAGTTTATTAACTCCTTGCCATTTTATTTTATGGGTTGCTACAGTTTATAGTGTAAGAAAGTAGTTTGGCAAACAATACCTATGTCAAAAATTAACCTCTATATATCCTACTGAACACTCTGGAGTAGTCTGCAGGACTACTAAGGACAATTTCAACCTTTCCAAAAGACCAGAACTAGTACTTCCAGATCTTTGTTTGTTTCAAAATGGAAGAACAGCAAACACCCCTCCAAAATAAATAAATAAATTCCTACACTCCCTGAAATCCTGCAAAGGCAAACGTTTTGCTCAGTTTCTCAAAGAGCACTGCAGGTTTGGTTTTTCAGTTTGGAAAAGAGATTAGGACAATGTAAAAAGACTTTGGTTTTGTGAGCAAAAGTCAGCATTTCTGAAGAGATAGACTTCTTTGCGAAGTCTCAAGTTGAACACATACAAGAAAGCACTATTTTTTTTGTCTTTTAAACTATGCAAAAGAGCTTAGGCATAAGCTTCCCTCCCATACACCTGGCCATAGCACAGGTGAACATCATCTCACAGTGTTACAGAGCACATTTCCTTTGGAAACCTCCAAGATATAGCATTTTACAAATCAAAATTATCACTTCTATAACAACTTTCACTGACAGCACATTTCTGTTCCAAAATCATAATCAAATTGAAAGTTTTGCTTCAGGCTTGGTGATGAAAACTGCAAAGCTTGTTCCTAGAAGAACATTTAAATACCTCATAATATGACCCCCCGCAGAAATCAATCATTTTTATAAGTTTTCTATAGCTATTATTTTTTGAAACAAGGAGATAAGGTTTTGAAGAAATGAATACCCAGGTACTGAGTACCTTCACTGCACAAAAGTTTTTTCCATAAGAAAGATGGTAAGCTCATTCTTCTGCTCCTTCAGGTAGCAATGAGACACACAACCATAGCTGCTAGGTTGGTGCCACCACTGAAAAGCTGGTCTCTGCCTGCCCTGTTCACCTCTGGTAGATGCGCATTCCTCACACGGTTCAAGATTTCTCTTATCTGCGTGCAAACCAACCCTGCCCGAACCACACCTTGGAAGGCAGCTGTGAGAGATGGAGGACCACAGCTGCTGCAGCAAGCTGGATACCCCATGAATACAGGCACTGTAGAAGATACACCATCTTTGGAACCTACACAGACCTCAGCAGAGGGAACAGGACTGACTGCCTGGGTAAGGGGTGCGCCAACACCCGCCCCCCACACCCACAGAGCCCACTCTCTTTACAAATGAGCACCCAGCCTCAGGACACCAAAGCAGCGCCTCATCCGTGTGCTCAGCATCCACGTCGCTGACCGCCCCCCGCTCCAGAGAAGGAGACCTGTGAGGTAAGGCCCACCATTACCACACAACCCCCCGCCACCAGCATCCCCTCAGACAGAGCCCCACCCCTCAAACAACTATCACCCCCCCCAACTCATTGCTTCATTCCCACCGAAACAGCCCCTCAGCAGTTACGGGTCACAGCCCGAAGGTGAGGAAAGCCTTTTCACCTCAAGGATTAGACCCCCTCCCCACTTCCCCCTCAGGGAGCAGCCTGCAGCTCCCGCCGCCCGCCCCAGCCTGCGAACGAGCCGCCCTCCCCGCCGCGCGCTCTTCCCCTCAGCAGCCCTAAAAAGCCGCGCTCAGGCACGCGCGTCACGCCGAGCCGCTGACCAACCAGAGCACAGCAACACCTGCGCCCGCGGTTTGCGAACTAAAGGCGGGTCCACCTTTGAGTGACAGCTCGGCCTATCAGCCAACAGCAGCTGGCCCGCCCGTCCCCGTCCCCCCCTTCTGCGAGCAAAACGCTGCTGGAGAGGGGGCGGATCCCCTCGATCTTATTCCCCCGCCTCCCCCCCCCGCAGCCTCTCGCTTCCTCCGCCCCTCCGAGGCGCGCAGCAGATCGACAGGTTCTCCACCCAATAAGCGCGGAGGCCGCTTGCGCGGCGGCATGGCTCGGGACCAATGGGAGCGGCGGCTGGGCGGAGGCTCGAGGTTTCCAAACGCTCCGCGGCGCCATGGGCTGAAAACTAAACCGAGACGGAATCTCCCAGTCTGAACCGGTTTGAGCCGGTTCCGAGTCTGTGGCATTAGGAGGGGG